>VXBQ01006018.1:173412-202167 GCA_013400175.1 Phainopepla nitens
GATGTAGAAGAAGCTAGAAGATGGCTGAAAACTAGAGGAGGCTGGAATAAAGTAATGAAGGAATTCAGAGGTCCTCTGTGAGCTTGTTGTGGCTATTAAGTCCATTACAAATGACTGGGGGAGAGAAGCTAAGGATGCTTTCAGTAGTGCCTCCACTCTCTCCACTTTCTTCTGGCATAATTTAATTCCAAGATCCTCAGTTCCAGTGGGAAGCACTTAGCAACTGGTACTTGTATGCGTGTATGGCAGGAAGAGAAGCATTAACAACAGAGAAGGGTCTTCTTTTCACTGCTCCTCACAGCCACCTAGTAGAAGAAACCTTGGATTTGGCAAGGCAGAAGATGTTAGTGCTCCTCTTCAGTGGCTTCAGTGGCCTGATTTACAGATGGAGCTTCACTGGAGAGCTCTATCTTTTATGTGTTCACACACAGATTCTTGAAAACAAACCAAGTGTCAGCAAAATTAATGAAGATGGAATTCTATTGTATTGGAATTCTTAAAAAAACCGCAGCTATGATCTGTAAACACACTTGAGAATGACTGCAAGTGGTAGAAAAATTTCAGAATCTCCAATCAGAATCAGAAAAATTTTTCTGATTTCTTTACATGTTACCTCAAAAAACGTTACCTTTTATAGGTTACCTTAAAAATCTGCCAAACTAGTAAACCTAAACAGTGTAAACCCACCACTGCAATACAGTATCTAATGCTTAGAAGTCGGTAAAGCTGCTGAAAGCTCTCCCCAAGCAGATAAGAAGTTCTTGTTCCAGTCATCTTAAAATAGACTGCATAAAACATAGAATATCAGACTGCACAAAGGAACACAGCAGCATGGATGATTTAGTAAGACTTTCTCTCTTCACTTTCATGGTTGTGTGACTCTTAAATTCACAAGTTTAAACAGTAATTCTATCTGATTCTTAGCACATAATGAAAATGGTGTTAGTAACAAGACAAAACAGTCCACTGGGGTAACCAGCTCTTAGGTATGTTACTTCAAGAAAGGAAAGGAAGTTGCAGCTCCACTAAAAAGTAATTTTTTCCTACAGCATATCACAGCCCTCATGACACATCATTACTGCTGTTTCAATCTCTGCTGGAGAATCATTATCTGCGAACTGGTGCATGCTCATCAAACACTGCATCCTGCATGATGACAAGAGCTTCACTCCAGAAAATTAATGACGTGCAAGTTCAGTGCTAAGCAGCCAATGTCTCTCTTCACTAAGTTTAAACTTAATTGCCTCACTGGATTATGATAGTGTTGTCAGATGAGAAGGTTGGAAGCTACTGAATAATAACAATAACAATAGCAATAATAATAATAATAATGATGCCTTTTTGTTCCCCAAGAACAAGAGAATAACATGTCTACTAATTTATGTCTTTATAAAATAAAGTCTACTTAAAGATTTCACCAACAGCTACTGTTAATTATTTTCAAATCTTTGGCTGCTACTGTCCTCATAGAATAGAGGCTAGGAGAATCTTAAGAAATAATGATGGCTATTTTTAACATGGATGCACACAAAAAAGATAAAGCTCCCTTCTTTCATTCCCTAGGCATTCCTTTAACAACTGTGTAGGAAACAAGCAAGGATCAACAGGGAAACAAGTGCTAAAACCAGCTCACTTACAATTGATGGTTTTTCCACGATTAGAGTGGGTGGCTTAGGAACAGGGCTTTCTACTTTTTCAGGGACAGGGGGAGGCTTCTTTGGCTCATTGAGTTTATTCTTCTCCTTCACTAGTGCCTGCAAAAGACATCCAATTTAATAAGAACATGGGTAGATAGAATTACATTAGAAGGCCAGTCCTCTAGATGCTGACTGTTGTTGACCACACTGACTACAGGGAGTTGAAAGCTTTGCAGGCTTGTGGCTTCTATTTCTTACTGCACATCAACTGAAAAACTGAGTATGGTCCGTAGATGAGGCTACTGGTTGGTCAGAAGACATTGATGGGAATGTCAAAATCATATGTAAAAAGGAAGCAGAAATTATTTTTCTGTATTTACTAACAAATCATCAGCACTTGTGAGTCACCTAAAATCAATCTAAAATGGGTATGAACTTCATCTCTAATTCTCAAATAATTAATTTTCTATGAATGCTATAACTCTTTGCCTTTAATGATAGATAATGCTTGATACTGTGGTTTGGAAATGTTCCACAGTCAGGAGATTTTATGAAGGGGTCACTCGAAGAGGGTATTGTCACTGTTCTGTGGCAGTGAGATGTCTTTGTATGATAGGCTATTACTGCACAAGATTGAAGCAAATGACCCCTTCCTAGCAAAATATTTTTTGTAACTGTGCTCTGCTCATCTACTGCCCAGCAGCCCAATGGCACCCACAGTAACTGTACAGGTGAACTGGGGGCAAAAGAGAAACTGTCTTGTCCAGAAACTTCCTTCTACCAAGAAAATGCAAAAACCCATTAAGTGTGGGTTTATCTTGCTTCTAGCTGACTGGTGGCAGATGTCACACTTTGTCAGCAGACTGAAGTGGTAGTGCTGCCACAGCCGCAGCTCTTTCAAGACATTTTCCAACTGTTTAAAAAGCCCAAGTCCTGCCAATTTCCCACTGCCAGCCCCTTAGAACTAAATATTCAGATAAGCATTTCCAACTGCATGACAATGCTTGCCTACTCCAGGATATCACACTTTGGCTTGCAAAGAAAGGGAAGGAGGTATATCCATTTAAAGCTCCTTCAAAACTATAATCCTACTTCTGTATGGGTTGGATCTTTAGTCTTTATTATTGAAAGATCATATTCCAGCAAGAGAAAGTGTGCTTTTCCTTTTTTCACTCACTCTCTTTCAAATGTTCAAATACAGTATTTCACCAGGGAGTGAAATCAAAAGAAAAACTTTAGAAAAAAGTTCAATGCTGAATTTATCTCTCCAGTAACAGGAAACTGTTGGCATTTGCACAGAATTCAATTGTGAAATGAAGTTTTGAAACTCCAGTAGTCATTTTCCATAAACCCTTCTTGTATGTAGGATCTGATCTTTCAGGTCAGGGTAATTAATTGCTCCAGAAAAGGAGAGAGGTTTCTAGGTGGAGGGGATAAAATACTTTATTATTGAAAAATAATGCTAATAATGCAAGAATCAAAGCCTATAAACTGCTTTTCAGCCATGTGAAATGGTTATAGCTGAAAAATGTTGAGAGATTTTCTGAATGGTGTTTTGTATGTGAAGACCTTAGAGTTCTCTAGCATGAAGATTATAACAGTGCTGGCTATGATTTATAAGGAGATTTGCATGGTAGGGCAAGGAAAGCAGAAAGAAAAAGCTGCTGTAGTTGTGACTCTTTGGAAAACAATGGTTACTATGTTTATTAGTACAATCTCGCACTCATAAAATTTTTCTAATAAATCTGTGGCCTCCAAAAGTGTTTCCTGCTAACCAGAATAACAAAATATAACCAGAATAACAACTTCTAAAGACAGAAAAATCTATGACTAATTTGGACAAGACGGAATCCTTATTAGTGTAGATTTGAGATATACTGCATTTCTTAGAAGTGGCTTTATGTTTTCATGTCAGCACTATCTAGTGCCTGCTTGGCTATCTTTACTAAGTAAAAAAATACTTACCATTTGCTTTCTCTAATCTGATGCTGTAAATTATTTTAAGATTTTAACGTAAGAAAAGAAAAACAAAATACAAGGGTTTTGCCTTAACTAGTTCTGCCTAACTTAACAAGTTCTCATTTTTGAAAATAGGGACACCAGGACTCAAAAATCACTACAAAAATACTTGATTTTAAAAGATAAAAGTGCTAAATTTATGAGCAACATACACCAAATGTTACTGCCTACGTATCATACTCTAATTTTCCTGATACACACTACATTCCTCTATTCAGGTAGTAGGTTCAAAGTCAAGGTAGGATCTGGTTGGATTGGACAGTGAAAGAACACAAGTCATCTCTTTTTCCGTTCTCCTGGAAAATGCAGTGAACAGCAAAAGGCACTCATGCTTTTCACCATTCACCTTGGCTTCTCAGCCAGCTTCAGAGAGAAGCAGAACTCTTGATAGGATAATGGCTTAAGAAGCAACTCTCCATTCAAAGAAATCATTCAATCCATTCTTTAGGTTCCTCCCTTATCTTCTCTCTGATCCTCTCCATTCCACAAGATCCTACGTATATTTGATTTTCATGTACAGCACAAAGTATACAGTCATGGTTCTCCTTCTTCCTTTTTGCTCACAAATGATAACTGTGGCATTACAGAATCACAGAATCAATGAGGTTGGAAAAGATCTCTGAGATAATCGAGTCCAACCAATGACTGAACACCACCACAGCAACCAGACCATGGCACTGAGTCTGTTTTTTTTTCATCTCCACTCATTCTTTAAACACCTCCAGGGACCATGACTCCACCACTTCCCTGAGTAGCCCATTCCAATGTCTAATCTGTGAATAAATTCCTCCTAATTCCAATCTAAAACTCCTCTGGTGCAGTTTAAGACTGCCCTCTTGTCCTGTTACTGGTTGCCTGGGAGAAGAGGCCAACCTCCACCTGGCTACAGCCTCCTTTCAGGTAGGATCATCAAGGACAGGCCGCCAACCTGCTTAGCAGAGCAGCATGGCTGCTGCATCTTGGCTGATCAAGACTGATATAAAAGCTCTCTGAGACTGTCTGAGCATGAGCCAACTAACACTGTGTGGAGATCTGTTCTTGAAGAAATAACTGCTTAAACAGCCTTTCCTATGCTTTGAAGTTGGCAGAGATTTTCTCCAGAGACATTCTTGGCCCTTCTACTTCTCTACCTCTTTCCAGCAACCGGAAAAAGGAAAACAGACATGGTGAGAACTGCACTTAATGCTGAGGTAAGAAGTTTCTGGTTGTGACCTCATCTTGATCCAACACTTTGAAACCACCTGACACTTCATGCCTCTTGAGTGACCAGAGCACAGTGCCTGCCTAAAGTCATGTCTTGTTCTGCAATGAGATGTCTTCTACCACCTCCTCCACTCCTTGATGTATTCACTTACCTAGTTGCATTTATTCCCTGCAGTAGTTATCTGAATTGGTATGTTATGTCCTTAATGCCTTGGATTTTCATACTAGGCTGTCTATATAATGGCTCACTTGCATTCCTTAAAGCACTGTTATCTGTGCTGGCTAGGAACTATCCTTCTTTTTCCTTTTACTGATCTGGCTTAAGATAAAGATTTTTTGTTTTACTGTAAATTTTGGGTCACTCCTGTTTCTGCCATGTTCTCTAAATTTAGAGAATTATTCAAAGACCACTGAGTATGCATAACACTTCTGCAAAAGGTTTCAGGATGGTCCTAAAAAAAGTCTGCTTCTAAAATCACTTCTTCTTGGCTTAGTTTAATGTCTGCAAGAAGCAGCTCTCATTCTCAGAAGGACAGAGATCTTTTTTGTAGTTACTTGGATTATTGCTTATCCCTTCTAAAAAGCTTTAATCTTAGGAATGCCCTCAATATGGCAAAGAAAAAGGAATGTAATGAAGAGAACTCATCTATCTTTCCTCATGTTTGGCCAGAGAAGCAAGCCTTGGAAACTTCCTTTATTAAAACTAATTATTTCTGAGGCAAATATCTAGCATTCCTCCTATATTTGTCACTTGCTTCCAGATAATCCAGGAAAAATTTAAAAAACTCATTGTTGAGCTAGATCTCCATGTACTCTCTGAATTTTCTAGGATTATAGGAGACAGTTTAGAGATTAGGTGTGATAGGACAGCACTAAAATAAAGCTTTAGAATAGAAAACTGATTTGGCTATTCAGCTGCAGAAATATGTCAAAGCAACACAGTGCCCTTGTAAGATGATCCCTAACTAGCTGCTTTAAACTTCTTTTCTACTGTGTGTGATGGGAAGTTTTTTGGCACAATTGGGACTGCTTATTCCAAGTGGTCAGAGAGCTCCTCTCAGGGAGGATTCGCCTCTATTAATGCAAGTACTCTGCATGCTTTACTGCTCTGTTTTTGACAGCTCCAGCAACATTTGAGGTGAACCTGTCAGCAAGGCTCTGCTAAGCCAGAACATGCTATAGCCATAAAACTTCAGAAGCAAAAGCCTCTGATGGGAGAAGTGACCAGGAACAGAACCACAAAGCTCAAGAGCTAATTAGGGCAGACATTTCTTGATTCTCTCAACAGAAAGTCTAAGTCTAGCAGTGACTGAGGCAGTCTGGGTGTTTCACAGTGTCAGTACTGTCTGCTTGTCTGGACCAACCAGTCTGGTGTCCATTTCTGTATATCTAAAAGCAGCAGTTAAATTTTGCATAATGGATTTATTTTATCATTTTTGCCCGCAAAGGAAATGGCTTTTGATTTTAAAAGAATATACATTTGGCATTTTTGTGGTGGGGAAATGAGTACTACTTATGTTAGCCTCTGAGTTGCTATAAATCACTGCAGATCAAGAGATCTACACTGATTTAAGAAAGAAAATGTGCAGAATTGTCTGCATTTATCTGCAATCCATCTTCCTTTGTCCACCAGTTTTTCTTTGAAGAGACATTATTGTGTGAGCAGCCAGCATTCGGCTGCTTCTACTTCTTCTCTGTGGCTACAGTTTGGACACTTCACCACAGTCTTCCCAACCACGAGGAGTATTTTAAACAGAATACAATTGTTGTAACTGGAATTCAGCTCCAAAACCTTGGACTAACATTCTGCTGACAATGAGAACCATGTTATGATACAGATTACACAATTACTTCTTGAATTTTAGGTGAACCCACCCAAACTCAAGCCCCTTCAACACTTCTGTGTCTTTAAAAGTATGAATTTTGTCCTTACTCTTGAACAATTCCTGCAGCTCTCAAGATCTTCTTTGAAAATTTTCTTTCTGGATAATAACGAGGTGCAATATGTCATGTTTACAAGATCCAGTAAAATTTAAATTTGAGGTAATATGATTAATTTTTCAGAGCAAGATTCAATTTAAAATTCAGCAATAGCAGGTTACTGTCTGCTTTGAAATTATTACATTACACTAAATCAAAAGAGCTATACATATATGCATACATATATAAAATATATATAAATGTAAGTGAAAATTGCCAAGCTTTGCAAATCAGAGTCACTATTTTCCAAAGATACAACAGCCAGGCAAGAAAATTCCTGATTATACATGAAGGTAACCCAACAACATCACAAGAAGTGTACTGAAAAGTACATGTAATTTACAAATATTGTGATTGCAGATGCAAATGAGGCACTTCTTTCCTTGATGGTTAATTGCATATATGGACACCTCACCTGCATGTACAGTTGTGATAAATTAAGGTATGCAAAATGCTATTAGCATGTTTGCAAATCAGATGCTGTTCTTAGGGAACAACAGTGATATACGTCCACCATGGTGATCTGATTTTATGAGTGGGGTCATTTTAATCATGCTTTGCTGCAGATGTTTTTACAATATGTACTTAAAATGTACTTTTAAAATAATGAACAAAATTTTTAGAATATGATTCCAGATTCGCTTTCTTTAATTACTGGAAGCTTGACAGTGTAGCCAGTAGTGTATTATAAAAAGGAGCAATGAGACTGAGAAAAGGGTGAGAACTTCAAATTGACACAAAATGTTCCAATCTAAATACCTGATTTTTAGAAAAACATATTTGTTTGTGCTTGTTTTCTATAGGATTAGAGCAGAAGCAGGATTGAAAGCACAGAGTATCAGAACAGTACTCTGATATTCAGTCAAGCCTACAACAGTCTGCATGTTTGATCCATTCTGTCCTAGAAGCTGTTTTACAGAATAAGAGTACAGCACAGGAAATTGCGAAGAAACTTACACATCTTCCCAATAGCATTTATGAGCAGTTCAAATCTAAGAGGAATTTATATGCTGCTGGATGCAGCTTCATACCTGGTGAACTTGTTCCAGGACTGCATCTAGTCTTCCTGACCTTCTAATATAGCCAGTCTTAGTAGTAGTGCATTTAGGTTTTGGAGCATTAATCTTGAGCTGGGAGACAGAATACTGGACAGATTTTTCCAGTTCACACAACCCTAAAATTATAATATTAAGAAAGATCTTAATACATACAAGGATTTTAATACAAACAGTGATTAAGTAGTGGAGTGATGCGGGGAGAAACTTGAATTTTGTTAATATGTCAAGTAAGTATCTCCCACAACTAAGTCTTCCAAAATGCCCTACCTGCAAAGGTGTTAAGATAGAAGTTTTTTACCGCGTAGTAGTCAGAATTGTTGTCTGGGAAAAAACCAATTCGAGACAAAGGAGCATATGTTTGTGATGAAAAGTCATTATACTCTTGGATGATATCGCGTCTCTCCAGCTTTCCCATGCAATTCTTCCTCTTAGCTATTAGTTTCCTGAGCACTGAAAAGGAAATACAAATGTGAGATGGTTCACATAAATAGCTCTAAAAAAGCCATACCTTTGTAAATTCACAAGAGCTTTTGCTAGATAAAATAAAAACATGGCAGACCAAATGCTGGCCATGCACATCGATACTGTGGATGCAACCTATTTCATTTTCAATAGATGGTAACCTTGTGAAAATAGAAATGGCTTGTCTGAAAACTTGCTCATACCCCTCTCTTCCTGTCTTTCAGACTTACTCAATGCGCAGTCACACTGAATCTTTCTTATCTTCTCTTCCTTAGCCTTCTGATGATTTTGCCAGTGGTTGTACAAGCGCTTGGCATACAGCTCATTCTGATTCTCCTCTTGCCTCTGCAGCAGCTTCTTAAAGACTTCCAACTGAACCTTCTGCAACCTGCAAGGAAAGAAAAGGTCAGGCAGTATTGAGTGTACTCTGCAGTGAACTGTGCGATGCTGTCACCATCAAATCCTACATACCTTTACAAACAGCTCATACTGCATATCTCATATTCAATCTTTCATTTTAAAAAGGGAGTTAAGCACTGGTAAAATGTATTGTAATACATGTACAATTAGATTATGTATTATTTTATGTAATACATAATGTACAAAACAATTGTACATTAAATTTAAGAAAAACATCCCTTCCCAAAATCAGGGTATTTTCACAGAAATAGAAGGCTTATTTTACCCTTCAGCCAATCCCCTAAACCTTCTTGCTCCTCCTCTATTCAGCCAACAATTAAAAGAAATAAAAGAGTACAATTGGACTCCTACTTATCTATTTCCTCTTCTCTATAGGCCCACTCCTTCCTTTCCATAGCCTCCATCATCTTCAACCTCTTTGCAACATTTGAGGGACTGTCCATGGGAGGCAGAGCTGCCTCCCAAGCGCGTTTTTCCCGGATGCGGTCAATAATCTCCATCTCGGCTTGTCCTGCTGGCAGCCCCCGACCTTAAAGAGACAAGAAGCATTAGCTCTTTGGGAGATTGGCAAATCCTACAAACAGCCACCACCATAAAGTATGAGGGCTGGATGGGCATAGGCTCATGTGTTAAACACAAGCAGAACTGTCAAAAGCCAGAAGGAAATACTTTTAAGGCCGGTGAGATTCTACAGTATGAGGCATGGTAGGACCTGCAGTTGCTACAGTTCAGTGAACATTAACACTGGCACTTCATTCTTCTACTGCAGGCTGCAAAGGGAGAAAAGCTTTTCTAGGAAGATACTTTCTGAGAATGAGCACTTTCTGCATGTGCAGAGTCCATCATCATTACAGGTGAGACACTGGGAGGAGAGGATCACAGGTGTATTCCAGGGCAGCAGTTTTCATACTGTTTTTTTTAAACAATGTTCAACTCAGAGCAGCTGAAGAACAGTGGGCAAATGGAAAAACTGCTCCTAGTGAACATTTGTGAAACATGACCTTTTTATATCGACTGGTCTTCAAAACTCTTCATGCAATGCCCCAGAACAGCACCATTAAATAGGGAAATATCATACATTTTTTAGAAACAGATAAAATAATGACCCCAAATCCATATAAACAAGGACTGCCAAAGCAGGCAATAGAATTGAAACTTGACATTGAAAAGAAAAGAACTTCCTGCTAAAGAGGCAACATGATTATTATAATTTATCTTAATGTCTCAACTCACCCCAAGTGAGTACAGCAAGTGTCAGAATTTCAGGGACTGAGCCACTGCGAACTATATATTCAGGGGAATAGGGATCTGTCTGTGCTTCACCATCCCTGTAATCTGTCTGTGTCCCCAGAGTCCTCACTGTGAACATGAGGTCAAAGACCTGGCTGTCTTCTGCAGCTGTCTTCTGGACTCGTGGCTCTGTCCTAAAAAGAGGTGCAAGATGGAAGAAGATTGGTCACATCCATAAAAAAACCTCCAAACAAACAAACCAGAAACACGTCAGTCAAAGGTGGGAGTCTTAAATGTGTTTCAGTCTATCTTAACATTAATCCTATTGATGTTAACTCCATTATCTTTAGTAAAAGCAGACTGAGGCTACCCTGAATCTGAAACACCCTCCTTAAGAAAATAATCCAGAAATCTTCTAGTTTCAGCTCTCATGGTTATTACATACAAATTTTCCCTATGTATCCATTCTAAAGCATTGCCTTAATGGACAAAAAATTGTTGAAGTAACATGAAGTAGGACTGCTTCAATTTACTTTACAAGTTTCTCCTTCCAACAATTCCAGAATAAAAAAATAATTCTGATATAAGCACGTTTAATTTCCACTGACTCTACTAGGAACTGAATTTTATTATGTGACCTCAAAAATTGATACTCACTGAAAACCACATTAGACTACATCATGGATGCTCTACATCTCTGAAAAGCATTGCATCTATCACAGAGCTTGCAATAAAATATCAGAAGGATTTCCAACAATATTGCTCTACTAGAGAATCTTCTTTGCAATGGTATCTCTTCCAGATTTCAGATCTCTTCCTGGCTTTCTGTTTCAAGCATCACAGTCTTAACACACTAGAGGCACGTCCTTTATTCACAAAGCACTACTCACATACTGCAAGCAAATTCTGAAACAGTCCATCACCCGTTTCCTGTAGAATTCTCAATGATGAGAACAGCACCTTACCTCTTAAGAAGCTTCTCCTGTTTGTTCATTATGAAAAATAGTGGTCAGCAGCTAGCTTCCTGATCTTTTCCTGGTGAGACATTACCCATTACAACAGAAATCTTCCACAAGTCACTACTTACTTTGTCTTTGTAGAAGCAACATCTTCTGGAACATCTGCTGGAGGCAGCTTAGAAGACCTGACAGGTCTGAAAAGAGAGTATGGAAGTAAGACCACAAGGATGAGCCTAAAAGATCATTATGGTTCAGAAAGACTGCAGTCCACTAAATTCAGTGGATTTTCC
Source organism: Phainopepla nitens (assembly GCA_013400175.1). Taxonomy (NCBI): domain Eukaryota; kingdom Metazoa; phylum Chordata; class Aves; order Passeriformes; family Bombycillidae; genus Phainopepla; species Phainopepla nitens. Next base: position 184,671 of record VXBQ01006018.1, read on the forward strand.
ACAACTGTGGTTCTGTTAGTTGCATGTATAAGAATTGTGCCTAAATATTAAAGAAATCTTTCATAGCTAAGGAGGAACAGAGGAAATTTCAACAGCAGGACTGAGTGTTATTCTTAAGTCAAAGCAGAAAGTGAAGTTGCAAAACAAGACAATTATTAAAGTTACATTTTGTGTGTTTCACTAATCAGCTTAATTTTTTTCACTTCACTTTCACTTTTTTGAAAGAGTTGTGGGTTTTTTTTTTTTTTTTAATAACTGCTAGAAATCCTGAAATTCATTCCTACAATCAGCTAATAAGCTGGTTTGGACTTATCTAATTTTTTTGTTTCATTTTTTGCAATACTTTATGAGGTATCTTGAAAATGATATGGGCTCACCTACATATTAATAATTCCTTCCTAGGCATTCTTATAGTTTGCATATTGCAGTTCTCTATCGATTTCCTTAGCCTTTGGGAGACTTTGAAGCTTAATTTCATATCGCAGAAGGTAACATTGTCTTTGTTCTTTTAAAACTGTTGATAAAAGAGCCATAATAGACTTCAACTTATTAAACTTGGCAATTTTTTTTATATTTAAAATGGACACAGTGGCCAATAGCTGCTGAATGAAAAAGTGAATGCAATTCAAAGCGCACGTGACTCAGTCAAGAATGTTTATATGGCAGCCGTTGGTTCAGATCTTGAGTCCATTTCTGACCTGCAATGTCTTTCTGCAAGGAGCAGAGCAGTCCTGCAATAGGGGACATGGATGAAAAGTTAATCAAGGCTTCCCCTTGCTCCCTTTCTGCTCCTGGCAGAAACTAGGAGTTAAAAGGTTACTTCTTAAGAAAACACCCTTCTAGGGGTCTGGAGAACCACGTTGGCTTTGTAAATATCTTCTTCCTTTGAACAGGATGATCTACAGCTCAAAGCTTTCTTATTAAGTAAAGAATGTCTGATATATTTGCTTATATGGTAACTCAACTGAAAATTCTGTCATAGTGTGAATTTAAAAAGACCTTGTGTTTTAAGACCTGGCTACTATTAAAATTTTCTATTTTATCAAAGCACTGATCAAAGAACTGACAGAAAATACAGAAGAAATAATGCTCTGGCCTTTACTTAGGTGCTCTTGAAAATGCATTGAAACAAGCTGAACCCTGTTTCAAATCAGTTCGTTCCTTACCGTGCAAAATATTTGTAGCGATTCCTTCCACCAACTTCAGGATCTTCATACACAATCTGAGGTATCTGAAGAGAAGACTGACCTCTGAAAGCCAGAATACAGTATATAATTATGGAAGTACATTCAGAGCAGTTATCTTTTTCCCTTATGCCTTCTTTTTCTCTCTCTCCCCTCATGGTTGCACTATCCAACATGCACACTAAAAATTTCCCCCAAGCCTCAGACTTATACAAGCAATTATATTTTGTTTTTTTCATATTTACCTATGTAGCAAAACAGTTTGACACTTCCTGTATATTTCCCACTATGTGTGGTCAAGAAATGGTCTTTGCTGCCTTTATTAAAACCTTCTTATGAGCTTGTTACGAAAAGGATTAACCACTCGTACATGCTTGACTCTGTAAAGGAAACTACTTTTATTGGAAGTGGTGGGAGCAATCTTATTATCTTAAGAGTGAAACACTTTCCGAATATGTGTAAAGACACGGAATGAGCAAAGGAGAAGACACTTTCTACCTTTGAAAAGTAAGTAAAGAGATTTTGAGCAAATGTTTAAAAACTTAGAATCTGCAATTTCAATTTGAGTTCTCCAATAAAGGAGAAAAATAAGGACAATCATGGGAATGTTACAAAATTCATGTTGGAACAACCATAACTTTTGCAAGAACATTTCATTTTTTCCCCACTCTGAATTTAAATTAGGCAGTCTGTTTAAATTTTTCACTATAACATCTTGAAGATTTTTCTTTAAGGCTTTGGAAGATCATGGGGAAAACCTCATTAAGGCAGTCAGTGAGATAATGGGTAGAAGTGAGAAATTTGAAAGCTATTCAAAAGGATTGCTACTTGATTTCACAACTGCTTTATATTCCAGTCTTATTCTTCTCAACCTGCACACTTTTAAAGACAAGAAATAGAAGTTCTTCCCAGAGAAGTTGTGGATGCCCCATCCTTGGAAGTGTTTGAGGCCAGGTTGGATGAAGCTCTGAATGAAAGGTGTCCCTGCCTATGGCTAGGGGATTGGAACCACATGATCTTTTAAGTTCCTTTCTATCCTAGGCCATTCTATGATGACTTTATTTCTCTGAGCTATGTATATAGCAAGTCCTGGAGGCCAGGTTTTCTGTAAGACACTTCTTGGCAACTTGTATGAATTCTGACCTCAAGATGTATGGGCTTGTGGGTACTGGGCTTGGTTGCTGATGCCTAATTTTAATTACGAAGGTATATTTACAGAGATACAATTAGCAATATATAACATTGCTTGACAGCTGAGATCAAAACAGAGGATTACATGCTGAAATCATGTAAATTGTCTTCCAAGCCCTCATCTAATTCCTGCAAACTCTGCAAAATGTGCTCTGGAATCTGGGGAAGCACAGTATGGCTACCATGGCTACAGGAAAGCTTAGAGCAAGATGCTTCATTAACCTCCCGTGACACACAATTTACTGCCAAGGTAAGTTTAAAGTCATCTTTTCCCAAGGCTTTCAGTCACATCACATAAGAAAAGAGAAGGGAATATTTTGAGATGCAATGTCGTAACCTGATATACTTGCTCAGCACTAATCAACCTATTATTGTGAAGCTGTGTTTGTAATTCAAATGAGTTAATTGAGCTGATGGCTAGTTCCACTAGGTGACTCTTTACATATCAGACTGTTGCTCATCCAGATGGATTTGTGTTTCATTCAGCACAGGTGGGCACTTATTCTTATGATCTAACTTTATTAGCATGAACTGTTCATCCTATTATGGTATAGTTACAGGCACAATGGGAACCCAGGGAAATGGCCCTTTTTATTCCATAGATCCTGCCTCTTGCATGTCCTTGACATATATTTGCTGACTTTGCTGAAATAAATGAGCATTTATTCCCAGAAACCTTGCAGAGGCAATGCAACTACTGAGAAGACAGCTGGGAAATATTCTGTCTTCTGTATCTGCAGCACTGTCAATCAGTGCAGGTTGAAATAGAAAGGATGTATTTCTTGTTTTTTGTTAATTGCAAGACATTTTGCAAATACATGTTGTTGAAATGTAAATCAATTTTAAAGCAGCGCAGGTTTCAAGTTGTTAAAGAACAGCAGGCAAAATATAAGAGGCAGTGAGGTGTTCATGTGCTGGGGACAGTTTGAAACACTGAAAATAATATTAAGAAAAAATACTCCAATTTTTTAAAATTACTATTATGTAAATGAGAAGAATATTCCTTTGAAACTGAACAAAACCAGGTGTGAAATCCACTGTATCATTCTTGAGCATCTTTGATTATTGTCTGGCATGTGGCAGAACTAAGTTACCAGCAACCCCAGAACAAGCATCATCTAAAAAGCCCATGGTCTAAAGTTAGTTGCTTAAAGCAGAAAGAACCTTTGAAAACAAAAATCTAGGCTGACACCTGCAGTCTTGAACACAGCTACAAGAGGATTTTAAAAGCCCTGTGGCGTGGCAAAGCACATAAACTTTTTTTTCAATATTTGCTGAATCAGAACCCAAATTGTGATGCCAGGAGAAAGCTCACCTAAGAAAACGCTGCACTAAAAATGTAGTGCCCTGGTTCAGGCCTCAAGGACCCTGGAAGGAGCAGCAAAAGCAACCTAACCAGCTGCAATTGCACGGGACTAAAATCAAAGAGCTCCCAGAGCTCCCACTGAAGTAACACACATGAGTCACTGAAGTCTTCATAACTCATCTGATCTGTAAGAGATTGAAATAACTCTCTTCTTTTTCATGGCAACTGCCGCAAAGCAGACAGCACAGGGATGAAGGAATGTGCAACATCCACCCTATAAGAAACAGATGGGTAACCATACTCCACAACAGCTGCAATCTCTTAATTTCAAGGGAAATATAAGTAGGAACAAATTGCAGTCATCTCCACTTCAGCATGCATGGCTTTTTGTCGGTTTTGTTTGTATGTTCGTTTTAAATTATCCAACCACAGAACACTTACACAGCAAGCTGCTGAAGAGCCTGCAGGCGCTGCTGAGCCCTCCACCTTCGACCAATATATGCAAGCACCGGATCTTCGGCCTTGAAGCACAAACTGCAGGCTGGGAAATGAATCAGTCCAGTAGCCATGCTTCAGAATATCGGTGCCTTCACCTAGCATTTGTGTGGACACAAAGAAGAGAGGCTGTAATTTAGGCACTTCAAACAGCATTAAAGAGATCAGAATTCCAGCCTGCTGTGATTAACAGGACTGCACATTTGGGATGGGGAAAGAAGGCGGTGTATGTATGCTAACGATGTCAGCTAGTTAGATGGTTCATCTCAAGATGTGGAGCATACCAGACTAGCAGCAGATACACAGATTTGTCTTCTGGCTGTTTTCCACTGCTAAACTTATACTGAAAACCAAAAGGTCTAACGGTTTGTTACATAAAGAAGTTAGTATGCAGTAACTGCGAATGTGCAGCAATGTGAACTTCTAGCACATTACCCCATGTAACTCCCTCCAATTTCTAGCGCTCTAGAAATTAAGTAACATATTCCACTTGCAGGCTAAAGTTACATTATTTTATACTGGAATGATTTTAGCATGTGTTAAAAATAACACAAAGGGAGCTAGCATACAAAAATGATCACATTAAACATCTACACTCTTCCTTTTAAGGACTAATTTCCATGGGTAGATATGCCTTAAATTGCTACATTTATGGTTACAAATAAATCTTTGCAATCATAAGGGATGTAGCTCTATTGGCTTGAGCTTCTGTAAAGACTGAACTCAGAATCGAGTTGTGAATTGCCCCTTTGATTTCAGCAGGTGCTAACTCAAATACATACAGGTGACATTTCAAGAATACTCACCAGAATGTAAGACAGTGTCAGTTTTTGAAGACCTAGGCACCCTACCATGAGTAGCTGCTTGCTGTGCATGAAATTGCATTTTTGTTCCATTTCTCTTCAAAAGGAGTTCAACTTTTGAGTGTTTGGAATACCCTGTGAACTAATAGTATCACAGCCTCTGTCCATCTCAATTTGTGAAGCTACAGATTAAGAATTCAAGGATATAGGGTTTTGAATTGCACAGTACGCACTTGCTGATTGATTCCAAAACATGTTTTATGCAAGAATCTGCCACCACACCCATCTGCACCGTTACCCCTGTGATATGACAACTTTACTGACAGGATGCCTGTTTACTTCTGGCCTGAACTGTTACCACAGCCATATTGTTGCAAGGGTCTCACTGATGAGAGGCACTGTTCCCAGCTCTGTGTGCATGTCTCTCTACTGAGAGGCAGACAAGTACTTTTTTGTTTTCATAGAGATATAAGAAATATTCTGAGATAATGAAGGAAGAGATATCCAGTAACATTCTTCAAAGAAAATGCTCCTTGATTCCGTTGTTGGAAAGCTGCTCAGAGCTCTTCTCCTTGCTGTACAGCAATGAAGTCTGAGTTCCGAATATCTGAGGCCTTGCAGCCTCAGTCACATGCATAGTAGCTTCAGGAGGACTCTGTTTAAAATCCAATTCATTGGGCAGTTGCACCAAGTCTGTTTTCCTCAGGCATTCTACCTGCATGCATCCGTGCAGCTATCAGTCACTGCTGTCTGAAGGTAGGACTGCAACCCCCACAGACATGCCCTAGCTGGTTTAAAACTAGCTAATGGGAATACTGACAGCAGGGGAGCAAATGCAGTAGGAAGCTAAGCATGGGCTAACTAGGTAAGGATTAGCTAGGAAGTTAACTGTGCTAATTCTGTATGAAGAATCAGCATGGATTTGCAGTCTTTATTGGCTGCTTAGATGTCGCTAGATATTTCATTTTAGTCTAAGGCTACACTGATCTGTAATGTAAGTATATCGCAAGGTAAGTAAAGAACTGTGTGAAATGACAGCTCTGCTTGAACAACAGCCCAGCACCTGCCCACTTTTTTATTAGATCTAAGTAACACATATAAGCTATAGTTAACAGCATTTGAACACAGTCTATTAAAAGTACTGACACACAGCTTAGGAAATTACTCAGAACATGAAGCTGGGTATTTCTAGGCTGTTGTTACAGAGTCATCATAGGCCAGCAATCATGGCTTACTCCTTGTGTTGTCTTGTTGTAGATAAAACTTCTTTCTCTGCTTTGTATTTTGCTGTTTTAAGACAGCAGTTTAGGACTGAGACAGAGTTTCTGCTCATGTGTATACAGAAAAAGGCAAGGTGAGCATCTGAGCTGTCTTTGGCCAACACCTACCACTCTATCACTAATCTGAGCGTGGATTTTTGACTTTGGAGGGTCCTTCTCACTTCACAGTGTGTACAGAGGGTCTGAAAGACAAGTAACCAATGGAACTAGTTACATATTTGAGGAATCAGCACAAATCATCAGACTCCACCTTCCTCTTTAAAAGTCTGTCTATAAGAGAGTATAAAACAAACTAGGAAGAAAGAACTGAAATATATGTCGTTGTATCCAACAGATGTCATCATCATGCAAATGAGCCTCAGAGCTGAAATCCTACCGTTCTGTGGAAGATACAGGTGAAAAATCTAGTAGAAAAATCTGCTTTCTTTGGAGGCACCGCCAACTTAAACAGAAAACGTGATGACATGANGCCTTGGCCGTACCGGTGCCGCTGCCCGGGGCCGCAGCGGGGCAGAGCCGCGATACCCGGTACCGATACGGACCGGGCCCGGTACCGACGGAGCAGCCGAAGGTCCGGCCGGGAGCCCGTCGCAGCCGACCAGGTCTACCACGGCCGCCGTTCCCATGGCCACGGCGGGGGGGCGGGGNATCATAAGGGATGTAGCTCTATTGGCTTGAGCTTCTGTAAAGACTGAACTCAGAATTGAGTTGTGAATTGCCCCTTTGATTTCAGCAGGTGCTAACTCAAATACATACAGGTGACATTTCAAGAATACTCACCAGAATGTAAGACAGTGTCAGTTTTTGAAGACCTAGGCACCCTACCATGAGTAGCTGCTTGCTGTGCATGAAATTGCATTTTTGTTCCATTTCTCTTCAAAAGGAGTTCAACTTTTGAGTGTTTGGAATACCCTGTGAACTAATAGTATCACAGCCTCTGTCCATCTCAATTTGTGAAGCTACAGATTAAGAATTCAAGGATATAGGGTTTTGAATTGCACAGTACGCACTTGCTGATTGATTCCAAAACATGTTTTATGCAAGAATCTGCCACCACACCCATCTGCACCGTTACCCCTGTGATATGACAACTTTACTGACAGGATGCCTGTTTACTTCTGGCCTGAACTGTTACCACAGCCATATTGTTGCAAGGGTCTCACTGATGAGAGGCACTGTTCCCAGCTCTGTGTGCATGTCTCTCTACTGAGAGGCAGACAAGTACTTTTTTGTTTTCATAGAGATATAAGAAATATTCTGAGATAATGAAGGAAGAGATATCCAGTAACATTCTTCAAAGAAAATGCTCCTTGATTCCGTTGTTGGAAAGCTGCTCAGAGCTCTTCTCCTTGCTGTACAGCAATGAAGTCTGAGTTCCGAATATCTGAGGCCTTGCAGCCTCAGTCACATGCATAGTAGCTTCAGGAGGACTCTGTTTAAAATCCAATTCATTGGGCAGTTGCACCAAGTCTGTTTTCCTCAGGCATTCTACCTGCATGCATCCGTGCAGCTATCAGTCACTGCTGTCTGAAGGTAGGACTGCAACCCCCACAGACATGCCCTAGCTGGTTTAAAACTAGCTAATGGGAATACTGACAGCAGGGGAGCAAATGCAGTAGGAAGCTAAGCATGGGCTAACTAGGTAAGGATTAGCTAGGAAGTTAACTGTGCTAATTCTGTATGAAGAATCAGCATGGATTTGCAGTCTTTATTGGCTGCTTAGATGTCGCTAGATATTTCATTTTAGTCTAAGGCTACACTGATCTGTAATGTAAGTATATCGCAAGGTAAGTAAAGAACTGTGTGAAATGACAGCTCTGCTTGAACAACAGCCCAGCACCTGCCCACTTTTTTATTAGATCTAAGTAACACATATAAGCTATAGTTAACAGCATTTGAACACAGTCTATTAAAAGTACTGACACACAGCTTAGGAAATTACTCAGAACATGAAGCTGGGTATTTCTAGGCTGTTGTTACAGAGTCATCATAGGCCAGCAATCATGGCTTACTCCTTGTGTTGTCTTGTTGTAGATAAAACTTCTTTCTCTGCTTTGTATTTTGCTGTTTTAAGACAGCAGTTTAGGACTGAGACAGAGTTTCTGCTCATGTGTATACAGAAAAAGGCAAGGTGAGCATCTGAGCTGTCTTTGGCCAACACCTACCACTCTATCACTAATCTGAGCGTGGATTTTTGACTTTGGAGGGTCCTTCTCACTTCACAGTGTGTACAGAGGGTCTGAAAGACAAGTAACCAATGGAACTAGTTACATATTTGAGGAATCAGCACAAATCATCAGACTCCACCTTCCTCTTTAAAAGTCTGTCTATAAGAGAGTATAAAACAAACTAGGAAGAAAGAACTGAAATATATGTCGTTGTATCCAACAGATGTCATCATCATGCAAATGAGCCTCAGAGCTGAAATCCTACCGTTCTGTGGAAGATACAGGTGAAAAATCTAGTAGAAAAATCTGCTTTCTTTGGAGGCACCGCCAACTTAAACAGAAAACGTGATGACATGAAAAGGAAGGCATGGTGCAACGGTTATCAGTGGAAATACCACACTGTACATGATGCTTCCCTCTGGGACACAGAGCTGGCTTTGATCCAGCAAATGTTTCACGGTCTCAGCCTCGTTGGAGCCGCCAGCCCTACCGCTTGCCCGCTGCTCGGGCAGCACCCACCTCGTGCCGAGCTCGGCGACAGTCCCGGGGCCCTGGGGCAGGGGCTCCCTGGGGCAGCAGGCGCCTCTCGGCCCGCCCCGCCCAACTCCCGNGCCGGGCGTTGCTGTTGCTGCAGGCCGGACCCTGCCCTGCCCTGCCCGGCCATGTGGGATCGTGACGTTGCCTGGGGGCCGCTGCGCCCCTCGGGCTTTCCGCGGCTGCTCTCGAGGTGCTGCTGCTTGTGCTCCTGCTCCCTCCAGCACCCCCGTGCCTGCTTTCCGCAGAGCCCCAAGGCTTCGCCCTGCTGCCTCCATCTTGTGCCGCCTCCGGCAGAGCGGCGCTGGCGCGGGGATGTGGCTGGACTTTGAAGAGGACAGGGCAGGAGCGAGGCCGGGAAAGGAAGGATATGTGTATTTTTGCTTTTCAGCAGCTGCTGCTGGAGTTGTTTCATGGGACCCTCGCTTAGTGCTTAGGAAATCTGGTTTAGCAGTTACAGTTAGGGACAGAATTCAAGCCTGGGTATTCTTATTCTTGGCTTTGCTTGTTGTCACTTAGGCCTTCTGCAGCTATAAAGTGGTGAAAGCGAGTCCCGAGAAGGGCAAGGGAGCTGATGAGGGATTGGGAGCCCAAGTCCTACGAGGAGTGAGGAGCGGCTGAGGGAGCTGGGGTTGTTTAGCCTGGGGAAAAGGAGGCTCCGTGACCTTATCTCTTTCTAGAATTCCTGAAAGGAGGAAGGTGTAGCCAGGTGGAGGTTGGCCTCTTCTCCCAGGCAACCAGGGACGGGACAAGAGGACACAGTCTTAAACTGTGCCAGAGGAGGTTTAGATTGGACGTTAGGAGGAACTGGACATTGGGATGGACTGCCTGGGAAGGTGGTGGCATCACCATCATGGAGATGTTTAAGGAAAGGGTGGACATGGCACTCAGTGCCATGGTCTAATTGACACGGTGGTCTTTGATCATAGGTTGAACTCAGTGATCTCAGAGGTCTTTTCCAACCTAATTGCTTCTCTGGTTTTGTGAAAATAGGCTTGGTACATACTGCCCAGAGAGCCTGCAGGGTTTTTTTCCTCTGTAAAGCATCTCAAGAGGCCTGTACAAAGCATTACAAATAAATATCATGCTTTGCAAAACATTGCTGTTTCCTCAAGAAGGAGGCCATCCTTTTCCTTAAGAAAGTTGGAAGTTTCTTCATGCTAAATGTTAAAACCAGAAGGGACTATTGTTTTTGTGAACATAAGGAGATTTGCAGGCAATGCTGCCTTGGAATAGGACACAAAAAGCAGAGAAATTGCAAATGGGCCCTCTCCTCTGTCTATAATCTTGAAGTGAGTCCCTTATGTTAGTTACTTTGTGTATGAAACTGTACATCAAAGGGTTATTCACAGTTTGTCAAGTTTGATGTAAAATACTGGTCCCTCAGTACCTCATTACAAGAGAGCAGCTTTAGGACTATAGTTCCAAATTGCTTGGCTCTGTGAATTTACTTGTAGACAATTCAACTTTGAATGCTGGTTTACTTTCTTAAAGGCCCATCTCTTTCCTGAAGCAACAACATTTTAGGTTAGTGGGTCAACTGAAGATGTGTCTGCACTAAGAAATGATGTCACAGACATCATCTGCATCTCTACATCTGTAGGATGTGACTTCCCACAGTGGATTGATGCATGCCCTAAAGATGCCTCCATGCAAGCTTTACAGCCAAGCAGGCTGTAAAGACCCTCATTTTACTAAAGAGCTTTACAATGTGATATCTTATTATTGATGTGGCAACAAAAGCCATTTTAATAGAGTTTCCTGGCATTTCTCATGATCAAGTTCAGTTTTCCTTTCTTGTATCTTAGTTCATTAAAACTCCATGATTTCCATGCTCAAATTTTTCCATGCTGAACATCTGCCTTGCAGTAATGAGGTGTGTAAACTGTACTTTGGCCAAAAAATTATTCTTTGTTGGCTCTACCCTCTGATATTTTTCCAGTTTAAGGTTTTCAGAGATGACTAAATACAGGTGGCCTGGACTTCTTTTTTTCTGATGTGGAATGGATCCAGATGGAAACCAAGTTGAGAAGGAATGGGATAACTAAATGGGCTCTTGAGAGTACTACAAGATGCCAGGGCATAGCCTAACAGGCAGGTACTCTCTGGAGTCATGTAGGACCAAAAAGGTGCAGTCCCACTATTAACTTTAACTGCATTAAATTGGACTAAATGTGAGATGTTGCCACGTTTTTCTTTGTTGACCATGAGCTGCCTGGCCCTACTGCCTCTGATCTGTCAAGTGCTGGCATCTGAAAGACTATGTAGGGAACCAACTCTGGAGACGGATATGGCTGAAAACTAACTTGTCAAAAAATAAAAGATAAAAGTTTTCAGGTCACTGCATAGCTGCCTGAAGGGCAGTACTCGCTCATGGGAGGTGACAGGTATATGTGGCTGTGAGAAAAAGCTCAAGGTTCAGGTTCATGGAACTTGCTTTGATTAGAGTGTGAGGGAGGGTAAAATATTGGCTAATTTTTAACTATATTTCTAAGAAATCTCTCTGAACTACAGGTGTAAACAGTGGACAGCCTTACAAGTGATAAAAGTTGTGTTGATTATTATTATACCGAGTGTTCTTTGCCTGAAATCTTCCTATTTTTCTGAAGCTGTGTGAGACCTGGCCAGGGCCCCTAGCACATTGCTGTGTGCTGTGGAATCACCGCGAGGGCAAAGTGGTGAGGTTTGGTCTGAATGGATCTCGTTTATTTATTTATTTGTTTTTAATATAAGCCACACATTTCTGAAGAAAATCCCAAAATACACAAGGTTCTGAGGAAATGCTTGGTCCTAGGCATTAAACTTTGGCAGTCTTGTCTATGAAAAGTACTTTGGAAAAGGGACTCAAAGCTTATCTGGTAGGTTGATCAGTGTATATCAAGGACATAGCCTGTTGCTCTGGTGAAAGTGAACTGCAGTCAACTAAACTGCAAGCAATCAAAAAAGATTCCTATTTCCTACAAAAAACCTTGACTGATGAGCTTACTGCTTAGATCTGTGGGCCATAGGGTTGGGTTTTGGTTTTTGGTGGGTTTTTTTCATTAATCAGTTTTCCAGAACAAGACTGTGTTGGTGAGCTGGGGTGTTGTCTATCTGGATATTTTATATTTTTGGCTGTAGGGCACACCAGGTGCTCAGATGTTTGAGTAAACTGTCCACACCCTTGAGAGTTACTGCACAATGTTTGAGTGAATTAACTTTGTGTGTTGCAAAATGGCCGAAAAAGTGCACTAGTTTAGCTGCCTGTGACAGAGGCTGAGCCAAATTAATTTTACCTCACATTAACCTTGAGATAAGATGGTGTAATTGCTGCAAGATGAATTACTGCTACTCTGTTGCTGGACTTGTTGTGCTGTGGTGACTTGCTGATGTGTTTGAAATGTAAAATCAGATGGGGAGGCAGAAAATTTAACAGGGTAGGATTAGGCACTAGTTGGAAGCAGAGCAGTCGCTGAACAAAGACAAGATGAACTCGGCATGAATGCATGATTTCAGATGAGAAACTTGGCTGGCTGAGCAAAGAAAAAATAGTAGGAGAGTGGGGTGGTAGAGAATCAGTGTGGCACGGGGAGGAGGGACAGACCGGGTGAGCAGCCAGTAGAGCAGAACTGAAGAGGTTTGGACAAGAAAATGGGAGACCTGGGTGAGGAGCTGAAAAAGTGAGGAAGGAAGGATGTGGAAAGGCAGGATTAGGGAGGATAAAGCAAAGAAGTTGAGCTAAACAGATGATGAGTCTCCAGTCTGTTTTCCTTCTGTCCTCCAAAGCCTTGGAGGGAACTGGGTTTCTTGAATGTGACTTTTATCCTGCAATCCATGACGATTTGTGAAACCCTTGCCGAGATGTCATCCATCTGGCTTTAAGTTTCATTCCGTAGATGGTCATCTTTGCTCTTAGCAGGGGTCAAATGTCTGCACTGTCATGGTGCTGGATGCCTGTGATACTTAGTGAAGACTTTTGCTAGTTATTAGCAACAACAACAACAAAAAATCTAAGCTACAGGCAACAAAATTCTAGCGTTAAAAGCATTGTTGAGGCTTTGATATCCGGAAGTTCCAAAAGTAATATATTTAAAATAGATAACCGTTAGTGTGTCATTTCCCATTTTTGCCACAGGATGTCACAATTCCTCCATGTATGGTCCTGCCCATCACAGGCTCTAACTTGGGTGCCACCAGTTCAGCTCTTGGACCCAAATGTGAACAGATGTAAAACAGATTCGGACTCATCCAAGGTAATCCCTTGGATTGCTGTTTGTTCCCTGTCCATTCTCTGTCTGTTCCACACGATTTATTCTCTGTGTGTAATAAACATCTTTTCCAGGTGTGTTTTCTTGTGCGGGAAAGCAGCAGCACAAGGCTGCAGTCAATGTCATTGCTAAATTTTTAATCCAGAAGAAGGGAGCCTTCCTTCCAGCCAGCAAAGAGAAGGAGGAAGATGTGGTCACTATTCCCATCAAAGCAGAGGTAAGTCTCAAAAAGATATGAGGAGACAGATGCTGTGAAATATATTGTTTTGTGGATTGGCACCTTGTCTCTGTGTTGATCTTTGGCTGTAGTAAGGCATGGTGACCACTGTGAAATACCTCACTTGAAACTTTTGACATCTTTTGTAAAAATGGCCTTGAAGTACTGATCGTGGTAAATGGAACTTCACTAAGGTGAAGTCTGTGGTTAATCAATGCTGTTTTTATTAACAGTCATGCTAAGAGAGGCATCTTCGCATACAACAGCTGAAATGAAAAAAAAAAAAGAATGAAGAAAGTGTTTATAGGAGACCTGTTCTCTCTTGCCTTCTTTTTCTTAGTAAGACTGTGGATGCATTTCCTGTAATAAAAGCAACATGCAGATGAGGATAGCCTAAAAAGTCAAAAGTTCAAAGGAAATGAAGTAGTAGTACTTTGTGATCACAGTTAAAGGATTCACTTCAAAGCCTGCTAAAAGACTTCTGTAATGATTTTGATTAGCACTTAAAAATTTTTTTTAAAAAAGAAGGCAGAATTAAGGACATTTTCAGTCTACCGTTCAAATTGTTACAAAACCCAAATTTTGCCAATATTTCAGGCATCCTCTGGAGGACACTCATATATTTCACTTGGATTGGGTCATCTTGTTAAATGGCGATTCTTTAAAAACAGAGCTGACATTTCAATGATTTGCAGGGCTGTAGTCGGGCATGTTGTCTTGCCTCAGGAGGAAAAGGATCTTGGATTGAACTCCTTAGGGAAGTAGTGAATTCCTACTGTTCTCACTCCTCTTGTAATATTCAGAGGAATAAATGCCAATACCACTGTGTTAGCTTGCAGGTTTCAAGTTTCAGTGTGTTAAGACAGTTTTCTGGGGACTGAATTTTTGTAGTTGCCTGATCTGAAGCAAGCATCAGAAGCTCCTGATTTTCTGTGACTATTTTAGCCACTCCCTTCACAGAAATTAAATATCTGGACGGAAGTGCTGCGGAGATTAATTTCAGCTTATTATGACAGAGTATAATTCTTCCATATATTACACTCTTATTTACTCTTAAACCATTAGTGCAACATAATCTTAATACAATCTATTAAAGCTTTCAGCATTTTGTTATCCTTTAATTGCAATCCACCAGATGAACGTCAGGTGAGAGCTAGCACACATCCAGGGGCCCAGGGGTTCAGGCCTATCAGAGATTGTCTCAGGTTGAAAAGACAGGTATCTGCTAGGGAAGGCAGGAGCCTCCCTTGGATACCCCCTCCCTCCGAATTATTATAATTTTGAAATTCAGCGGCTTTCAGGCAGGATATTGGGAAGGAATAACCGTCCTTTACTGGTGCGTACAACAAGATACAGAAAACCAACAATAACTGCAATAGTAACAACAGAGAAACAGAGTCAGGGACCCCGTAGCAGAGACGGGAAGAGGATGGTGGGGGGAAGGCTTTTGCTTCACAAACCCCCTGGGCAGCCGATCCTGGGTGCTCCGGCAGGACTCCAAGGGGAAAGAAAGAAACTCCAAGCTGGAACGCAGACGTCCTGGGGCNGGTTCCCGCAACAAATGGGGGGAAATTCTACAGGAAAATACAAAGGAACGAAAGGAATAACACCCAACCCCCGACAGAGATAAAAATGTGAGGAAGCAGTGACAGGACACTGAGGCCATTGGAAGAAAAAAGCTAGAATCAGATGGGGTCTCAACAGAGCCCTTTCAAGGACTGGGGAAGGATGTGGAAGTATCACTTCCCTCATGTAGGAGAAGACACCCTGCACTCTCTTCAGCCTTGAAAGTTCCCCTATCTTTCCCCTCTGTCTTTGCCTGTACCCACACAGTCCTTCTCACATCACTTCCCAGTCTCACATGGTGGAGACTGAACCAAACAGGATCTAGAGCATATCATCATTGTCTTGACATGTGACTGTGAGAACATGATAAGAACTCAGCCTCTAGCATGTTGATCTGGAAACATCCTCTCTTTGTATACATGGACCCCTAGGAGAGAACCAGACCTTGAAGAATCCATTCTCATTTTAAATAAGGGACTAGAGCAGTTAATGCTAGACCATCCAGGAAGTATGGAGTACAATGTAGAGTTACGCTGACTAAGTACGAAACTAAGACAGTACTTAGATAAAATACTGCACAGCATATTGAAAGTCAGGGCAAAATAGTCAGGATGTGGGCTTGAGCTGAGCGTTTAGATGAAATTTTCTGCCATGTAAATAACATACATTCCCATGTCACTTTAAAAAAAATAATTGTACTCCAGATTCATAGTGTATTAAGGACGGTATCAATGTAAGTACGCTCTCTTGAGATTCCCTCCACCTGCATATGGAGACGTCCTAACACTTCCTTAAAATCTGACCATTAAGCACTTGTTTGTTGGGAACCAGGATTCTAAAGATCCTTGAGAAGAAGATCAGCAAGAGGAAAAGCAGAAGAAAACAAGTGCAAATGCATTAGGTGTTCAAAGTTAAAATCTAGAATGACCACTGATGTGAAAGAAATGCCTTCAAAGTGACTGAACTTTCTACATTATCTAGTAACTTTGTGAAAACAGCTGTGGGGATTCTGCATGGATTCAGAAGGTATGTGATGTATCAGGCTCCTTATAAGCAGCTTGCAGCACTGCACAGCATATGTCTTGATGCAATATTTAAAAGAAGTGAGATGCTGGAATGTGAGGACATAGAAGTATGCAGCTGCAGTCAGTGACATCTCAAATATGGAATGACTCATGTATTTGTAAATACTAATGATTCCATCCAGGTTTCCAGTTAGGTCCTGCATTTCATTGAGAATGTTAAACCATTTTCTGTAGTGGAGCTCCACATTTCATAAAATGTGATCATGAGAGATTTGAATAGATTCAAACAAGCCAGGTTTCCCACTGACACAGGCATCAAAATGGCATGCCATCAAGCAGAATAAAATTGTTAATATCAGCAACACTTACAGGAAGCAAAAGGACAAATGTAATGTGTGCAGTGGAAAAGAAGTGTACCTGCAGTTTTGGTGCTTCTCAACTGACTGACAGCTTAACACCTTTCATGAGAGTTGCAGAAACACCCCCTGGTGTGCAGCAGAACTGATCTAGGTTAGCAGTTTGTATCATGGAGGATTTTATGGAACTACAGTGAGATGTTTCTTTTCTTCAATACACAGGCTCCTGGACTTGGGCTCTGAATGAGGTTTCCTGTGATGTACAAGCACAGACCTTAGGCAGCATTTGTTTTTTGTGGGTGACTAATTGGAGAGGTGTAGTGGTTTGTATTAACAATGGCTCAGCTGCCTGGTTCTTGTCAGTTCTGACAATTCATATAGGTCTTTTTTAAGAAGTTTGAAAATCTTGCTCTTTCAAGTCATGAGAACTGAGAATGGAAGAGGTTTCCTCTTCGGAAAGATCTTTATGGGCCACTGTCTTGGGTAACTGCAATATTGGGAAAAAAAAAAATTCCCCATGGGTGACTAATGTGTATCTGCTTCATGCCTAAGTGCTTTTAAACCTGGGCTATTTTTTTCTGATTTTAACCTGAAACAGTGAGTCTGACTGCAGTGTAGGGACAATCCTTTGCAGATTCATGTCTTTTGGAGGACTAGTGATGTTATTTCCCAAATGCAGTTTAAAATTTTTAAGTTACTAAGTGTAGAGACTATCAGAAAACAGACAGTTGTCTTCTGCCATGCTCTTTTGTTGGGCTGGTAACACATGCAGCCATTTGAGTGCAAACACCTGTTATTCTCATGAGTCTGCACAATGGGNGGGTGTTCCCTCCAGAAAAGGGAACAGCTGGTCAGTCGCCCTAGCAAGCCCTGGAATAAGCCTGACTGGCCTTTAAATGCACATCGAACATCAGTTGCTGCATATCTGCTTTGTGGAAAAGCTGCCACATGTCTTGTGTCTAAAGGCTCATAGATCCTGCTTCTAACATATGTGGGACAGGCAGGCTATTTTGTGGCATGGTAAAAAACACCAGCTTCCTTCTTTTGCCTTATTACCAGGGAGACTGCACACAGAACTCGTTAATGTGGATTTTTCAGTGTTGCACTGTCTTAGGTTGAAAAGAC
>VXBQ01006020.1:0-20793 GCA_013400175.1 Phainopepla nitens
CCACCATCCCCATCACCACCATCATCCCTATCACTGCCAACATCCCTGTCACCACACCATCCCCACCACTGCCACCAGTGCAGGCTGGGGCAGCCCCACGCTGTGGGAGGGGGCCACCATCTCCCCCCTGGCAGGTGAGAGCAGACAATAAGCAGCTGTGCAGCAGTGACAGGCTGGGACTTGAGCCGAATCAGCACTTTTAGGGGTGATGGTGGCTGCTAAGCCTTGCGAATCACTGCTCGTAACAAGGGCAGGGCTGAGAGACCTGGAGCCTGGACCCCGTCTGGCTACAGTGAGCCAAGCTTTTACAAGGGATTCAGACTTTCTCAGGCTAGAGCAGCCATAAATCTACTTAATTGGGTCTCTCCCATACACAAGTTTCCAAGTGAACTCGCTGGAGAGATTCAGACTGGGCCTCTAGCCCATTTGTGGGTTATTCTTTCAATGGAGGCTGTGCTTGGCCCCAAACCACCCCACCTGCACATCCAAACCACAGTTCCTTTTACAGATCCAGAGCCTCTAGCTGCTCCATGTACAGGCATTCCACCTCTGTGCTGCCCTCTGCTCCTCTGTGCTGATGAGCCAGGGGAGCCCAAAGTCCCTGTTGGACAGACCCTGCTCCTGCACAAGGCACTGCACATCCCAGAGCCACACCTGCCTCCAAAACTGCTCCTGAAAGCATCAGAGGAGATGGGAGCATCCCAACACCCTGGGTCTCCAAAATAACCCATGGAAACACCTGTACAGCTCGGGAAGGAGGGGGATGGTAGGTCAACAGGCCAAATCCATGCTCCAAGGGGTGCCCTGAGCCTCTGGCCATTGGCACACACAGCAGCAGTCACACGTGGTGACACAAACTCCCTGCTGACAGCCCCAAGGCCTTGGGCACACAGAGACAGTGTCACCAGTGGTCACTGCACCTGGGATTTGTGTTAAGCTGACAGAGGAGGGTCAGACTGGTCACGCAGCACTCCGTGCCTCAGTTTGCCCTGGAGCCTGCCATTCTCCTCACGGTTCTGCATTACCAAGGTGTGCCAGCGTCATGCTGGCCCCGAAGACGGCACAGCTGTGGGGTTTCAGCACCCCAAACACCTCAGACACAACACCTTTCCCACAGCCATCAGCAGATGGTCAGGGCAATGCTGCAGACCCCACGCAAAAAAAGCCAAAAAGTGGAGAAGAAATGGAAAAAAGCCCTAATTCCCCAGGGTGAGGCAGAACAGCACAGCCAGACCCCGGCACAGGGGCCCCGAGCAGCCGGCAGCAGCGCGTTCACACTCCCCACACATCACCAGACGCAGGTTGGACATTGTGGAAATTCAAAATTCCAGATGGCTCTTTTTGGGTGGGTTTTTTTTGGGGTTTTTTTTTTTGGTTTTTTTTTTTTTTTGCCTTGCCTCATTTCCAAGGCAACAAGACTCCCTGTCATCTGCCAGTTGCCATAGAGATTTCACCTGATTCTGCTTCAGCGGAAGAGAAAGCCGGGCTCCTCGCTGCTGCTGAGGAGCCACGAGCCACAACCGCCTTCAAACTTACTGGGAAGAGCGGAGATAAATGGGGCTTTATATGAGGAAGGCAATGGGCTGATTCAGAGGATCAAAGGAAGGAACTGTGGGTTTCTATAGCACAAATCAGCTCTTCACTTGACTGCTTTGGTTCCCTCCAGATGTGCCCTGCATCTGGGGACATCGCCAGCTCTCGCTCCAAGCTTTGCCTGGTGGAGGAGGGGGCACGTGGGTGCATGGGGAATCATGCACCCACTGCTGACAGCATATCAAGGACCAATCTGGGTTACCTGCAGGGAAGGGAGGGTACAGGGCGTGCGCCAGTCACAACCATGTCCTAACCCCATAATGACCCTCTCTCACTGTGTACTGCCCTTCTCCAAAGGTCCTGTGACCTAGAGAGCCAAGGGGAGGATGGGGCAAATGCAGAAGCAGCTAGAAAGGAGGAAATGCCCACGGGCTGTGCTCAGCATGGCTTGGCTGTCACGGACATAAGGGTCAAACACCACAGGCCCCCAAGGCAGCCACACACAGGCAGACACAGGGCATGTTCCTCATTAGCACCATTGTTGCCATCCCAACAGCCCCATCACTGCTGGGGATCATCCATGGAGATGACGTGGATGTGTCCACACCCCAAGCCCAGGTGCAGCACATGATTCAGTCATTCCTCCCAGACCCACCCTCATCCCAGGCCCCTGTGACAGAAGCCCTTGGACTCTCAGTCAGATGCCCCAAAGCAGTGGCTCTGATGTCCCTCTACCTGGGGTTCCCTGCTGTTGATGATAATGAATCCCAGGCACTGGCAGGGTGCTCAGGGTGGCAGTCACCCCTGCGTACAAGAGACCAAGGTCCCCACACCAATCCCTCCTCGCTGCTCCCCGCTGGGTGCCCAGACCTGGCTGAAAGGGCATTTATCAATTCCCAGAGCCTTTCCCCTCCCCAGCCTGCATCCCTGCACCAGGGCCGACGGAGAAGGGCCCAGCCGAGTAGCTCTTGGCTCGAACTGGCTCTGTTTTGCAGGAGAACAGTCATTAGCAGAGCCAAATTTCCCATTCCCAGACAGAATACGGCCATGCTTGGGGAAGCTTTATATTCACAGAGACAAACAACTCACATTTGCTTTTTAACTGTTGGAATTGCACCCACTGGGACGGAGTGAACAGGGAGCCTTTTGTCCCCCTCGCCTTGTGACTGAGAGCTTTGTGCAGAGCAATGCGTTGCAAACATAATTCTCCCCGGCCTCAGCTGGGCTCTGGTAGACACTTGGTCTGTCTGTCCATCACCAGATCAGCCAAAGAGTCCTCATGTGTCTCCAGCAGGAATGCAAAATGTCCTCCCCAGCTTCCCTGGCAGCCTGTGGAGCTGCTCCACACTGAGAGATCAGAGCCACCCAAATGGACCCAAAATACAGCTGCCAATGGGGACTCTTCATCTCCCAAGTACCCGAGGTGGCAACCAGAGTGGCAGGCAGCAGAGCTGCCTCTGGGGTTACAGCTCATCTGGATGCAAGGAAGAGCAGCTCCATGCATGGAAAATCCCAGCATGGCACAGGCACAAAGAGCAGTTCATTGTGAGCCTTCAGAGAAGGTGCCCCAGTCACTCCCCAGACAGGGTGTCTCTGGAAACCTCCAGCCCACTGCTGAGCTCCTGAATATCAGAGCTGGCTGCAGGCACTAAGCTGTGGGCACCAGCAGTCCTCAGAGTCATCATTCTGGAGAGGGACAAGGGACAGCTCTCCCAGAGTGAGACATGACCCCGAGGCACCGTCTGGAAACCCATCTCGGCCCAGCAGCACCACTCAGGGATGAGCATCCTTCACTCCAGAAGAGTGAGATCCTGGAACAGCTGCTCCCCTCCAAACGCCCAGCTTCAGGAAGGGGCTCAACACTGCAAGCACACCCTGGGCTCTCTGCAAAGCCTGGGGTCTCTGCAAAGCCACGAGGGTCTAGCCGACAGCAGGGCCAGACCCCAGGGTAGGTCATCAGCCCTTGCACAACAGGGTCCCTCCAGAGCCCTTTGCGAGAAGAGACTGGGCAGGAGGCAGAGCACCTTGGGGGGCAAACCCAGCTTAACGAGTTCCAGGCTCGTTAGTTGATCTATTGTTGCCACATCCCGCGGGAGGAGGGAGATAACACAGGCTATTTTTGCTTCCATCTGGGGAATCGTTTTCCTCCAACATGTACTGCCACGATGCTAATTTTTAAAGCTGATGATTAATTTATGTCAGGCTCATTATGGGGCCAACGGATCCCTCTTCCCCGGGAGCACCACGGCCGGAGGGAGACGTGTTTTGACAGATGTCGTTGGAGCTGCGTGTGAGTGACGTCCTAACAACGGAGGAGAATAGGAGCCATTACCATGGAAAGCCCTGGAAATGGGAAGGGAAGTGCCTGCACGCGACCCCAGTGCCCCTCCTCGAACAGCCCCTAATCAGCCCTTCACGCTCTGCCCCGTGGTTACCAGGGCTTTGCTCCAGAGATAAACGGTCTTTGTGCACACCCAGGGAGAATTGAATCTCCTGCCTACAGCGCAGAGGGCTTGGCCTTTTTTCTCCCCCTCCCCAGCCTCGCAGAAGGGCCAGGTGCCAAATTCACTCTGGCACCAGGAGCAGCAGCCTGCGGGGAGCCGGAAACAAGTCTGCTGCACATATGATCACCAGGATCCCGCAAGGCTCGGGCTCTCCCTGCACCTGCACTCCCCTGGCAGCAGGGTGGGTGAGCACTGCTGGGGTGCCTGGGGCTGCTGGTCCTACCAGGCGCTGGGCAAGGTTCACCCTGAAAATCGTGGCACCATCTGCAATAGCAGCCCAGGCAGGGCTGAAGACCAACGCACATATGACAGATTTTGGGGTCCCTTCAGTCTGCAGCATCAGCTGCCTAGGTGATGCTCACCCCAAAGCAAATCCCCCACACCCTCCCAAAGATGGAGCTGTGCATGGTGAGTGGCAGGAGGTTTGCTTGAAGAGGGTGCCATGGCTCTGACAGCAACACAATGACCTCCTGCATTCCTCAGGTCCCCCATGCCCCCTGCCCAGACACAGGATGAGGCATCCTGCTAATGCAGTGGAGAGCATGGGGTGATTCTGATCCCCTGCCCGTTGTGCCAGCTCCCCAGGGCCACCCTCACTGCAGTCAGGGGTACAGAGCATCATGCCCTGCCGTAGCCCTCAGCCTGTTCCCCACCAAGACTGCCACTACCTCTGTGGGCCTTGCTACCTGCTCCTCCAAACTTCCTTGGGAAAGGTGCCTAACCCACTGGAGCCAGGAGCAGCCCCACCTTTCTCCCCATCCTGGGGCTCCACACACAGCACCCAGGACTCCTGCTGCCACACTGCAGTGCCTCACATCCCTGTGCCAGGGACATGCTGGGTGTGTGCTGGGGAGCTCAGCAGCACCAGTTGCATCCATACTCAGCCAGATTCGACACCAGCTCCAAAGGCCGCACTGCCAATCTGCCAGCAGGGTTATTACAAACTTGTGTTCATTGCTGCACAGCGCCTCGAGCACCGTTCACAGTGGGAGGGATGCAGATAAACTGTCTATTCTTAGCCCTGATGGTTCCCCACTCCTGGTGCAGGCCCACACCATCCTCCAACTGCTTCTAGACCTGCTCCCCCTCTCACAGTGCACTTGGAGAGTCCCCACCACCAGGGAAAGGTCTTCTTGTGCAGCAGTTCTGTTTTTCCCACTAAAGGTGATTTGCACAGAAGGAAGGTCCTGTCTCCTTCAGGAAATCTATTTGTGCCCCAGGAGGGAAGAGCATGCTTGGGACCAGAAAGCTCTGTGGGAGCCACCACTCAGTCCCTACCCATGTGCCCCACGGGCTAGGGGCCAGCAGGAAGTGTTCTTTACCTCCAATCCACCACCTGCGTTACAGTGAGTGAAGGGATGCTGACACACTCTACTATTCTATGCAAAGAGCTGCTGTTTCACCTACAACTCCAAATTTTACTGGGGGCCTGGCAGTAGCTTGGATGGATAGGGTGCAAAATGCTCCAAAACAGGCATCAGTGCCAATCAGTGGGATTTTAGTGGAGCCTCTGGACTCTCCACCGTGTGCCAGCTCCTGTGGCTGCCCTCACTATGCACCTGCCAACACCAAGGGCTGAGTGACATGTGATGACAGTGGCCACGAGCCTCCAGGCACAATGGGAGAGCAGCCACTCACCTCTGGACCCCACACACTGACAAGCCCCTTCCCCTGCAGGCTGCAGGATCCCTTTAAGCATGCTGAGACCAGAGCAGGGAGTTACAGCCCCAGCTTGGACAGCTGGGATCCCCAGCCAAGCTCGAGACAATGCCATTCCCTGAGCTGTCAAAGTGCCAGCGCACGCTGTCCCGCAGCAGACCCTCCTGGGAATGCCACATTTCAAGAATGCCACAGAGGGGTCCCTGGCAGCAAGGCAGCCGGGATTTATCTCCTCTAAGACATCTCAGCTCCATGCAATGGCTGCCTGCACAGCACAAGTCCTCTTTGCCGTGGGAAGCAGCTCTGCAATGTGCTTTGAGCTCTTCTCCCCAAATTCGCTCCAGGGGCCTGTCCAAGCACTGACAATGCACAGCCCAGAGCCACAACTGCTGCAAGGGAAGCTGAGCCAACACTACAGCTTGGGGGGAAAGCCAAAAGTCACTCAAACAAGGAAGCAATTTGTCTTATTCTGGCTACACTCCCTTGAAAAAGGAGCGCAGAGCAGGGAAATCAGGATCACGTGCGGCGCGCTGACCAAGCACCCACCGCAGCGGCAACGGAGAGCGTTCACACCAGGAGCCTGACAGATAGAACAGAATAGGGCAAAAAGGATGGAAAAAGAAATGCCATGTGACCCCTCTCTCGATCCAAGGCAGACATCACATCCAACAGTTCAGAATATGAAATACACACAATGAGCTCCAGTGAGTAATTAATCCCTTCAGGAACACTGTAAGTGATTGCAGACAGCTTACCAAGAAAAAAAAAATTGGAAAGTCATTGAAAAAATTACCACAAAATGTTTCTTTTTCTTTTCCAGCCTGAAATACAATGAGATCTGCAAGGAGCCCACTCTGCTCTGCAGTGTGACAGCAGTGGATTTCCAACAGCAAGCTGGTTTTCCAACAACACTCAATCTACCTGCCAAGGTGACCGTCGTGAGAAACCAGCCTGGCCTGATGGACAGCAGCAGAGTGGCCAGTCCCAATGCTCAGCTCTCACCTCGGCATCAGTGGGACACGGTGGAGGAACATTTCTGGAGGGACAAGGCATGGCACAAAAAAGTGTCTATGATATCTCACAGCTTCATCAGTGATTCAAACTCTCCAGATGACTTTCGCAGGTCAGAGCTTGGCTTGTGGAGCAGGACAAGCCCTCCTGGTGATGGGATTTGGGCTCCCTGGTGATGCTTAGCTCGGTGAGCCAACTCTCCCTCCTACCTCCACCTCTCCTCTTTCCATCCTTGTGCTCCCTCTTGCATTCTTCCACTCTCTCCAGCACTAACCAGCCAGGTCTCCAGCTGAAAGGCTCGAATTTGGACCAAGTTCTGACCCATTGCACCTAAAATCTTGCATTTGCTCACTGCTCTGCACCAACAGGCAAGTAACCACATCTGTGCACCTTCTGCCCCCGTGCAGGCCATCAACCCTGCAATCCCCTGTGAACAGGCAGACAAGCACCCAGAGGCACTGCAGGGGGGTCTATCTCCCCAATCCTCCAGCCTCAGTCCCCCATCTCCAGGGAGCACTGACCCCCAGCACAGCCAGGGGGAATTACAGAGCACAGCAGCTGCCTCTTACTTCTGTAATTCCACGGTACTTTTCAACCAACTACTATTACTTCTACTTGTAAAACTGGAGTTTATTAAAAAGTGTATTAGGAAAGGTATTTTCTCCTGTCAATAAAGTGACTTAAAATTAGTTGGAACTTTCAAATTAAAAACACAACCTAAACTTTCACTTCCATTTGCAATCACTCTGATTTGGAAAACAGAGTTTTTTCCTCATGTCCTCTCCTGGGTTTTCTCCCCTCTCTCCTGTTCTCTCCTCACCATGTTTTTGTTTAAATATTCATCAGGCCAGGGAAAAATGCTGGGGCAGGAAAAGAAGGGATAAAAAAAAAAGCAGAAGAAACTGTAGCTTTGGCAAACCCATCTCAGCACAGGGAAGAAGAAGAGCTTCCAGACTCACCTCTCTGCTCTAGGTAAGCGAGACGCATTCATAAGGACAAGGGAATATTGTGTATTAACCAACCTCCAACATGCTTCAGCAGCAGATGCGGCCCCATTGACTGTCCTCAGAGTTCTGTGATCCTCCATGGCCTAACAGCTCCTCTAGCACAGCAACCAGGGGAAAAAGGGATGGATGAGGCAGGAAAACAATCCTGTGTGTCAGTGTGGGGTGCAGCCTGCTCCAGCACTGACTGTAAACCCTGACTGCTGCTCCCAGCTCATGATAGGGCTCTTACTCCAGAAAGACAAGTGCCAGATCATGTCTGGCCATGTCATGGCTCTGAGCTGGACACTGGCTGATGTGAGGCACATCCCACAGGTGACACTGATTGAGGGAAGGACTAAGATGATGTTTACACAGCAGCAAGGTCACTCCCATGCCAAGTGGTGCAGGGACACAGAATCACCACAGAACAATTTGGGTTGGAAGGAACCTTAAAGACCATCTCAACCTAACACCTTCTACCAGACCAGGTTGCTCCAAGCCCCATCCACCCTGGCCCTGAACATTTCCAGGAACGGCAGAGCCACAGCTTCTCTGGGCAACCTGTGCCAGGGCCTGACCACACTTATAGTAATGAATTTCTTCCTAGTATCCCTTCCTGCATCCCTGAGCATCCCTGCAGTCTCAGGGGTCACTCTCACCCTAGGCAGATGCCACTCTGCTGTTCCAGAGCTTCTCTCTTACAACATGATTTTTGAGTACAGCTGCTGCACTCCTCACACAGTATGTGTGTCACATCAGCTTACGAGTGAGCACACTCCGCCAGCAGATGAAAAGCTATATGGAAATGGAAGATCATTACCATGATCTCTGTGGAAACATCCCATCAGAGCAAGTTTTTTGTCCTCCTCCTTCCCTCTCCCCATGTGCACAAATTCTGGCACCCCATGCACCACTTGGCGTTGCCTCAGCACTGTGGGTCCAAAATGCAGGCGTCTGATTTCTAAAGCCATTGTCTGGGATCTGCTATTGAGCTGCAAAACATGGAAGGTTTGGGATGGAAAACAGGCATCTCCTGAAATACAAAAAGAAGCTGGCAACCCAGATTTTATTTGACTTTGAAGCCATAGAGAATGTCAACCAAACACAATTTGCTTTATTCCCACAAAGGGAATGAGAATCTCAGACACAAAACAAATCCGCACCTCTGCCCCCGGAAGGCAGCAATGGACAAATGGGGAAGAGAGAGCAGCTTCACCCCACTGGTCACCACTGCAGCACAGAGCAGCTGGGCTTGGAAACGCATTACCATGCTCCACCTGGGAACATGAGGCAGGAAAAGCTGCTTTGTACATTTACTTTTGATTTGGAGCTCAGGATTCGTGTGCCATTACATTTAGCCAGTGCTCATTTCTCGGTTCCAGTCAGGCAGGTTTGCAGGAACCCCCAGAGTTTCACCTATTTTAGCATAGTGACTGTTTGCCAAGTACCTGCTGTTCGCTTTTGAAAGTGAGCAGGGTGAGAACTGCCCAGCAGTGCAAACAGCAGCTGAGCTGAGATCGAATCCTGCCTCCAGGTTACTGTACTTTCCCCACCATAATATCTGCAGAGTGACCTCTCACTGCAGATTCTGCTTTCAGAGGAGCTGCTTTAAAAGCCCGACCTCCAGGCCTCACTCTGCACAGTCCTGAAAGCATCTCACAGGCTCCAGGATGAGATTCCCTCACTCATCCCCCATGCTGCTTTACGAGTGGGGCCATTCCCCTCCCCTTGCAGGAATCGGCCACATGTTCTCCATCTGGGAGCAGATGCCCATGAGCCAATAAGCTCATCTTGGAAAACTTCACTGAAAATAGCACCAAATTTCTGAGTGCTCTACAGACCACAGCCAGATGATGGATATTAGTGCTTCAGCAGTCCCGGGACGCTGTTTGGCACAGCACAGCAAAAGCACAGCTAAAAGGGCTCAGGGAAATGGAAATGAGATGGCTGGAGGTGCTTCTGCTGGAGTGTCTGCCCTCTTCCAGATAATCCAGACTGTAACGAGGGAGGATCTTGGTCTGCTGGTGAATCAGCCCCCAAACGGCTGCAGTACTCAGCCTGGAGTGTTGAAGGACACCAGCTTTGGCCTTACAGCAATCCCTGGCATGGCTGGGGCACAGGGCAGAGCCCTGGGGAGAAAGGTGAGGGACCACGTAGGCACAGGGCTGAGGAGTAAGAGACCTGGGGTAGGTTCTGTGTCCTGCTCCTCCCCACATGGCCAGGATGCAGCCAGCTTTTGATGCATTCAACCACCCGACAATGGGAGACAGGAGGTCCAGACAGTGATAAATCCAGCCTCACATCACTCAGGGTGAGACATCAAAATGGAATTTGCCAAAGGACCTTGCACTGATGAGATGTGAGCTACAGGCTACATTACCCCGAGGCAGAGAAGACTCAGGCCTGCTGGGAGTCAGGCAAATGCTGGTACTTCCTCTTGGCCAGCAATCACATGTTCTCCCAGCCACAATGTATTTTAACCCCGCTGAGTCTATGTACACGTTATTTGGGAGAGAAATCACCACCACCAGGAGCCAACAGGTGCCAACTGGCACCTCTGCCTCCAGGTCCTCTCTTCACTGTCCACCCCGAGGTGCAATGCATGGCTAGTCCCGGGTGACTCCAATTCCCTGGAAGGGTTTTGTTACATTTTTAAATGAACCTGGGGTCTGGGAGAGGCAGGAGTGCAGGGCAGCCACCTTTCACCATGCCCAGAAGATGGGGCAGCCTCAGAGAAAAGCCCCCAGGCTATCCACACTGACTCCCCGTAGCTGTTTCCTTCCAGCAGCCCTGCTCTGCCCTGGTCCAGCAGGAGAGAAAGCCCCATGCCAAGCACCAATGGAGCCAGACTCAATTTACTCCTGCCCTTCAGTCTGCAGAAACTTCAAGCCCTGCACAGCCCGGCCGCAGGGCAAGTCGAGCTCCTCAGGATTCAGCACATGCTCCTTTGGGCTCACAGCAGCAGAAGTTTGCAGGATATCACCTGTCTGTCCTCTCTGCTGGGATGGGAGGAAGGTGAATTTCATTATTTCCCTTGCCTCTGCACTGCCTGTTGGGAGTTTGGAGCCATCTCCTTGTCACTCCCTTGGTGCAGTGAAGGTCTAGAGACTAAACACAAGGTGGCTGGGAAAGGCCACAGCTGAATGGCCAGGGGTCCTGTGCTGATGCTGGCCTCAGCACGCTTGGTTCCACCTTGGTCCTGCCCTGGCAGAGCTGGACAGTCCCAGGTTCCAGCCAGAATCTGTCAAATGCCTCTCCTCCTGCGTTTAAGATGAGGGGAACTTTGTTGTCTCCCCTACCACAAAGCAGTGCTCCCACCTTGGACCCTGCCAAAACAACTCTGCCTTACCTGATTTCACCACTGCTGGTTTAGCCCATGACTCTGTAAACACCCTGGCAATGCTGCCTCAGGTCTCTGAACCACAAAGCTGGGAGAAACCTCGAGATGTGGGAGCCAGCATCCACGAGGCTGACGACGTGTCCCCTGCAGCACCACACCAGGTGGAGTGGCTGGGGAGGGATGTGCTGGCCCCATCAAATGGCCCACAGCACATTTTCTGCCAGCCCCAGCTCACCTCGGGGAGCTCCAGCATCATAACAATCCATGTGAATTAGCTGCTATCTATTCTTCCACTTGTTTGCATCTGCTTGGAAATATAATGCCAGGCCAGAGATAAAGTGAACTGGAAATACCCCAGCAGCATCTAACACTTCCAGCCCGAGGGGTTCATTCAGCTGATGAGTTTCATCATCACAGGTTCCAGCCTGAAGAGCAGGTTCCTGTGCTCCCCCTGCACATCCCTCCCTGCCAGCACCTGCATCTCAGATGCTGGGCTATGAAAGAGCTGCTCTCTGTGAGGTGGGTTTTACAGAGCCAAAACTGCTCCCCACCATGCTCCCTGCAAAAGCTGATGATGTCCTGACAAGGATTGGGCCACAAAGCCCTCCCATGATTACCCAGCTGAATCTCCAGGCCAGAAAAAACACCAGGGTAAACCCCTTTTAGTGTCAAACCAGACTGGCACGGGACCAAGACAGACCCCAAGCTGACATGTGAGAAGCCTGAGCTGATGACGCTGCACATGGGCGACCGACATGTGATTTTGAGAAGTGTCTCCTCAGTGAGTTATTCTCAGTGCACAGCAATGCTGAAAGCTCACACACTATAAATAGCCAGCAATAGAGTTGTACCTGCACTGTAGCTCTGAACGTGCTTCAAGCCAGCTTGTGGAATTGGGAGAGCCAGGCTGGGGCAGAGCCAGTGCCAGGGACGCTTGAGGCCCATGACAAAGCAGAGGTGTAAGCTTCAGGCAGTCTGGGCTCCCAACAGAACAGTAAGGGCTAGGTTTGGCCACGACTGGGTGCTCTTGAACAAGCTTATCTGGTTGCAGGGTCTCACTGCCAGCCTTGTCACTCTTGATGACACAACCCTACATAAGATGCACAGAGGTAGGACATGCAGCTCCTCCAGACAACAAGCACTCAGGCTGGCAGCCAGCAGGGCTGGCATGAGAAATAAAGGTGGTTCTGCTTTTCTCCAATGCTAAAGGTATGGCACCACCCAACTGCCATGCTGCAGTTAGGGGGAACAGCTTTTAATTGAATGGAACAGGGTTAGACTAGAGATTAGGAAGAAATTCTTCCCTGTGAGGGTGGCGAAGCCCTGGCACAGGTTGCCGAGAGAAGCTGTGGCTGCCCCATCCCTGGAAATGTTCAAGGTCACATTTGACAGAACCTGAAGCAACCTGGGCTAGTGGCAGGTGTCCTGGCCCATGGCAGGGGTTGGAACAAGATGATCTCTAATGGTTTAACCCAAGCCATTCTATGGTTCTGTAATTTCCCCTCCAGCTCACACAGCACAGGCTGCAGCACCCACAGCACAGCTCTGCCCATTTTTCTGGGTTACATGAAAACAACCAGAACCTCTAGCAGCTTCAACAAGGACCTCAGCCATGAGCCATCCTTCCAGCTCACCAAGCAAGAGAGGTTGGGATCCCACAGCTGAAGCCAGCTGCCTGGCTGGTGAGCCAACAAGCTGGCACAGAGCCCGGCCCCGCTGCGTCACCTGTGGCTGCGAGTCAGGCTCGCAACCTGCCGAGGGAACCGCGGCTTCGTGAGCGCACCTCAAACCCTCAATTTCAGTTCCCCATTGAAAGACACCTCCTGGGCCCCTCCTAGCCAGCTTACCATCCCCTCCCTACCCACTGGGCAAGATTCAGCCTCAGGGGAAGGCAGAGCAACCCTGCCTTTACATCTTCAGACACTAATTTCTGGATTTGCCATAAAATCTTCCTGTAATTTCAGGGGGATGCTTGAGGCCAGACCCACTCAGGTACAGAGGAGGACTGCGAAGTGCCCACCTCTGGATGAGCAGGATGGTTAAAAAGAGAGACAACAAGGCTGACACAACACCAGAACAATGTGGAATGATTAAGAATCATTGATACCTATGCCAGGTGTAAAATCCTGTGCTCCCAACTTGCTGGCATGCTCACATGTTCACAGAGGTGTGACATGTGCACATGTCCAGCTGCAGGACACACCTGCATTTTACTGGGCAGCACAGGGGCACATGCATGCCCAAGGTCTGCTCAGGTCCCCCCCTCCAGGGAGCTCACATGCCATGCTGTGCCAGGGCCACAAGGCTCTGGAGCCACCTCCCTGATCCATGGCTGCTCTCAGGAGCAAGGAAAATGTCCTGCCCAAATGTGCTGAGCTTCTGCTCAGCTTCCCTATGTAGATTCCAGTGGGTTCTTCAGTGGGAGATGAATCTCAGTCCTCCTCCTGAATTAAAAAAAAAATTACATTATGCCCACAATTGAACAAGACAAATACTAGTGCACGGAATGAGAGAAATGCTGGCACAAAACAAAATGTGGAAGAACTGGATTAGAGGAAGGACCAGAAAATTGGTGGGCACTGGGCACCCCTCCTCAGTGTCACACCCACCCTGACACAAGCACATCTCCATTTGCACAGCTTCTAATCTCAGCTCTGCAATGCAGCATCCCCTGACTTCCCAGCTTCGCGGCTGCAGCATCCCTGCTTTCCCAGCTCCCCTCCCGCTCAGCTCCCTGCTCCAAGCTGCAATGCAGCAGCGTGGGCAAGCCCTGCTCTCCCTTTTGCCCCTCCACCCCCCACAAGGCAACACTGAGCCTCCCAGCCGAGCTCCGAGCCTCACATGTCTTCCATCCTCCCAAGCTCACTGCTTTCCAGCCGGAGAACTGGCAACCCCTTCCCTGGCTCCCCCCGGAGAGCTGCTTCGTGTGTC
The DNA here is from genome assembly GCA_013400175.1 of Phainopepla nitens. NCBI lineage: Eukaryota > Metazoa > Chordata > Aves > Passeriformes > Bombycillidae > Phainopepla > Phainopepla nitens. Next base: position 13,965 of record VXBQ01006020.1, read on the forward strand.
TGGAGGAGGACGTGACTTTGCAGGGTGGGGGATATGGCAGAAGGACACTGTATCTGATCTCCTGTGTCCCCACAGCTCTGCACGAGACACAGTCAAAGTGCGAAGCCTGGAGAGGATAAGGACTCAGAGGATAAGGACTCAGATACCACGGAGGGATGGAGCCATTCCCACTCCACCCAGGGAGTGGATCCAGGCTCAGCAGCTTCACCATTGCCACCAGTACCAGGAACACTGCACACAAACAGCCCAGGACACCACTGTCACTGGTGCCAGGAACACCACACACACGGCCCTGGGACACTGCTGTCACAGGCACCAGAAACACCACACACACACAGAGCCCACTGCACAGCTGTCACCAGAACAGCCCAGGACACCACTGTCACTGGTAGCAGGAACACACGTGGAGCCCAGGACACTGTGATCACCAGTACTAGAAACACCACACATGCACATTACCCCAGGATACTGCGCATGCAAGGCACCAAAAGCCACAAGCACAGTGCCACAAAAGACACTCTGGACCAGACAAGTGACTGATTCAGAGAATGTGCCAGTGGGTCCCACTGCACAGCCAGGCAATCTTGATCCCAAGACTGCAGCCCTACAGCAAACTGCCCAGCCACGCCTGCAGCTGAGCCAGGAGGCACACGCTGGCCATGGCAAAGGGGCTGGCACTGGAGGCTGGCATCACTCACAGGTTACACACCCCAGAGGGTGCAGGCTCTGATTCTGTGCTGAGCTGGAACAAATCCTCCCCTGTGCAATGGGCACAAGCATCAACCACGTGCTGTTCTCAGATGCTCAAGTGAGACTGGGCAGGGGGGTCTGCAGGGACATTGTTTTCTGGCACCATGAGAAACTGCACAGGAAGACAAAGAGCTGGGAACCGAAATGGATATAACAGGGCGATTGACGGTGGGGGACTTGTGACAAGGGAGTGCTGGGGGCACAAAGACACATGCCACAGCATGAGAAGCCCAAAAACACCAAGTTGGGAACAGAGGCATGATGGCAGAGGCAGATGCTCTCCAGAAGGACCCAAAACTGCCAATGATTCCCTGAGTGCCACCCACACGGAAGCACGCTGCTCACACAGCACCAGGCAGGGGCCATGGCTGGGCTGGGTCCATCCCAGCAGCACTCAGCAGTCACACCCATGGGACTGCAAAGTCTTGAGGGAGCATCACCCAGGTCCCACTGCGGTCACATCCCATCAGCAGATCCCGGCACTTCCAGAATTTCCATAATTTTCTATTCATTTACATATTTTCTTTTTAGACATGTTGGATTTGAGGGTGAGATATAGGCAGTCACCAGGAAAGCCCCATTTGAACAAGGATTTTCAGGCTCTTTGGGGAGAGCTTTGTTTCAGCAGTGCATCCCCAAATATGTTTGTTTTCAAGTGTTTGCTCTGTTGCTTTTCCATGGGAAATTTTGAAAGACAAATCTGGATTTATTTTTTTCTCAGCCCTTTTTCCACTCTGCCATAATCACTGGGAACAGGGCACATCCCAAACAGCTTCAGCAGAAGCTCTGGGGCCCTTGGATCCCATTTCAGCATCTTCTCCCCAGTTGCTGCAGTCATCTCAGCTGGAGAAAGCAGACATCTACCACTTGCTATCAGCTCCTGAGAGCAAGCTGGAAGCAGCAACACAACTGTGTACCACTCCCCTTTCTCCTCACTATAATCCCAAAGGCAGGAGTCCAGTTCTGCGGGCAAAAGGAAATAAATCCCCATCCCAATGACCTCGTCACACAGATGCTGTCACACAGGGACCTTAAGAGAGGAATAGCATTAGTGGTATCAGGACAGCTACAGCACTTTACGAGGCAATAACCCGCTCTCATCACTATGAAGAGCTACTTGGTCTCTGACCTCCTCATGGTCTCCTGCCAGGGAGCCTGGCTACTGCTGCCCAGTGCTGCCATGGGAACATTAGTGCTTAATTAAACCAGTAGGAACAACATGGGGCAGAGGGAGGAATGCCATGGGGCAGAAGTGCTTCTTTGATCCCATATCATGTGTTTCCCAGCAAGGATGGCAATCAGAAGGGAGAAACTTAGTTCCCACCTCCACTAGGGTCAGGAATGTCCTTGCACGGGACATGTCAGATGCCAGTCTTTTCTGCACTGTGGTTTACTTTTAAAACCAGAGTCAGATGCAACATGCAGCCCCCACCTGTCACAGAGCCCATCTGCCCATTCCAGTCCTTGGCTCTCCCCGCTACCACTGAGGGGCTGCTAGCACCCACTGCCCACCCAGCACCAGCCTGAGCACAGCCAGGCTCTGCCCTGCCTGCGTGTCAGCACCATCAGGGTCCCGACTCCCCATGGCTACATACTGCCCAGCAAGGACATCTCTGCTGGGCCACCTGGCAAGGGCAGCATGGCCCACCCAAGGGCTGCAGGACTGGGACTGGTTATAGCTGCAACTGAAGAGTTTGGCAGGGCTGCAGACTCCTGCAGAGAGCATTTTGGGGAACATTATCTCCACTGGGATCTCACGTGTGTCCACCTGGGTTCTGGCCCACACAACACTGACCACTTATTTGTTGAGGCGAATTAGCAGCCACTTAAGATGCACCACATCCAGCAAGAGATGGACAAGGAAATGGCTGCAGGAAGCAGCTGCAGGATCTCAGAGGTGCTCTGGGGAGCTCTAGGTAAGTGCAGCCATAACGCCGGGCATCACATGCACAGCCCATAGAAAAAAGCCCCTGCACCTGCACAGCTCTGTCCATCACACGCAGACACGGGCATGGTGAGCTCTGCACAACCAGCTCTTCCACCACCATGCTGGCCACGCGCCCTCCGTCCCCTTCATCCTGTGGCTGGGCACTGGTGTAATTAGCAACCCCAGCTGCCAGCCAGCTTTGATGAGAAGCCTCAGTCTTTGGTTGATGTGAAATGTATAATTTGGATGATGGAAATAGCCTCTACAAAGCACATGTGGTTGCTGCGTGCGGTGACCTCTCCCGGCTTACGCAGGCTGCTCTTTAAACACGGTTCAGCTACAAAGGCTTCAAGTGCCATCAAACAGATGAGGCAGCAGAAGTGACCAAATGAGAGGTAACATTTGGCCATTACTGAATAAACTGTATTTCTGGCCAAGAGAGGCTTGGGAATGCTTCTGGCAGGAGAAGTATGAGGTAGAGATGAGCATATAGGTGTGGAGACCAAAGATACACAAGGTCTCTGGAAGCCACTGTGGCTGGCAGGGCCAGGAGTTCAGAAGCTGCACAGGCTTCTCAACACAGGTCAGCAGTTCAAGGACAACCATATCTGCGAGGCTGGAAGTCCCTGCAATTTCCACCTCTCTCCTCCCAGCACAAATCAAGCTTGCAGGTCTTTCTATGCCACTCTGGATAGGGTGTCCTTCAGCAGACACTGCCAAACAACTCAGGCTGATGTTTCACTTGCCAAAGGGATTGATGAAGACAGCAGAGACCTTCCTTCCCTCCCTCCCAAGCATCTCCTGAAGAAGCCAGGAGAAAGCCCCTCTCCTGGTGCTCCTCACCTAGCAAGGTGTGAAACTCACTCTCCTGAAACCAATTCTCCTGGGATCCCATTCCTTGTGGGTCCATCTCCACCACAAGAACCACCCCTTCCTGGGGAAGCCAGGTTGTGTAAGTTACCATCACCACTGGGGAAGATTCCATCTGCCTGGATTGCAAGCAAAGGGGTCTGGAGGCTCAGTGCGTGTTGACACACCCCTGAGTTGTGGTGCCAGCACCACTGTCACACTGCTCCTTCCTCTCCATATCCCAGGCTCCTGGTGGCATCCCAAACACAGGCTGCAGCACCCCGGGTCATGGCTAGCTTGGTTAAGTAGGTGTGATTCAACATCACAACTCCCATGACTGTGTGAAGTATAACCCCATGGAAGGGACGGGAAGTTTCAGGATGGTGAAGCTCCTGCCCTGTCCACCCCAGGCGCTCTCCCCATCCAACTCTGGACACAGCCCTCGATCCCCCCCACAGGAAGCCTGCCAGTCCATATGCCTTGGAAAATTATTGGCAATACACAGAGGACAGATCTGGCAGAGTTTGGGCCTCATGGACCAGCTGACCAAGTCTTCAGATGCTAAGTGCAGTCCAAAGGGATGTTCCACACCTCCCAAGGTCAAAGTCAGCCCTGACTGGTGCAGGTGAAGGCCTGGCAACACCCCAGAAACCAAATCAGTTGCTGGGGGCACTTCCACAACCATGATCTTTCTCAGAGTGTGCACAAGATCCTGTCTTGGATCTCTGGTACTCCAAAGTACCACAAAGTGGGAGTAACTCCTACGTGGGCTAATCCTGCAAGGATTTCTCTTGGGGATGCTGAGGAAACTCCCACCTAAGAGCAGAGCATCATGGGGGGACACTGAGATTCCCCCAGGTATGCCAACATCAGTGAGTGGCAGTCTGTTAGTCCCATAAGTGACAAATCCTCCTGCAATCCTGCCCTGCTCCCATGGCATCTAGTGCTACTGGGGCATTAGGCCTGAGGATGGAAGTCTGTAAACCCAGCTGTGGGTCAACTGTGGGACCCCTGGGGCAGCCTGAGCCCCTGCAGCCGGGCTGACCTCCTGCTCCCACCAGCATCCCACCCACAGTCTGCCTGCCAAGGCCTCGAGCTCACTCTGCGGCCTTCCACTTGCGAGCCCTGGGATGCCCCAGCATCAGGGCAGACCTTGCCAAGGAGGGCACTGCTGCTGTCCACGTGGCTGGGCATGGCCAGGGGCCAAGGGCAATGGTCTGGGCAGCTCCACCCTGTGCGCCAGCACATGCTGGGCCAGAGCCCTGCTGGAGCTGGGGCTGGGACGCCCCGAATGCTCCTCGAGCAGCCAGGGGTATGCAGGGAAGTGGACTCGGCAAGTGTGGCTTTCCAGGTGCCTGGCTCCAGCACACACTCCAGCTTGCTGCACATCTCCAGACCACCTCCCCCAAGCCCCAGCCAGGGCAAATCTCTCCCCTTTCTCTTCACCACACAGCAAGGACAAGGCAATTCAAGCCAGCTCAAGCACCAGAGAAAAGAGGTCCCAGGCAGGGAACTTGAAGGGACTAGACACACCAGTCCTGCCTGTACTGCTGCTCCCCCATCACCAACAAGCACCAGGGCTTTACAGCTGGCCAGCTCAAGCACTGTGAACCCCATGAAGGCTGCGTGTGGCTCCCTTGCCACCGTCTCATGCCAGTTTGCCAGACCAAACACAACTCTTCCAAGCCACAAGCCCCCACATTCATTGCGCAGCCGAGACCCCAGGCACTGCTGGTTGGGATACAGGGAAGATGGGCTATCAGCGGGGAGCAGAGGGCTGCCGAGGCAGCCACAATTCCTAGAGATTAGCATGCAGCATGAGAGAATGGCAAGGGCTGGGCTCACCTGTACCAAGACCCGACGCTGCGGCCCGCGACAGGGCAGTGGGTTCTAAGGTCCAGGGCACAGCCAGAACTAGGCCAGTGCTTGCTGTTCTCATGGAAACCCACTATGCACACAATGCACACAACAAGCTCAGGGATCAAACCCATGGGGACGGCAAAGTGCAGGCAGTCACAGCCTGAAAGCGGCTCATGCAAACCCTGCAGCACCATCCTTGGAGAACCCTCCTCTGCCAGAGCCCCAGAGCTCAGTGCAGCTCTGGATCTACCCAAAATGGAGCAGCAGCATGGACCCTTCGCATGGCACCTCCACCAGCAGCTTCCCAAGGTCAACCCCAGGGCGAGCCATGCTGATGGTGGGGAGCAGCTGAGGCACCCGGCTGTGCTGCCTCCATCGTGTTTGGTGGCTGCTGAGACAAGAGATGGCTGACAAGACACGTGGCGGGGGACAAGCTCCACCACCACCTGCCACTGCTCCTTGTGAGGAGGAACTGCCTTTCCTCCAAGGCAAAGGCAGCTGACAGCACTTTCCCTCAAGCATGCCTTGGAGGTGCTCTGAGGGCTGGAGCCCCTCTGCTCTGGAGCCAGGCTGGGAGAGCTGGAGGTGTTCAGCCTGGAGAAAGCTCTGGGGAGACCTTAGAGCCCCTTTCAGTGCCCACAGGGGGTTCCACAAGAGGGACTTCAGGACAAGAGCCTGGAGTGACAGGACAAGGGGGAGTGGCTTTCCACTGACAGAGGGCAGGGTTAGATGGGATATTGGGAAGAAATTCTCCCTGTGAGGGTGAAGGCTCTGGCACAGGTTGCCCAGAGAAGCTGTGGCTGCCCCACCCCTGGCAGTGGCCAAGGCCGGGTTGGACAGGGCTGGGAACAGCTAGGGCTAGTGGAAGGTGTCCTTGCCCATGGCAGGGAGTGGAACAGGATGAGCTCTGATGTCTCTTCCAACCCAGACCATTCTAAGTAACTGGGGACACCGAGGCTGATGACTCCTTCCCCCTCCGCCTCCCTTCACTTCAAGACACTGAAGTGGCCTCCAGCGGGTCCTCACAGAGTGTCAGGAGGACAGATGCTGCCAGCTGCCATCTCCGGCCATTCCCATCACGACGCTGAGCCCGGCGGTCGCGCCGGCCGCACTCACCCAGCATTTGGCTGAAGAGCAGCTGCTCCAGGTCGCCCAGCACCGTCACCACCAGCTCGGGGTCCACCTTCAGGTACGGCTTCTCCTCGGTGCCCGCCGCCACCGCCGGCGCCTTCCCGCTCAGCAACTCGTCGTCGCACTTGCCGCCGCCGCCGCCCGCCTCGGGGGCCTTGCTGAGGGGCTTCACCTCGGCGTAGGGCCCGCGGGGGATGCGGCTCGGCTTCCCGGCGGGCGGCGGCTTGGCAGGGCCGGCGGGGCGCGGCGACAGCAGCGAGTGCTCGGAGCGGGACAGGCTCCGCGACATGGCGGGCGCGTCCCGCCCGCGGG
>VXBQ01006021.1:0-37471 GCA_013400175.1 Phainopepla nitens
GAAACACCCAGAACACGCGGCCCGGCTGAACGGGGCAGCGCTGCAGCTGTGCCTAAATCGACAGGAACTCCGGAGCTGCGAGAGGCTGACGGCGCTGACAGCCCGGCCCAGGGCTCAGCTGTTCCCCGGGGTCACACTCCCGAGCCCCGGGTGTCCCCTGTGCTCAAACTCCCGAGCCCCAGGTGTCCCCGAGGTCACACACTGAGCCCCAGGTGTCCCCTGATGTCACATACCCAAGCCCCAGCTGTCCCCTGATGTCACACACTGAGCCCCAGGTGTCCCCGAGGTCACACACTGAGCCCCAGCTGTCCCCCGAGGTCACACAGCTGCTCTGCACGAACGAGAAGCCCCAGCCATGTGCCCGCCACGTGTGCAGTTGGGAAAACATCTGGAACAGCGTCGGGCTGGAGCACGAGCAGGAGCCGCTCCAGCTGCTGGCAGGAATCCCAACGGCCAGGAAAGGAGTGAGGGTGACTCCCTGCCCCGGGAGGCGCAGCTTTATAAGGAAATTCCCATCTCTGGATGAACTCACCTCTTAAAGAGCGTGCCCTGAGGCCATCCTGACCCCTTGGTCCCCAGTGCTGCGTTGAGTTGGGCTTGCTAAGGTTAGCACAGCGATATGCAAAAGCTAAATCCAGCTGAAAACACGTTTCTTCTCCACAAACAGAAGCCCGGATGCAGACAAACAGCCCGCAGAGATGTCAGTGCTGCTGCAGGGTCACAACAAAGGGAAAAATCCCTCAGGGTGTTCCCCAGATTGCAGTCAAAGGGATTCAACATCCCAAAATTCAGTCTGGGAAAAGCCACGGCGAGAGTGGAGAAGCATCTCTCTCCAGAGGTGCATATGGCTCAGCTCAGGTGCGTTTTATTTGCTAAGAAGATCAATATTTGCCTGCATGCAGATACCTGTGTCCATGACAGGGACAATTATTTTCACTCTCTGGAAAGCTCTGCCCCGGAAGGACCGAATTTCCAGAGGACCCAGCACTTGAAAGGCTTTTAAATGTGCTCAGAGAGCTGCTGGGAGCCCAGAGAAACCCACAACTCCTTTCAAAGGTGGCAAAATCCCTTTCAAACCTCTTTTCCCCGACAGCTATTGATGAGGAATAAATGTCCTTTGCTCCCAAATGCAGACGGATTTGAAGCAACGATTTCAAGATGAAACAATCTGTCTCCCGTTTCCAGTAAGTTTGCCTCGATCCATTAAACAGCACTTTTCAGATGGCTTTATTGGCTTTTTCTTTTATGGCTTTCACTGTGACTCACGCAAATTGTCCCTTTTAAAGCCTTCCAATCAAACCGTGCCTGTGGGGTGGGGCAAACGCTGATCTCCGGGGGCAAAAGGGGGAAATCAGCGCTGCTGGATGGAGCAGAAGGAAATCCAGGGAGCAGAGGGTGCCCCACGCTGGGCTTTGCTTTAATCAATGCTCACCCGGCAGCCAGGGATCAAATAACCCAGCGAACACCGCACAAACACTGCACCGAGTGACGCCTGGGGGCAGATAAACACCCCGCGAATGGCTGGCCCGGGATATTTGCATTGGCCCCGGCCTGTTTTGTCCCGGGAAGGTGGGGATGATTCCCCCGGCTGGGGCTCAGCTGGGATGAAGGATGAGCCCAGGGGCGAAGGTGCAGCTCGGGGAGAGCTGCAGGGTCACAGCGTGGGGCTGGCTGGGCTCTGACAGGAGCAGAAGTGGGTGCTGGTGGCTGTTTCCCCCGATTTTCCCCCGATTTTCCCCTGACTTTCCAGTTTTCCCTGACTTTCCCTCATTTCCCCTCGTTTTTCCCTGATTTTCCCCCGTTTCTCCATTTCCCCCTGATTTTCCCTGATTTCCCGTGGTTTTCCCTGTTTTTCCCTCATCACTGCACACCCTATGGTTGTTCCACGCTCTCAGTTCCAGATGTGCCTGGGATTGCTGCTGGGAGGAGGCAGAAGGAGCATCCCTGAGTTCTGCTGCCATTCAGGAGCTTCAATTACACTTTTTTTCTCCCTCTCACTTCCAGATGTGAGCCACAGCAACCAAGCAGACTCTTCCTCCCCACGGCAGAGCCCAGCTGGATGTCACAGCCCGGGCAGGAGCCAGGCACACCCTGCACAGCCTCGGGCAGCTCAGGCTGTCCCAGCCCCAGCAGCAGGGACACATTTTGCTGCCTGGCACCAGCCCAGGGCCCTCCTGGGGAGCAAATCTCTTGCTGCCACATCACCCGAGCTGCTGAGCCAGCGTGGGAGCCAGCAAAGGCCCCAGCACTGCTGCCCTGACCTCTGCTAGCTGGAGTCTGGCACATCCACAGGCCAAAATTAGGGTTTTTTTCCCCCTCCCTGGACTCCAAATCCAACGCTTTTCCTGCCACCAACTCCACTCCAAAAGTGAATTCAAGTCCAGTGTGAGATTTCAAAGCTTGCTACTCCAGATAGCCTGGCCCTCATCCAGGAGCATTTTACCTTAATTCCACCTCCCAAGCCCAAGAATGCAAAGAATTTCCCCCTGGCCCTGTCCAGCTCATTCCAGCAGCCCGGAGCAGGGCGAGCTGTGCTTGCTGGATTCTTTTCCCTCGAATCCCTCAGCAGCAATGGCACAACCCCATTTTCTGTCTCACATGAGAAGGATCTCTGATCTCTCCTTCATGGAGGAGCAGCTGGAGGAGGTTCAGTGCTTGTGGTTTTCATATCTGAGGTCACTGAAGGGAGGCTGGAAAGGCAGGGGCTCAAAAAATCTCTCTTAGCTCCACTGTAGAAATTTGGAGCCTTCACAGAAGGAACTGAAGGCAGGGATTAGGAGGATATGATAAAGCACACACAGAGCAGCAGGGCTGGGTTTCAGCTGTGGAAATTCATTTGGCTTTTGGGTAAAATTCCAAAATCCCAAGCCCTGTGTGCCCTGTGCTGGGCATCCTTCCCTCTCCCTGCAGCCCTAAGAGCTTCCCTGGCTCTGGGGCAGGGATGTGCTGAGCCAATCCTGTTGTCTGGGCATTTATGGATGGGAAGAAAACCACTGGAAAAATGATGGGATTGGCACCTTCCTGCCAAAGGAAACTGCCAATTATTCCATCAGCACAGCCCTCAAGCCCTCAGTGGTGCCCTGGAGGATCCCAGGGCAGGATCCCTCTCCACATCCCAGCTCTGGGATGGGCTGAGGGTGATCCCAGAGCCCTGAAGCAGGGACAGGGAATGGGAATAACCCACTCCTGGCTGCAGGATGGGGGCAGCTGGCACCCAGCACCACAGATGGACCCCAGCAGTGCCTGCAAGGGCAGGCTGAGCTGAAAAAACCCAACCTGGACATTCAGGGAAGACTTAAAATCCCCAGAGGAGGAGAAAATCCAAGGACTGTGTCCACAAGCCTTTGAGTTTAGGGAAAACAGCCCCCACAAGACATGAAGCTGATGACATTTTGCTGCATCCCAGGAGAATCAGATGTTCCTGTCCCCAGATCCCACCTTGAGCCTCTCACAGATGATTTTAGGAGCAGAGCAAACCTGTCAGCCACACAACCAGCCAGGACATTGGTTCACTTGGAAGGAGGCTCGTGTCTGGCTCAGCTTTTCCCAGAGGAACACTCATTTTTTATTGCTTTTCCTGCTACTGAGATTTTTCTGGCCCTCGTGGAGCGATGGCAGAGCCCGTGCAGAGTCTGCCCTTGGCAGGGCAAGGTTTGTCCAAAGCCACCCAAACCAAGCCATGAGGATCCCTGTGGGAGCAGAAATGCCATTGCCAGAGCTGGCCAGCAAATCCCAGCACAGGGATCCCCCAAAACTGCAGGCACAGCATCACCCCTGTGCAAACCTGACAGCATCTCCACCTCCAGCTTTTCCCTGGACTCCCTGGCAGGGATCCCTGGCTCCTGCAGGGTTTGGACTCATCCTGCTCCATCACTGAACAATTTTCCTGCTGCAAGCACCATTTCAGGAGGATTTTAACTGAGGTGATCCAAGTCAGGAGAACATGGAGTTTATTTTTACAACCTGACCTTCACCTGCTGGCAGCTCAGAGAGAATCAAGGTGATTTTTGCTCTGACGCCAAAAAGCAGCATTTTCTGATAAACAGCTCCATGTTCCCCACCTCTGCTTGATCCCTGCTGGTTTCTAGAAGGGACAGCTATGAACTGACCTCGCCACATGTCTGGAGAAATAATTATGGGGGTAGGAACCTCTCCAGGCCGCCCTCATCACAGGCGAGGCGTTTTAGGCATCACATGGATTTATTTCACAGGAGGACTTTTCCCCCCAGCTGCAGGAGCCCCTGGAGGTGCAGATCTTTGGGATTTTCCAGCTGGTAGGAGGTGCAATAAATAGAGAAGGAGCTGTTTTTCCAGCCATAGGCATCTCCTCATGTCCTTGGCTTGCAGACAGCTGCTGATGTGGCACGAGGACGTGTGCGGGAGGAGAGCTCATCTCCGGCACGGGGACATCCCAGAATAACCCATTGCCTAATTCCTTCCCCTTCTTTAGGTTTCCCTGAAAAAAAAAACACCCTAAAAAACCCCCAAATCAGTATCATAGAGACTGGCTAAGCTGGAGTTTTTATAAAGTCTCTGTTGAGGGCTTTGGGTGATGTGCAATGCTCTCAGCTGCCCCTTGAGAGAAGAGGGATTTCTTATTTCTCATTTCTTGTACCATGAGGTTTAAATGGCTGAAAATTCCCAGCAGCTGGCAAGATCAAGGACTGAGTTTGTAAAGCTTTGGCCCACTGGTCTGATGAGATAAATATCCATCAGCTCCTTAATAAAGAGATCATCAAGGAATGATCTCGTGCGCGCCTGGAAAATGGCACAAGGAAAAGAAAGCAGCTCACAAACCCCAGCAGCTAAAAAATAAAATAAAAAATCCCACTGCCAAAGACACAGGATCAAAACTCTGAAGGAAGATCATTAATGCTGCTGATGGGATGGTGCAGCACTTTTCTGTGAGGTTCTTAGGAGGGGAGGTAAAAATCCCACAGTTAAAGATGAGACAAGGCAGAATTGAAATCCCATCCCCATCCTGGTTCTTGGTTCCCAGGTGTATTTTCACCATTCCCTGCCTCCTGCAGGGCTGAGCTTGATTTGCCAGACTGGACTCACTGAATTAAACCTGAATTCTCCCTCCACAGTAATGGTAAGTAGCTGGATTTATTGTTTTGGGAGTTTTTTGTGGATGCATCCAGCAAGGACAGCACCACCAAACCACGGGGGGATCTGGATCTGCCACTCCAAATCAACCTTGTCCTATGCAAAGGCACCAGAGACTCACCCTGCTTTGCCTAAAATATATTTTTATATCCATAATATCCACATAAAACACTCTGGAAGAGGTTTCCCAGGGAAGGGAGCTCATCACAGTTCAAAGGGCCTCTGGTTTCTCCTGCTCACAGGACTGGACTCAATGATCCTTAGGGATCCCTTTAACATCAATCTATTGTATAATTCTATATCCTAGTCTAGAAACACTCACATAAATAAATATAAATTCTGCCCCAGCCTGTGGTTGGAGCCCACCCAGCCTCCCTCACTCCCCTCCTCAACAGAACAGCAAGGAAGAGAAACTGAAAACAAAGCTCAGGGGTCAAGAGAAACTCAGGAGCCACCTCAGAGCCACCAAACCTGGCTGGAGAAGGAGCAAGCACAGCCCCTCCACTCTTGCCCTGCAATTAAAACTCCCAAATTGTCCCAAAAGCACCTTTTGGAGCCTCGGCCAGGACGCAGCTCCTGCAGGGACTGAGAAAATGTGGCTGTGGGATGAACCCTCGTGAATGCATTTGGGGAACCCTGCCAGTGCCTGCATCTGATTTTTTGCCTCAGCTCTGGCCAGCTTTAATGCAACATCAGCTTGGAAGCTGTAAGACATCAGACAAACAATGTAAACCAATGCAAGCAGCAAGATTTAACAGGAAACAGGCTGTGCTCTTCGTTTTCTGGAGCGGAGAGCAGCTGGCTGGGGCAGGGATGATCCCATCCAAAACTCCTCACGCCCATTTACTGATTCGCAAGGAGAAAAAAGGGGCTGAAGGCTGATTTCATGGGGAACTTGGTGAAAATCATTTCTTTGTGGCTTTAAATGAGACAAAAGGCAGAAAAGTCACAAAAAGAGACAGATAAAATATTATTAAGCTAAAAGTCTGGAGAAAAAAAGAGCAGCAGGAGGAATGCGATGCCTGGAGATGTCAGGATTTCCTGCTTTTGGAAGGACTGGAAGTGGCATCACGGGAGGAATAAATGTCTGTGCCCTGGAGCTGGAAATAGCTGCACTTAACACCTCTTTGGGAGATTTGAAGGCTGGCAGAAAGCTGCAGGAGGAATTTTGTCCTGCCAGCCGTGGCCAGTGCTGAGCTCACCAATGGCACCTGGAGCATGGATCCCATCCCGTGAGGATCCAAACAACATCAGGGATAAAGCCAAAACCTGCTGCTGGGAAGGCTGAGAGCCAAGGGATGAGCAGGACAGGCCCTGAGATGGTCATCGGGGTCAGCCCAGCTGATCTAATCCCAAAATCCATTCCCATCCTTTCCCCACTCCCTGTTCCCGCTGCAAGGCCTGGGCAGCAGCGCCTGCTCCACGGATATCCCACAGGATAACGCTGCTCAACACCCCCACAGCTCCCAAAATTCACCTCACGTGGCCTTCCACTTCCATGGATCCTACCCAGCTCCTGAAGAACATCCTGCTTCCCCCCAAAATCTGAGCCCAACTCACAGCACTGCTGCATTTCACCCTTTTAGGCTCCACCAGGTGATTCTGGGCAGATCTCACCTTTCCCACCACATCCACTGACCCCAGAGGGATCAGCAGTGCTGGGAGAAGGGCTCAGCCTGATTTCCAGCAGCTCAGGACATGTTTGGGGATTTTGGGGATCTCTTCCCACCAGCTGCCTTTCCTTCCATGGATCCCACCCAGCTCCTGGAAGAGCATCCCAATCCCGCCCCAAAATCTGAGCCCAACTCACAGCACTGCTGCATTTCACCCTTTTAGGCTCCACCAGGTGATTCTGGGCAGATCTCGCCCTTCCCACCACATCCACTGACCCCAGAGGGATCAGCAGTGCTGGGAGAAGGGCTCAGCCTGATTTCCAGCAGCTGTGTTGGATCCTCTGCCTCAGCAGAGACGGCTCAGGACACGCTTTGGGATTTTGGGGATCTCTTCCCACCACCAGCTGCTTTTCCTTCCCCACTGCTTTTATAGGAGCCTGCTGGCTCCCATTGGCTAGAGACACCCATTTTAGAGCAACCACTCTGCCCCATTTCAATTGCATCCAGTAATTCCTCAGCTCATTGTCCTGCAGAGATGAGTTACACATAAGCATATTTGAATGATTAACTCCTGGGCTCTGCTGAGGCCCCAGCAGAAAATGCTGAATCCAAAGGCTCCCTCTGACTCTCCCTGCCTCACCACTGCTCACAAAATATTGTGGTTTTCCTCGGAGCCTCTGCTCCTGGCCTGCTCCAACCAGCTCAGCTGGCACTGGAGGGAAGATTTCAGCTCCAGAGCAGTGGAAAAGCAGGGGAGAAATGCTGGGAAAAACTCAAAACCCAAAGAGGAAAAGCAGCGTCTGGAGTCAGTCACAGGGCTGGGGTGAAAACCTGCACATCCCATCTCATCCCACTAAACCTGGTGGGCTCCAAGGGTGACAACCCCAGCAGCACAGGGATGGGTTACCCATGGAAACCCTTCAGCAGGGTTTTGGGAGCATGAGGAGGATTTAGGGCCATTCTGAGCTGCTTTTCCCTGTGGCTTCAACTGCTGAGTCTCACCTGAGGTGGTGACACAGGACAGGGGGTCCTGTCCTGCCTGGAGCAGCCCATGGGGATGGGAAAGAGCCGACTTCCTGCTGAGCTCATGCCTGGAGGCAGGATGCTGAAGAGGGAAAGGGACAACGTTTAAATTGGCCTGAATTAGCCCATTTTCATCCCCCAGCCTGGTCACCCAGTGTGGGCAGTGGGAAGCAGCAGCTTTTGGGGGAGTTCTGGGTGATGAACAACAAAGCTGCAGGGAGGAAGAGCTGGATGCCATTTCAGTGGGTGATGAAGCTGCAGGGAGGAAGAGCTGGATCCCATCAGGTTTTGGGTGGGTGTTCCCAGCCCTTCCCTTCCCCTCCCTCCCTCATGGCTGCTGCACCCTGAGCCAGGGTTTTGTGTCAGGAACTCCATGAGCCACACAAAAGGGAAAATGCAGATGATTTTGAAGAGTATTAAAAAGCCAGCAGGGGATACAGGGGATTGAGATTTACCACTGCAGCTGGGGAGGTTGGAAGGGCTCCAGAGCTGCCTGGGCTCAGCCAAGCCCCAGGAAGGTGAGTCCTGTCCCACTTTCCCCACAGGATAAGGGACACCAGTGCATCCACATGGGCACTGGGATGATGCCTGCAGAGCATCCAAGGTGCCTGTTCTGCACATCTCTCCAAACCCCACCTGCCTTTTGTCCACCCATGACATTTCAGAGCTCAGCATGTGTTGCTCATCCCTGTCCTGGTCTGGGACACTCAGAAAACTGAAAACATCAAATTAATAAAAGAATAGCAATTTTTTGGAACCCTCTCAGCCCTGTAAAAGAGCAGACACTTGACCCACAGCTGCCAATAAAAGCCCTCAGGTTCCTCTCCCTCCTTCATAGGCAGCAAAACACTTGGGAGATGCTTTTAGACCCGGCAAAAGCCTCTCTAGTCCATGTTTAAAGCCTCCAGCATATCCCCAGGGGTTAAATTCCACTCTGGTTATGGGTAGCAATAAAAAAAAAAATAAAATAGGAAAAGCCTGATATTGGCCAGGCTGAGGGGCACAAAGCCTTTCCTGACTCCTCTCTGCCAAAACCCAAAGTGTTTCACAAGTTTAACTCCCAGCTGAGGCCGCTGCTTCCGAAGCCTGTGGAGCACAGGGAAGTGATGTGGTGCCAGGGAAGCCAGGCAATTTCTGGGATGCAGAACGTGCTGTCTGCACATTGCCCTGGCACAGCTGCCACCCCAGGGCAGGCAGAGGCAATGAAAAGTTTCATCAGAGAAAATGCAGCACAAAAAAATCTGTGTGTGTGTGTGTGTGTGTTTCAAAAGCAGGATCCAGACTAATCCCAGTTTGGGCTGGGATGGGTTGAGCTGGAGGGGCCCAGCACAGCCAGGGTGCAGCCAGGGAGCAGGGAATGGTTCTGGATTGGGCCAAATCTGAGGCAGTGGAGAGGTACTGTGGAGTAATTTTGCCCAAATTAAGAAAAATTCAAGAGAAAACTGTGGTTAAGATCACCCTGAAACTGCACCTGATACCAGCAGCATCCTGGGACTCATCCCTCACATGAGAGCAGCTTCTCCTGGACCAGCCTCAGCTGCCCACAGACCCCAATTCCAGCCCCAAGGAATTGCTCAGGCCACAGGCACAACACCAAATCCTGCTGCAAGCCCTGCCAGCCCTCCCCTTCCCTTTGCCCACATCTCACAAATGAAGGATTTGCACCGTGCCAGAGCCAGGCTCCCACCTGCAGAGGGGCCAGGCAGGGATGGGAATGGGACAGGGAGCAAATCCCAGATTTCTGCATCCCAGCCCTTCATGAGAGCAGCCTGAGTGAGATGGAAACACTGAATCCATGGCTGGAGGAAGGGAAAGCACTGACAGAAAGGATGGGAGCTCTGGGGATCACAGAGTCCAACCCCCAGCTCCAGCAGGGTCAACCAAATCTTCCCCCTCCAGCCATCAACTGAAAACCCACAAATTTGCAATGGGGTGGAGAATGTATAAATTAATCAGGTGGGAGCCATTTGAGTGCTGTTTGAAGTCAATCTGCTTCAAAAAACATCCCAAAGCTCCAGAATCTGTGGGTTCATTTTTCCTGCCTCAGGCTGCTCACCTTTAGCCAATGAACACCCACACAAACACAAACCAAATTTATTTTGCTCCCTGCTTGTCCCATTCTGCACTCAGTGGTGGGCACAGCCTCACACACAGCCCTGAGCTCCACCAAAGCTGCTCAGCTCAGCAGCAGGGATTTTCTGGATCTCCCTCAGAATCCCTTGGCACATCTGGCTCCAGCAGATCCACTCCCCTTGCCCAGCACCAGAGCACAGCCAGGTAGGAGCAGCAGCTCCTTCTCCTGTAAAACAAAGCTTCTTCTAATAAAACTTCTCCAGTAAGGACTGCCAGAGAATCCTCCAGAAATCTGAATTTATGGGAAGAGAAAGCCAGGGTTTTTTCAAGTATCAGATCAGGAATTCTGGCAGCTCGTTCCCCTTTCTCAGCACAAGAGCAGCCCTGAGCAGAGCCAAACACACACAAAAAAAAAGGAAAAAAAGTGAGAGAGAGAAAAGAAATGAGAAAATTAAAAGTAATATCCACTTCTTAAATACTCAGGAAGTGCCGAGTGCAAAGTTTCTTCTCAGAACACACATTTACCTTTCTGGTACCCCCAGAACCACTCGGTGCCACCTCCTCTGCTTCAAGAATTAGGAGGGTGCATCTCTTGTGGTAGGGAATGGTTAATTAAGAGAATAATTAAGGGAATAGGAAGCAATGTGGGAGAGTGTCAGATCTCCTGTGTGATATTCAGGACATTGGGAAAAGGTGTCACATCAGAAGGTGATATCTGCTCTCCATAAATCATTTCTGATCTGGGGAGGTCTGACACAGAAAAGATCAAACAGCACAACTCAAACCTGTCCTCAGAGTGAATCCCCACCTGAATTTACAGGCAGCAGGTTTAAAACTCATTTCCTGATGTCATGCACGTGCCAGAAGCCCAGAGCCTTTCAAATGGTGCTCAGCATTGGATTTTTAGGGGAGTAATTGTTTACAAGCCCTCCATGCATTTGCAGAGGGCCAACAGCTGCTCACATCTGGAACTGATACTGACAGAAAGGTTCACTCCAACAGCAAGTGAGGAGTTCCTGCATCCTGCACAGCACCCACAACCTCACAGCTGCTGGCAGAAACCCAGCCCAGCAACAAATCAGCTCCCAAGGTGGAACATCCAGCTCCAGGGATCGGTTGAGTTGTTCTTGCTGGCTGAAGATATTTACAGTCTGCTTCCAGCTGCTTTTGATATGTTCAGAGCAAATCTCAATAACTTCACTTTAGGAAAGGGCAGATCAAAATGTAAACACTTGCAGCTCAAGGCTGCAGCCTGTCAAACAACATGATGGCTGCTGTGAATAAAAATGTTAATTTTAAAATTAATTGCATGTCTTTCCATGCTATGATCCACTTATCTCTCATTTCCTTTCCCTTCTGGAGAGAAAAATATACATTGATGTATCACAAACCCATCAAGGACTTTCCCCCTCCAATACTAAACAAACCCAGTCTAAATGTACCTTTAGTCTCCAGCCTGGGAAGGCATTTAATGTATGATAAATTATCTTTAAGAGGTGGCAGATACATTTTCCCAATAATTTTCTTTCCTCTCCAAACATCAAAGAAGCCTAAATACCATGGAAACAAATATGACAAATCCTCCAGACACTGGAATTTATCAGTCCCTTTCATACACTGCACAACTGGAGCTCAGAAAGAATAAATTCTCTGCATAAAAACACAAAATAAACCCATGACAGAGCTGAGGGAGGGGGAAAAAAAAAGTGTCAGATATTGTGACTTGATCTCATCTGTAAGTCACAAAACTCCCAGGATGTACTTAAAATTTTATTTCTATTTCCAGTAAATCGTAATAATTATAAAAGAATGGTCTTCAGCCACAATTTAAACCAGCAGCTGACTTTGTGTGGATATTCACACACAAATGATTTATTATAATCACCAAGGCTTTCAACATGAAATACTTGATCCTGAAATCCTTCATCAGACAAAAAAGCTCAGGAAATTCTGCTTTATCCAGGCCTGATTTTCATTTTTCCAAAGCAGATCAAGAGCTCAGTGTTGCCTCATTTATTCCTCCATTACAGGAGTGCCTCATCTGTGTGTAAATATTGGGATAAATGTTCAGAGGGCAAAGAGACACCTCAATGTTCTGCTGTTTGGGCACTCACAGCTTTGATTTCAGCTTCAGCCCCTCCAGCTCTCTGGTTTCAGTTCAATTTGCTGAATCTGGACCTCTTTCATTTAGAAGGGACTGTCAGACATCCTTGAGTTGCCCTCCCACAGATCCTCTCAATTCCATGATGCCAGGATCTGGGAGTGTCTGGGTACATCCCTGCCCGTGTGCTGCTCTGCAAACAGCCCCAGAATTGGCTTTGCACTGCTCTGGAAGCCACCTGGGCAACTCCAAAGCTTCTGAAAGGAATTCTCACTGCAGCACTGGTGTGCTGATTCCGTGGGGAAAGGAAAAATCCCAAAAGACCCCGAGCCCCAGCAGTCCTCAGATTGCTCCACTGCAAACTTTGGCACTGCCACCCCCATTTATGACAAAACACCCAAACAATAGTGCCCTTCTCCCTGCTTGCTTGTGAACAATTGGTTCCCTCATCACCTCCAAATCATAAACGTTTGAATATGTGCCAATATGTCTCAAACCAGCACAGTATGTTAATTATAATTACAGTTATGTCCAATACAGGATTGAACTGGTATCAAACCCAGACTAACAGCAGCTGGTTCTCTTCTGGAATTGCTGCCTCCTACGCCTGGTCACCTTTGTCTTCTGCAGCCATTGCTGAGTCTCTCTGCTGCTCCTCTGGGTCCCCTGGCAGGATGCTGGTGACTGTCTGCAGGAGGGACTCGATCTGCTCCTCTGTCAGCCTCTCCTCGCTTTCCTCCACCATCTGCAGGTCACAAAAAACCCCACTGGCATCATTAAATCCACACTTCCTCAGAGAGAAGGACTCAGCTCAGCGGGGAAGACTTTGTCAAGACACAGCCTGAGCTCATCACAAAAGCATTTTACAAAGCAGAACTCTTGGAATATTTGGAAAAAAAAGAAAGAACTCCATTGTTCACCACGACAATTGGCACTGTGTAATGAGAGCCTGCTTTCCTCACAGCAAGGAAAACAGCACCCTAGGAACAGCCTGGTTTTCCTAAAGCCTCTCTCAACCTCCACATCATGTCCTGAGCCAGGCTTTTCCTTTAGCTCAGATGCAGCCCCACCTTCCTGACCTTTTTCCCAAGTTTCTGTGTTTTCATGGGATATCCTGAGAGGCATTCCCTGGACCCTGGCATCTCATCCAGTACCTACACAAAATAACCAGCCTATAAAAGAAACCACCTCATCCTAGAGCAGCTGTACTCCACTGGAACTTGCTTGGATTGGGAGATTCCTGGATATAAAGACATTTAAAAGCTCTGAGCAACATCAAAAACACTGTCATGAATCAACTTCATGATTCCATGAGATTAATTAGGGACCTACTCCTACTGTGGAGCTGTGGCAGCTTTTATATCATTGCTACCAGTAAAACAACTGCCCTAATTTATAGGCAGCTGTTAAAAGGGAAAAAAGCTTGTCAGAGGACTGGAAAAGCAAGTCAGAAGAACTCTTCAAACACAAATGAAAGCAATGAGGATTGTGGGGCTTGAGTTTTCTTTTTTTCTATAGCAAGTCCTTGAGAATGGCCTTTGAAGGGGAGTGATTTATATGAATGATGGTTCCAAGTCAATGCAGGTTTAATCAGCTCTAGCTGTGAATTGCCAGCTCTTCAGATGCCTTCTGAAAAGCAGAGTGGGACATTCAATTCACTTTTGTTTTTCTTCAGAGCCCTCCGAGCCCTCTTTGCACAATCTCATCATCTTTCACCAGGATCATCCACAGATCTGCACACACACAGAGAATCCACTCCTCAGCAAAAGGCAGATAGTGAATTTCCATCTGTAAATGACTTTCTGGGGACTATCCCCATCAAAGGATGAAAATCCCTGTGGAGTGGCTTTCCAAGCTCAACAACTACTGTAGGACACTGGCTTGAACAGCAGCCCTGGCTCTGCTTCCCAGCAGCTGCTCCACTGCACACCCTGTGCTCAAATCCTCCTGCTCCAAACCCTCCTTCCCTGGCTGGGAGGAGCCCTGGCAGCTGATTCCTGCCAGGCAATTCCCACAGGGAATCATCTCAGCACACCTTGGACCATGAGCACCACACCATGAAGTGTAGAAGTGGAAGATGTCCCTGGAACTAAATGTTCTTGCAGGTCTCTCCCAGCCCAAACTATTCTGGGATTGTGATTCCATGATCAAATCTGCTCCACCCACCCCTTGGTGCCAATGCTGCTGACAAATCACTCCTCTCCAGAGGACCTTTGCTGTTAAATTTCACAGAGGATTATCAGCCTGCCTTTCAGAATGGATTATGGGGTTATCCATTACTGTTACACTGAATTTTCAGGGTGGGGTAGGTGCTGTAGGAGCAGGAGCTGTACAAAGAACCAGCCCAGCTGCTTTGGACCCCTGCATCACTTCAGGTGGGATGACTGAACCAGTGACTCCCAGATTTGTTACCACCCCTCAGAAAAACAGCACTTGGCCTTGTTTAGATTTGATTTATTGCATGGCATAAAGTCCAACCCTCTTCCCATTTTCATTTTATCTCTATCTCTATCTCCTCTCCCTTTTTTTTCCCCTCCACTTTCTTCTTTAGGTGCTTGCTCTGACAAAATCAGAACTCAAATAAAAACCAGGGATTTCTGATCAGCACCAGCTCTGATTTTAAGGCAGAACATGTGAATTCTAATCTCTGTTTTCTTCCCTGCTCCCCAGTGACTCCAAATGAGTAATGCCCCAACTCCCAGTATGAACAACCCCGCTGATGTCACTTTTACTGGCACAGCAGAGCTGACAAACTGCAGGGACAGACACAGCAGCTCTGGGGTTGCTCTGGCAGCCCCAGAAATCTCACAAAGCTGGTGAAAGAAAATCAGCTCTGGTGTTTCAGATGCTCTAAGTGATGCCTCATTAAAATGTTGTGAAAAGCATTTTTAGAGATGCCAGACCCTGCACTCAGATGGGGATGGAGTTCCCAAATCCCCTTCTGCTGACAGATCCAGAGGGAAGTGGCAATTCCTTCAACTGCTGCAGCAAATTCACCTCTTGGTGCCTCTCCAGCAGCTCCCAGGAATCACCAACAGACACAAATCAACATTTAGCAGGATGGACAGACAGCTTCTTAGTCAAGTTGATGCTTCAGCCTTATTTTGTTGTGATGTTATTTGAGATTTCAAAGGATCAAAAAAGCATAAACTGTAAAAATCGATTTTTTTCACTCTTCCAGGAAGTGAAAAAACAGCCTGAGCCTAATTTATAAAAACATAAGCAGTGAGGAGGCAGCAAAGCAACAAGCCAAAAGGGAAAATTCAAAAATTAAGCACAGACAGTACACAGATAAAGAGGCAAATGAAACTGTCCTAAAAGAAAACAGATCCCAGGGGAAACAGGAGGTCACTCAGAGGCTCAGTCTACACTCAGCAGATGTTCTCACAGCCTTCTGATTTACAACTGCAAGACAAAATACCTCTGATGCTGAGAGCACTAAGAAATATGGTGCTGGGAAGAGAAATGAGATGCAAGAAGCAGCCTGAGAGGCAAAAAACCCCAACTGGATTCAGGTACCTCCTTTCCCAGCAGCAATTTCACCAACCTTGGAGAAAATCTCCCTGCACTGGCTGGAACTGCTCAAGAGCCAGACTGAGCCCATAAGCAGCCAGGAATGCAAAGTTTATAGTAAGGAAAACAAAAATGCAAATGTTTGAAGGGAGGGGATGAGCTCAGATGTTGATGTTGGCAGCGCCACCCAGCCCAAATGGGAACAGTTTCCCCTCTTTGATGATTCCATGTGAAGAGTTTGGGGGATTTCTGACCAAAGTGCTGCTGACCCTCAATGTCTGGAGATTTGGGTGAGGAGCAGAAGTGTGACAGAAATACAATTTATGCACTAAAAAAAAACCCTGATGTCATAAATAAAAGTAACTGCAGGGGTTTAGGAAAAATTGCTGCAGCACATCAATGTAATTCATAAACACACCCAGTGTGTGTTACCTGTGGAATGTGATCATTCACTCAGCTCAGGCCTCACTAATAATCTGTATTTCACCCAAATCAGAGCAGTTTGTTACTCAATTCCCACTGCAATATATTCATAAAGTCAGCAATGCTCCCATTTCGTTTTCACAATGCTCATCTAATCAAAGAGGGAAACAGGAAAACTTTACAAACTAACTGGCATAAGATTCTCCCAGCTCAAACTAAAAGCAGCACTTTCCCCCTGCAGCTCAGATTTAATTCTCAGAAATTCACAGCCAGCCCATGAAGATAATCCCAGGGATTAAAGTGCAGTATTTTTTTATTCATAAATCCAAGTGTAAATCTATGTTCATAGTGCCATGGACAAATGGAAGCACAAAGTCACTCAGGACTGTCTAAATTCCTTTTTTTACTTGGTGAAACAAGTACAAACATCCTTAATTCAAACCATACTTATCTTTTATGTTTACTCAAATAAAAGCAGAATTTAAGAGACTTCATCCTCCTTGCTGTGCTGCTTTCAATGCTAATGCTTGTTTGGTTCAGTCTCCTGAGACATAACAATAAATCCAGAATGAAGAATAAATAAAGCCACACTGAAGAACCCCAAAAAGTCCTGAAAGAACTGAGAAATTCTCTCAGTATTTGGTGAACAAACCTCAGCATCACAGAACAACCTGTGGGTTAAAAGCTATTGTTTACTGGAATAATAAACTAAGAATTAGATTTTAAAATAATCAGTAAAGTACAGTAAGAAAGGAAATAGGGGCTCTGATGTTTCCAAAGCAATCAAGCTCGTAATTTAACTGGAGGAGGGAGATGTTTGATGAGAAAATCACTGTTATTTCCTCCTTGGAGCAGTGACTTGAAATTGCTCAGCACCACCACATTAATAGGAAAAAAGCATACTAAAAAAAAAAAAAGAAATAAAGTAGAAGACTGAATGATTGAATTAATGTCCCTCAGAGATAATTAATCAAGGGCAAGGCAAAATACAGTGTTGAGAAAATAAAATGTTTAAACCCTCTTAAGATCTTTCATTTTCAAAAATACTTTTCATTATTATTTTCCAGTATAAAAGACAATGTGCCAACCTGGTTATGCACATAAGTATGAAATTCTCCAAGGTAGAAATACATTTTTAAAAAGCACAAAATTAAATTCTGCTTTTCCAGGCAGAGATAAAAACGTGGAGTAATTTGTTCCTTAAAAATGATGATGGTTCATCTTCAGCATTAAGTAAAGCTGAACCACTCTCATGGTGAGAGGAACATCCCTGACTTTTTATTTCCTCCTTTTGGGGATCACTGAGCCAGGCCCAATGTATTTTAAAGATTAAAAGTGGAGGTCAGGATAGCTGCAGTGTGTGTACAGTGTTTTACTCTGTGGGCTAAGAATTTGAATTTCATGCTCCTTTTGTTGCTATTGTTGGAAAATGAATCCTGGCACAGAAGCTGGAAAAGGCAAAGATGGACAATGGCAGCAATTTATGCATTAAGGTTTACAAAAGATCAAAAAATCACAACAGAAATTTGCTTTTTAGCTGGAAAATAACTTCATCAAAATGGAGTTATTGTTTGCATACAGCTAAAAATAAGGAATTTTGTAGAGGGAGAGTAAAAAACTAAAAAGCTGGAAAGGCAAAAAAGCAGCAATAATTATAATTATGAATATCCTCTCCCACGAGCCTGCCAGGTAAATCAGACTCCAGTCCGTGGTCAGGCTGCACTCAGTAAAAGTTTGAGACATCAAAACTGAGCAAGTCAGAGCCAGCTTGGACTTGGCTGGCATTTTGTTTAAAGCTTGCTGAAAAAAAGGATGGATGTGCCCCCATTCCAGGAACTGCTCAGAAGTTCTCCCCAGCATTTATTTCTGATTCAGGGGCAAGTTCAGTGAGGAGAGCATCGAGGCCGTTTTGGAGCCAAAATTCACTTTTCAGCAGGTTGTGTCTCACCCATCACTGCAGGGAATGCACTTTGCTGCAGGGAATCTGGGCATGGGTGACCTCTGTGTTGTTTTACACCCAGAAAAGGCAGATTTTGTGTGTTCAGTGACTGCTGCAGCCTCTGGCCTCGTCAGAAACAGGATCCAAGGCAGCAGCTGAACAGCAAAATCACCTCCTTGCTTCCCCCAGCTCTGCATTTCAGTAACACCAACCTGCAGCTCCCCAGCAGACCCTGAGCTCCAAAGGCTTTGACTGAAGCATTTTCAGATGTGCTGCAGCTCTGGCTTCACCTGACCCAGGGTGAACAATCCAGGACACCCACACCCCTGCAGTACTGATTCTGGGGAAATGTGCCCTGGGAATGCCAGGGGAGTCACAGTGGGACAGGAGTAACTGCATCCCCAATGCTTCCATGAAGACAAATCCAGGCTAACTCCCAAATGTACAGATATTCAACTTTTCACAAGTTGTTTTAAATCATTAGAGAAAGGTTTGGATCAATAATGAACTGAAACTGAACTCAAATCTTGTGTCTGTGCTCTCTAAGTTTCAACAACGAGTTTCATTTCACTTTGACACCACAAAACTTGGAATATCTAAAATATGGCACTCTACAGAAAGCTGACTTCTAACAGAAAGGCCCAAAATTCTTATTTTCTTCAAACATGACACAGGAGCAAACTCTTTTCAATATTTTATGGGGAGGCAGGATAACAGTGAAGCAGGTAGGACAGGAGGGAAGAGCCAGACAAAGCCATGCAGTCACCTGAGAGCCCCAAAAGATGACTGCATTTAAAGAAGGGAAGAAAAGGCAATAAAATAAATCTGTCAAAGCATATGAAGCTAACACAGGTGTGAGACAGCTTCCAAATCGTGGTTTCTGACTAACTTAAAGCCTCAAAGCTCCTGCTTGGGCTGCTGCTGGACACTGATCTGCCCAGGCACAGAACACAGCTTTGACTCCTCAGCTGTAATAATTCTTCTGAGATGCCTCCAGCATTCTAACTCTGCTCCTTGGTGACAGAAGAAAAATAGTCCTACTGGTCCCTCTTTAATCCTTCCCTTTTTTTGCAGCAAAATATGATCCTGTTCCTCCTCAGCTTGGTTCCAGGGGAAGATTGCAAACAGATGTTCTTAATGCAAGGGATCTTTATTGAAATAATATCCTGATTCTAACAATCTCTTTATTACCACAGGGGTTTGTATTCCTCAGGAGATGCTTGAGAGAATGGAAGCATCTATTTCTATTTAGTGACAATCTCTCTTTACAGCTGAATTATTCTTAGACTGACAATGGCTACTCTCCATCAGAAAGTTTATACCCATTCCTCATCCTGCATCACTGCTCATTTCTTTTTAGAATTTTTGATTTTATTGTAACCCTGCCATTAAAACAACCAGGGAAGATGTCAAAAAAAGAAATACAATTGGGAGCATAAGGAGGATTTAGGGCCAAATTTGATTTCCAAAATTTGATTTGATCTCGTCTGTTAAGTCACAAAACTCCCAGGATGTACTTAAAATTTTATTTCTATTTCCAGTAAATCATAATAATTATAAAAGAACGATCTGCAGCCACAATTTAAACCAGCAGCTGACTTTGTGTGGATATTCACACACAAATGATTTGTTATACATGAAATACTCAATCCTGAAATCCTTCATCAGACCAAATGCAGTCACTGCAGCAAATGATCAGCAAAATTTGAATCAATTGCTGATTTCCAAAAGTATTCCATCACAGAGCTGCACAGCAGGAAGGTTAAATACATTCTTATTTGCAACACTTTCCTAAATCACCTTTAGTGGCTGCACTGGGCATTTTCAGTGTGTGCCACTGAAGCAAACAGAGGTGCAGGATCTGTCTGAGGGCTGACAGAAGCTGAGTGGGTTTGGACTCATGGATGTAAAAGGGACACATTCAATCACTGGCCCATGAGAAAGCAATTATTCAATTGATCTCCAAGGTCCAAGCTGCTTCCAGTTAAGCTCTGAACAGACCCAGGCATTGTTACTCACCAGCTGGATTTCCACTGCAGTCACAGGCCTGTGGTTCAGCAGCTGCAGCTTTTCTGCCCTGGTAAAAGCACAGTGGAAGAAAATCCACATTACTGACTGGTTGGAGGATCCCCTCAATGCCTGCAGTGATGCAAACACATTCCTGATAACTTAGGGATGAAATGTCACTGCCAGGAATAATCCTGGCTGGGTTTGCAGTGTGGCTGAAGGGCCATAATTTGCATATTTTAATAATTTGGGGACTTTGCTGTGTTCTGCCACGCTGCTGTTGGCACCTCTAGTCCAAGGTGGCAAGCAGAGACCCTTATATCATCACTGTGCAAGCATTAATTAACTGCTGCTTTGTTAATGCTGTGCAGAAATATTAAACAACTCACCAGAGATCAAAAACTTCTGCTATGAACACACAACCACAAGAACAGTTTTCATACCTAAGGAGTTACAATCCCATCAAATGGCAGCAGCTCCTTTATCCTTTTAGCTCTTTGCAAATACAAAGTTCCAGCAGGGAACTACAATTTGGAAAAACTAAATCTTGGCATTTATTACTATTTATAGGGTATCTTTAAAGCATATTTAAGCTGATTCTGGAGGGTTTTCCCCTGAGGGTTTTTTAGAAAGGAAACACAGCTTTTAAGAGAACACAGACCATTGCATGTTTACAACCAACAATTTTTGTGTGTCTGGAGATACCTCAGAGATATAATTTCATTTCAAATGGCCTCTGCCACTGGCTGCTAGATGATCCAGCTAAAATTTCTATTTTAATAATCACTTTCATCCTCAGAAGAAAAGCTTGTACATTTTCAATACAGCATTTGTGAGATATTAACAATTCCTAACAGAAAGCTCTGGGAAAGCCTCCTTTTTATTTATTTATTTATTTATTATTAGTTTGCTTTGCTTTTGGAGAGCCCAAAATAAGTTTCCACTGGTGATGGGAAGCAGGGAATTCACCTCCTTTGTCTTCCCATCTTAATCACTCCAATCTATTTGGTGTTTCCAACTCGAGGCCGTGGAGAGCGTGGCTGGAATCTGCTCTGAACTTTACTGGCAGAAAGATGAGGTGTTTCTAACTGCTGCCATCTCCCACTGGCATAAAAACCAGGAATAAAACCCCAACAATGACAGGAGATGAGCACTCAAATCCTTTCCATGGCAAGCAGGTGATTTAGGGAATCAGTGAGAGATAAAACTCACCCAGTAAAAGCAAAGCTAAAGGCAGTGCTGCCGTGCAGAGCTGGGGATAGAATATTAAATAATATCTCTACTGTATAAAAACCTGGCCAATTCAGCTGGAGTTTTGAAAGATTTCTCCTCCAGAGCTGGGGAATTCCCTGCTTTGGTGCCAGCTGGGGGCACAGAGCTGGTGCTTTCTGTGCTCTCTGCTTTGCTCCCTGGCCCAGCAGGTGCTGGTGCCTCATTTTCCAGAGCTCTCCAACAGCTTCTCCGAGGATCCTCCTCGTGAAAACCTCTCTCCTTCTCCTCCCCCAGCCCTACTTACACGGACAGGCTGTGATGAATTCATATTTCACCCCAGTTTCTCTCACATGCCACTTCTGAGATCAGAGCCTTCTCAAACAACTTTCTTCTCTTTTGCAGCAAGACACACCCTGATCCTCCAGCTCCACCACTCCTCCACACAAAGCACATTATTTGACTCTATATGAAATAAATTTCCTCATCTTCCTCCTCTTTTCAAAGTAATATCCTTGAAATTCCTTGCCAGCAAAACTTCAGAGCCAAATTAAAGGAGGCTCAAGCAGCAAAAGCCATTTTCTGCCTGAGCTGAAGAATGCAAACCTGATTTACCCAGAGCTATTTTCAAGCAGGTAGAGCTGTGTTTATCACAGGAAGATTACTGGCACAGCAGCAAGCAGAAATAAATTAACACCAATTACACAGCGTGACTAAAACAATCAATTAGTGAAACTGCTCGTGTTTTCTGAAGAAATAGAGGGCACAACAAAAAAAAAGGTCACCTCTCCAAGACGTTTTGCTTATAAGCCATGAACATCACTCCAGCTCATTAAGGATAGACAGAAATTTTCCAGTCAGGCCAAAGAGATCCTAAAAGCATCATTTCAGGATATTTGCAGTTTTTACAAATGCATACAGAAGAATGAGAGAGAACTTACAAGTGATTAACACATTCAGATGTGCAATCTGAAGGAGTTCATGGCTGGTTTTGATCAGCAAAGCTCCCTGCTGGAAAATGATGCAGAGCAACACAAAGGAACGAGCAGCAGGGTGCAAAAAAAAAAAACCCCAAAAGCTGCATAAATGCCATATTTTATCTAGAGCTGCTTGTGCAGCGTGAGCACTAATTAACACCCCGACATAATGATCTTTAGACATGGTGATATGTAATTATGAGATAAGCAATGAAACAAACGCTCCCAAAATGTCTCTAAATTTCATTTAATAGGAAAATGGATTGCTCAGCCCTCAGCAGCAAGAGAAGGCAGAGGTTTGAGTTGGTGCTCAGTAACCACTGCACCTTTTTAACACTGATCCCAAAAATTGACTGCTGGGACCAGGCTCTGTGTCTGATCCCAAAAATTCACTGTTAGGATCTGGCTCTCTGTGTCTGAGCCCAAAAATGCACTGCTAGGATCAGGCTGTCTGTGTACCTGGAATTTCCTGACAGCACAAACACAAATTAAAACCTGAATAACCACAATTTCACCAGAGATTAGCTTTAAGTAAGGCAACCATGCATTAGGATTAGCCCTGATTGTAGTGTTTGGCTTGGGCACAGACCTAAGCCTGAATTTACTTCATGCTCCATTAAATCTAAAAAGTAAAATTAACTTTTTCCAGCTCCCATGAATTCATCTTTACACTTTTTACAGCATGCATGGCACACTGATGCCCATTAAATAAAAAGGGGAACTGTCCCATTCATCCAAACAGAAAGTGAAGAACATTTTCAGCTCCACTGCCCCCAAACTTCAGCATCTGCATTTTCCCTCCTCTGCCTGGATTTCAGTAACAGTTTGCAACACGAAAGCTGCTCATTCAAGAGAAGAATCCATACTAAAGATGAGTGACAGTTGAAAGCAATTTTCTCTCATAAAAGCAAGACTCCACTAATCAGAGTTAATGGGCCATGCTGCACATTTGTACAGGACCTGCCTGCTGAGAAATCCCAAAATGGCAATTCCTGCTGTGGGGCTGAGCCTCAGCCCACATCCTGCAGCTCTGCCACTCAGCTGGAGCCAGGAGCAGCTTTTCCAGGGTGGAAAAATGCTCTGGAGTGGCTTTGGGGACACACACACACAAAGCTCAGGTTGCAAGTGGCAAAATCCTGGGCAGTTATGGGGAGGAAAACGGGTCTGAGGTCTGTGTGAGGGGAGAGTGCTGGAGGAGGTGGAGATGTTGAGTTCCATCCTAAAAAAACTTCTCTACAAGACAAAAACCACCTCTGGGTGATGTTCAAGATCACAGACAGAACACACAGCACATTCCTACACTGATTCATCCATTCTAAAAAATAATACAAATACGTCCATGCTCTTGTAGAAATTCAGACAAAATGCACCATTTCCTGTCAGCACTGAGCAAACTTTTGAAGTTCATATTTTAACCAAAATCTCCTGTGTATTGGAGACTGGTTGGTATTGCCCTTTTTTTTTAATCTGCTGAACTCCCAGAGTGTTTTTCCAGCACAAGGTCTGGGTAAGGAGAGAACAGAGCCAAGATCCAGCACACAGAGCTAAAAAAACCCTTCAAACATCTGTGCCTGAGCAGAAGCAAATTTATCCTCAGGAGTGGATGTTTCAGAGTTGCTAGGAAAACCATGAAGTAACAGCTGGACACACAACCAGGGGTTTTATTCCTGCTGGAAATATAAATCCCACAGTCCTGAATCAACCATGGCAGCTTTTAATGCCTGAATCCTGAGCACAGGGTCTGGCTGAGGATTTTCCCAAAATGGGAAATCACCCAGTGGGTGCTGTGATTCTCCACATGGATTCCCACTGGAAAAGCTGAGAATAATCTTTTTTAAATCTCTTAAATGATGCTGTGGCTCAATGAGCATGATCCTGACTTGCTGTTGAATATTAATTTTGAAAGCTCTGGAGGAGATAAAAATTACAAAGCAAATCCTTCAGCCTTTAATATTGCAGAGGTTTGTATCTGTTGTAGTTTTTGGCAGTCATGAGGGAAAATACTTTCTAAAAGTACAGCAGATTTTCAGCTCAACACTTCCTCGACTGTATTGATTTAAAGACAAAAAGGGCAATGTTCCTCAGCAGTTTTTTTTTAATTATAATAATTTGCAGTGATTGGAAATTTGGTTATCCAAAAATGAGATCCAAGATAGGCTATCAGCAACAGGAAGAAGCACAAGGAGAGCCAGTTTTCATTGAACCATAATTACAGAGCTCCAGTTTAATAAATGTTCTTTTCATGCAATGCAATTCACTATACCTTACAACTACGAAGCCATTCCAGCACTAAAACTGGAAAATTAGCTGCTAGTGGCAAACTCTATTTCCAAGTACAACATGGCTCACTGAACTGGAGCTTCAGCCAAAGCCTGAGGCCTCGACAAGGTAATAATAAAATTCATTATGTGGGTTCAGAGCTTTAGTTTTAAAAAAAATCACAGTTCTACAGTTTGAATTTTATCAAAGTAATGATTAAAAACTATGGGGAAAACTGTTTTACCACACCTTAACTATGTCAGTGAAGAACCTGGCTTTGAATTTGCTCCATTTAGCAAGGCAGCTTTCTGAAGTGACTCTGGAACGTTTGTTTGCACACGTTGATGTTTATTTTTAAAATCTGCCATTTAGGAAGCTTTTTTTTTTTGTGTCTGTAACACTAATGAGACAAATCCATCACAAAATGGATGCTGGTCTGTTAACCTGGTATCTTGAGTGGCAAAAAATCAGTGAGAATAGAAGGATTGGAGGTAATTTTCCAGGAACTGCAGCACTTGCCAGAATTATGCTATCAGTTCTCTCACTGGAGCAGGGACATCACGTGCAGCCTGACATCCTGCAGGGTTGTGGAAGGGAAAACAAGAATTCCCTCGATTCAGAGCTCTGCTGTGCCTCAGTTGCTGGTGTTTCCCTGGCTGCTCTCCTCTCCCCAGCTGGGGATTCTCCCATGCACGAGCACAGCCTAGTGCTGAGGGCAGCAATCACAGCCCGAGCAGGGAATGTCAGAGGCAGGGCTGCAAATCCTCCTCTTCAAAGCCCTCCTATTAGGAAATAGGCTGAGCCTAATTAAGAGCATGAACACTCTGCTTAATTGTTTCCCCTCTGACTAGAGGTGGAGTCACGACAGGAATTTAAAGGGCAGGGAAGCAGTCTGGTGCTGCTGACCCTTTCACCAGATTGAATTGTCTGAGGACAGACCCCAATTACCACAAATAGATCTTAAATGTAATCAGCCACTGCAGAGAGCTGTTAGCAGCACAGACAGTGTCTGACCAGCTAACACAGCACATTTTGGGGTGCTTTACCCAGAAAGGAAGCAGCAAATAGAGTCTGGAGTTCATTACCCTTGGTGGGAGGAAAGGTCATTACAGGGATCACCCAAACAAGGTCCTGGAAGAGCAAACACTGCAGGTCTTTCCTCTCCAAGGGAAGGAAGCTCTCTGGCAGACAGCTGGAATGAAATCCCTAAACACCACCTCCATCCCACACAATGGAAACCATCAAAGCCTTTTTGTTTAACAAGAGAAGCAGTGTTGAAATGACCTTGGTTAGGAACCAAAGGGTAACTCCAAACTGCCTTGGAGGCATCACTGTTTTAAGTGGTTTAACATCAAGTGCCTTGAAGAGTAACTGCAGCCCATGTGCTCTGTGTGGTTTGGGGTGAAGGGGCTGCCAGATGGGCCCTGACACTTCTGGCTTCAAGTGGCTGCATGGAAAAGATCAGGAAAAAGAAGTGCCAGGATCACACAAAACAATTCTGGGTTTTCTTCTGTAAAGCATGTGGCAGAGTTGGCAAGTTCTTCACCAGAGAAGAGAGGGATTGAAAACCTAAAAGTTGTACAGGACGCTCACAGCACGAATGTGAATTGTGACAGAGTAAATTTGTCACCTACACCACTGGCTGGCTCTTCACTCTCACCCTGCTGTCACAATGCACAAGAAATGATTTGGGAATAATTCCCTTGCTTCACTGCCTCAGGAAAAGGACCCACAGGATGATACCCAATCCCAAAGGCACCTCTCATGGAGCATCCATAAAAAATTAAACAGTCCAAAGCTCATTTAAAGCTTGTAACCATCCCAACCTTCCCAGCTCACTGAACAAGCAGGTGTGGGAAGGTGAATATTTGGGTAGACCTTCTACCAAAGTGCTCAGCACTGTGGGAGACAGAGAATCTGTAGCTGCAAGTTTCTCTGTTATAACTTGAATTGTTTAGTGTTTCACTCCTGGAGATCCCATCCAGGGGAGCAGTTGCAGGCAAAGCACCAAAAATGATAACACTAAGAGTTAACCCTCAGGTCCTGGCCAAATTCTACCTGAAAGAAGTTTAGAAATGAGCTTCAAATAAAAATAAACACTTTGATTTTTTATGAGAGCTTTACACCAACATTGTTCAGCTCCTTTTACTCTGAAAAATCCTACTCTGCCTTTTTGCTGTGCTACATCCTTCTGGTTCTTCCTAAACTGCTGCCCTGCACAGCTTATTTCTCTTCAAAAAGGGCAGTTTTACATTACCAGAGGGGAATGATGCTCTCTTCTACCCAAGAAATAAGAAATTTTAAGACCCTCCCAGTGCCATATTCCCACCTCTTTACCCCTCTCATATTTTTATTGCAGAGTATTCTCTTTTCTCCACGCTTCAATACCTCCAGAAGATAATTAGGACATATAAGTGAGTATCCTGCTGTATAAAATGAGCTACAGGAGGTTGAACACTGCCTTAGTGACCTGGCAAGGAAAGCACTCCAAGCACAACTGCAGGAAGCAGCATCCCTTTGTGCAGAGCTGTGCTGGATGTGCCTGGCTGTAGAGAGGGGGCACTGAAAGTCTAACAAAAAGCTGACAATCTGCTTTCCCTGCTCTGGACAGGCTAAAAACTCACCCTGCAGCACTCCAGAGCTCTCAGGGAGCATTCTGTGGCACAGCCAAATGAATAAAAAGCCTCTTTCCCAGAAGATGAACTCCTTAGGAGTCCTCCCAGGACTCATAAAAACACATTCAGTGTCTATCCAGCATAAACTCCTCCTCCAAAGTGAAGCAGGAAGCATTGAGAAGCAGCTAAACATTGGGTTTTTTCTGCTTTAGAAGTCAGAAGAGTGATCAGAGCTATCCAAACAAGTGGCCAGCTGATTCCATTTCTATTTACATCAGGTTTCACCCCCACTCTGCAGAGCTCCAAGAGGATTATGTGCCTCAAGAACAGGCACTCACAGCACTGCCAGAGAGGGAAAAAGCCCTCGGAGTCTTGGAACTGCAAAGGAAATCTTTTCTTTTCCAGGCAGAACTTCCCAAAATAACATCTGGATGTTCAGCTTCACTGGAAGCTGCTGGGGGGGGAGGGGAGGTCGGTGGAGACCATATTTAAATAAGTGAAATGTAGATCTCAGAGACCCTGGACAAACAGCACGTAAAGAGAAGATGAAAACACTCCCCCATGAGTGAAGGAAAAGATGTTTGGCTGAGCATCTAAACAATGGCAGAAAATATTTAAAATCCATGAATTAGATCATCACATTATCCACAGGGATCAGTTTTTCAGCATCAATTGAGTTTTTACTCCTGTTTAAATGCACAGGAGTTAATTACTTACTTGGTTAATTTATGGTCTTTCATTGCTACCAGGAACTCCCTGACAATCTCAGGACTCTGGTACTTGCAGGGTGTTTTTGAAATGTACTTCAGTGTCTGCAAGGGACAGAAAGAAAATCTGGATTATTTCACACTTCATACTTGTTTTAGCAGTTGTGCAGAAAGCAAATCTGTATTATTTCACACTCAATGCTTGTTTCAGCAGTTGTGTATGGAACAAGTACTCTGAAAAGTCTCCTCAGTCCTCAGAGAAAAACTGGAAAATCAGTTCAGGTTTGGAAATCAACTTTATCTGAGCTGTTCAAAGCCCAAACTTGCAGGTTGAAGAATACAGGAAAGGACTGAGTTTTAGCTCTGCCTGCTAAAAAAAAAACCTCTTGCTTTTTTGTGAGACACTTGCTACCCTGGTTTGCTCCTTGTTTGATTTCTGTCTTTTAAAAGCACACAGGAAAGTTGAATTCATGCTTAACCCCAAGTTTTCATGTGCTCAGTGCCAGGATATTCCCACTGCCAGCACAGAAATCTCCCTTTAAGATCTCTAATCTCTCCTTGTTTTTATCCTTTACCTGCATTTCTTGCAATTTAAAGTTGATAGAAGCAGATTAAGTGGCTTGTAATGAAATCTACAAGGATATTTTACTATTAAAATTTGATTGAGACAATTAAACTTTGATCAATTTTTTCCATGTAACATCCACTGACCTCAACTGACTTTGACAGCAGATGTTCCATTTATTTGCTTTATTTAAAATAACAACTTTGAGCAGGTGGATAATGGAATTACATTCCACAAAGTAATCTGAGCTGAGTGAAAAAACAATTTGTTGGATAAAAGAACTCACAAAAATTCCAGTTCACAGCTGACTTTTCACTGAAAGTGACTTAAAATCTTTCTAAATATTTATTGTTGCTGGAGTTAAACTCCAAAATGAAGAGCTGGAAATGATAATTTATTATTCCTTTCTTTAAGCCCTGTCTGACCTTTCCAGATAAAATGAAGCTGTTATTCACCACCAGTGATTTAAATGAAATTATTATATTGTCATGTAATTATTTCACAGGAGTAATTTCTCTTCCAGGTTCACCTTTTTCTTTGGCAATTTCAAATCAATGAAAAAGCCAAATATACAGAAAAACAAAGCTCCTTTCATGGAGTTTATTCAGTGCCAATGGATCCAAGTCTGCAGGGACCTCGTGAAGAAATCCAAAGACAATCCTATAAATCAAATTCTGCTTTTCTTTCAGTCAAACATAGAAAATACACCCAGAATTGACACCAGCTACACCCCCAAGCACCCTATACGTATTTCACATATAGAATAACAAAGAAATTCAAGATTTCAGGTGCATCCTGATAAAACTTACTTACAGGATCTTCCTCAGCTGTTTCCCAGAGGTGCAGGAAGAGACTGTCAGTCTCCATGAAGATTTAATTCCCATTTTTGGTAAGCCCCTATTTTTGTTGAATGCAAGGCTTAGGAATTACAACCTCTGTACCTTTTTCAAACAAAGCCAGAACTAAAACAAAACCAAAGCCTCGGCCAGATCTTATCCACATGAGTTGTTTCAGGGCTCAACAGAATTACTCATGCAAGCAAAGGCAAAGTGCTTTCAGCTGCCTGTCAGTCAGGGTGCTGCTCATGCAATTCTCCAGCACACACACAACTGGTCTCACTGCAAGGCTCTGGGAAGTTGCCACTTTATTTTAAATGTTGGTATAATTGTATTATATAAGATTTTAGAATTCCTTCCCAGCAATGGATGAAATGTTTATTCCCCACCTGGCATGCAAGTGATGTTATCTGCACGTGTGGTTTGGCTTTTCTTCGGGTCAAAAACCAATTTAAATTATCTGTTTTGGCTGGGAATTATTAATTTAATTCTGTTAATTAAAAAAAATGCCATGTAATCCGTGCCTCGTCTTTGAAATCACCATCATCTTAATTATCACATCAGGTGATATCATAAATTCATCCAATGATAGCAAGCTCTGCCCTGTGTCTTGAAAGGATGGAATATTTAGAATCCAAAAAAATCCTAACAAAACTAAGCAGCTGAAAAACAGGGGGTTTGAGATTTTGAAGTTCTTTTTTGGATTTTAAGAGCTGCAGCTGCCGAACTCTGCCCTGACAGCAGAGTTACCCTACAACCTGGCCACTGAAAAGTGGCAGATAAAACATTTTATTGTGGCTTGAATTAGGGGAAATTTGATACCAAATTATTGACACACAACCCTAAGGATGTGAATTACTGCAGCTTGAGGTAAAAGGACTTTCCCAGTGCTGCTCACCTCATACATGATTGTGTTCAGATTCTGCTGCCCAGAGCTCTGCTTGCTTTTGCCACTCTCTTTACGCTGCTGCTTGAGATCAGTGAGCAACTGGTACACCTAAAGATAAAAAATAAAGTGGTTTAGAGCACCTGAGAGCATTTTACCTACAAATATTACAGCAGGAAATCATAAATGAACAGGAAAAATCCTACCAGATAAAAAACTAATAAACGTGTGGCTGTTTTGGTGGATGGAGCAGCAAGTGAAATGAGAAATGTTTTGATGAATAAGGACGTAAATTGTTTTTTAAAAGCAGAATGAGAACAAACTTACCTCAAAGTTACTCAGCAATGCAGCATTTGCATCTTTTCTAAAAGGAAAAATGAAAACAATTAATTGTGTTCCAAATGAAAGCGTCTGAAGCTTTTCTTTGCCCAGTCACAGACACTAAAAGTACATAAAGTTAAAAAAAAAATTAAAAATCAATCACCCAATTTCACACACTCAAACCAAATTGCTTTGCTTCTTCCTTAGAAAAAAATGTCTCTGATTTCATTCAAATAAAGACTGATGGGAAAAATAATTCAGATTACAAGCACTATTTTCTTTATCAGTCAAGAGCACCCTGAATATTTTAGCACCATGGACACGTGTGTTGTGTATAGAGCAAACAGAGCTTTAATTTTTATGTGTTGTACTGAGTGAAAAAACACCGATTTATTGCATTTCCTCTTTATTTACTCTTCCCATCTTTTATGTGCCTGTTCCTATATTAGAAGGGCAAGGCTGAGTTTCCCATTTTCCACTTCCTCAGTCCCCATTAAGCAAAAATCCTTATCCAAGGCTGGCAGGGTGACTGCAGAGCCAAGCACATCGTGCCTCTATTCCTCCTGGATATTGTAAATTTATATATTTAAAGTCAAAAGAGGGAGAAAAACTGCCCCAGAACATCCTCCATTCCCTGAACAACACATTCTGCTGAGCAGTCAGTAGCCACAACAACAGAAAGTTTCCATACAAAAGGAAAAAAAGGCTTTTCTCAGGTCTGTGCAGCAGCTTAGGAAAAAAAAAAAAAAAAGAACAACAAAAAAGGTACAATGTGTTGTTAAGCACCGCCAAGCGCCTGAATAGAACTGTCACGTTCATCACTTTCAAATGGTAAATGCATCCACAAACTTCCACAGGTTCTAGCATTGTTTTTAAATGAAAAGGACCTTCTAAAATACGCTGAGATGAACTTCAACTTCCATTTCGCTGACCCGAGTGAAACTTCAGCAAGTGAGCTCAGGCACGCATTAGTTTTTCATTCATGTTTTACAAACCATATATAGCTTTTGTTGTGAGGTAAATGCAAGTCTTCAGAACGTTTGCATTCAGCCGGGCCCTACAGAAATCCCCGCGGATCAAAGACATTCTATAGGGAGAATTACGTACGGAATTCTTCGGCTGAAATGAAATTAAATACACCGCCATGCAAACGAGGCTGCGGAATCAGAGGTTAAGAATGAAATTATTTAAGACAACTGCTTTCCTTTTTCATTCCAACCCGCTTTGCCATGCAGAAAAATACTTTTTTTTTTCACTTCTGCCAGCCAGTCAGTCTCAAATCTTCAACGGCTCTGTTGTGCTGAAATACCAAAATTATAAACTGATCAACGTTTGCTATAGAAATAAAATTTCCTCCAGTCCTGACTCACAGCTACCAATTTTACAGTCAGGAAAAAAGGAATTCTGAATAATGGATTCTAATGTATATTTTTAAGCAGTCAGTTCAACACTTCACTAAATTTTTATGTGACTAAGACTTAAGCAGAAAGGTAAAAATGTTTATAGTAACATCGAAAATATAAATACTTTTTAGAGTCTTTAAATAGCTAATATTTGCCCAAATTTTAATCTAAACCAAAATACTCTTGAGTAGGGCTGTGTATATCAAAAAATATCTTAGTACACGGCATCACACCTTTACAAATATCACTGACACTTCATATTTTTAAGTCTGCTGCTTCTCATTTGTTGTATATTTAAACCACACAGTTTTCTGAGAGGTCTTTTCTCTAATAATAGATAATTCTAGTTAAGAAACACAGAATAATTCTGGTAAGAAAAATCCACAGTAAGAACTTGGAGAGTTGCAAAGCTTCCCTTCCAAATCAGGCAGGAGGCAAAAGAAGATTAATAAAAATTCAGTGGATGTATAAGAAGCATCACAGATTTTTTTTTATTAATGGTATCAAAAGCACCTTTCTCAGTGTACAACAGCCTGAACAGCTCATTTCTCTGCAGGCTGCTACTTGTATTAAGACTGTCATACAAACCTGTACTTCAGCAGATGTTTCATATTTTTTATCAACTTTTGATTTTCATGCCCATGGCAGAGAAGATTTAAGGATAATAAAGCACCCCTGGATTACACGGCTGCAGGAGCTCAGTGACTTTGGGGGATACATCCCATGAGTGCCCCCACCCATCAGAGAAATTAAAATTAAATGAAAACTAGAAAATTAACCAGCTCCACAGAACTCATGAGATTTTAAGCTTCAAAACAGGTCAAATTCTATAGTTTTGTGCCCGAAACACATGGTAAGAAGGGCTGGTGTAACAGCTCTGAAACAGCCACCAGCCAAAACTCTGACTCTCTCATCGTGTTTGCAATCGCTGCCACAAACCCCTCAGGTTTTCTCATTCCCCAGCGTTTCCAGCTCCTGCACAAAGCTCATGGGAATAATGAAAAATTCCCATTTTGCCTCTCCCAGGGCAGAGGGAGCAGGAGGGGACAGGAACGAGCAGGAGGGCACAGGAAGGGACAGGAGGCGACAAGAGCAGGATTCACGCAGCCTTTCGCCCCAACAGCTTATCCGGCAGTAGTTTTAAAGAAAATAAACCCCTCGGACATTGCCCAGAAGGCCTGAACTCGCTGCTGGGGACAACAAACCCCTCACGGATTTACTGCACCCTCCCAGCCCTCACGCCCAGGCCGGCATGGAAGTACCCCCGACACCACACACAGATGTACCCACACACGCCTCACGCCCACAGAGATGCACCCGCACACCCCATGGAGATAAACCCCACAGAAACCCCACCGAGATGCCCTGCAGCACCACGGCAGGGCGGCTCCGAGGCCCGCCCGTGCCCTGTGCTCCCCCCTCAGGCCCTTCCTTACACCTCCATCTTGTCCTCCCCGCGGATCCTCCGCTACCCCCGGGCAGCCGCGGCCCGGCGGGGGCACGGCGGGGGAACGGCGGGGCGAGGCCCGCTGCAGCCGGAGGAGGATCTGGCGGCCGCGGCGGAAGCGGAAAAGGAAGAAGAAATAAGGAACTCGAAAAAAACCACCACAAAACAAAAAGCAAAGAGAGAGGCGGGGGGAAAAAAAAAAGCCAGCTGCATTGGCCGGGAATCGAACCCGGGCCTCCCGCGTGGCAGGCGAGAATTCTACCACTGAACCACCAATGCCGGTGCTGGGGGAAAGGGCTCCCGTCGCAGGCTTTGTGCGTGTACCAGGCAAAAATAGGTGTAATTTTTGTCCGAAATCACCCGGATTGGCAATTGGCCGCTGTTAACTGTGACAAAGGCAAAACGGTATCTCGAAAGTACTTTCAAATCAAATCCGTAACCATGTGGGGAGTACTGCGAGGCTGAAGTAGTTGTGTAATACTCCTGTTGTCTTTTAAAGCGCCGTGCATCGAATTCATCAGCCCCGTGTCTTTCCCTGCCCTCACCGTGACTCTTTCCCACCTAAATCATGTGCTATTAAATTTTCCAAAAGCCCTTTTCATCCTCAGTATGACACTGTGTGACACTTCAATGAGTGCAAACAGCTGAAAATCCCAGTGGCAACAGCAAAGAAAATTACCTGGCCAGGCAAATATTAATTCCTTAATTTTGACATTATCCCTCAGGGAAAATTTTATATGCAGATGCAGCACCTCTAACTCCCTAAGGAGTGTCCTACAGATATATTTGTTGCTTGCAGCTGGGATTTAAGAGCCTTTCAGAGATTTAAGGAACTGAATGGGTCAGGTGCAACCTCTGCCTTGCAATTCCAGCACAAAACCCACCAGCCACTTTTTTCTCCATAATCAAACCAGACAAAATTAAGCCTTTTCTTCTCCTTAGGGCGCAAATCCTAAATCAACTCAGAGGAACACGACCAAACTGCAGTGCTTTAGGAACAGTCTGCAGTGCCAGGACAGGGGGCAAGGAGCAGCTCCCAGTTTTCCAGGATCTTCCACCACCAGATATAGAAGTGCTGGGCAAAATTTAAAAGCCAAATGCAAAGGCTTTTTCAGCATTGAAAACCCCTAAAAAAAAGTTTTGGTGGGCACATGCACCCCATCACAGACGGATTGTAGTACAGATAGAAATTTATCACTTATCACTTCAGAATCATTTATTGTGGAGTGCTGTGGAATTTAAAAAAGCCAGGAGAGTGATCTCCAAAGGCAGGGTGAGAGCTGCTGGTGTGACTCAGAGCACAGGATGTGATGGATGCTGCCCTTTTGCATGTCAGGATTAACTGGCCTTGTAAATTGGCCAAAACTGGCACAGCAAAAGCTCCGTGACTGCTCTGCCATGTCCCAAACCCTCCACATGCAGCTGCCTGAAAGAAGGGAAAGGATGTCAGGTTTCAGGTGAAAATAGCATATTCCAGACAACCAAGTTTCAAGTTTCATTCCAGAAATCTGCTAATCCTTGTCTGCTCCTCACCACTCTCTTCATAAGGGTTCAGAACTTTCAGCACAATAATCTTAATTCTCCTTTATGTCTCTTTATACCTCTCCCCCAGCAGCAAATTATTATATTTATTTCCACCCTTTTCCCAAAATTTCACTTTCCTGACACATTTTTTCCACCCTTTCCCCAAAATTTCACTTTCCTGACATGTTTTTTCCACCGTTTTCCCAAAGTTTCACTTTTCTGACACTTTTTTCCAGTCAGTGCTGTTTTTACAACCCACGGCGCAGGCGCAGCTGGGGATGAAGGATGGGGATGACACAAACACCTCTTCCAAAAGTTTTTTTTCCCTGATAGAGATACTCCTCCTAAACATTTCCCCGTGGAGACAGGAAGCCTGGCAGGCTGTAAATACAAATATGGCTCGGCTCCAGCTCCACTGACACCAGGAAAGGGAATATCAAGAGAGAACCAGCTGGGCAGGGGTGAGGTGAGAAGGTCACTTTGGCTTTAGCTGCTGCTCTTTAGGTGTTAGACAGCGATGCTACACCATCCACAGGGAATGCAGACATGGGTTTTTCCAAATGTGCTTAGCATGTCAACATTTGAACGTTGTGATTGTTACCAGCAAGGCTTGGGGGAGAGAGGGGCCTCAGTATTAACGACTGAAAGCAGGGGGCCCAGGACTTGCTATTGACAGCAGATCTGCAGGGTATTTGTGTTCTTTGTCATGAAAGATGTTTACTGTGTTCAGCATTTCGCTCAGCACCCTATGGTATCGATTTTTTTTTTTCCCTTTTTTCTTTTTATGGTCAAAAATTCGTTAAAAACAAAGTTGGGGGTTTTTGGAACACAAAAATGTCAGCACGGCTCCGGGCCAGCCGAGCTGACGGTGCGTTTGCAGGGCACGTTCAGCCCATGGAGCTGTTTTCTTTCTCCAAAGTGAAAAGACAGCTAAAAAAAGGATGTTTTTAAAAGAAGGTGCACTGTAGCTGTTTCTGCCATCCTTTTCCTTCACAGTCCTGTTGTGAAAAGTGGATTTCCAGAGCCACCAAAGCTCCTTTGGAGCCACACTACCTCAGCATTGCACACTTCCAGCAAAAACAGAGCGAAATAGTTGAGTGAAAAAATGTGAAATAAAATAAAAAATAAAATGTGAAATAGTTAAGAAATACTCTGATTACAGTAGTATAAATAAAGTTTGGATCTTTGAGAATATTCATATATATTTGATTATAATTCTCTGTGCTGCAGAGTTGGCAA
Source organism: Phainopepla nitens (assembly GCA_013400175.1). Lineage (NCBI taxonomy): Eukaryota > Metazoa > Chordata > Aves > Passeriformes > Bombycillidae > Phainopepla > Phainopepla nitens. The sequence continues at coordinate 35,790 of VXBQ01006021.1, forward strand.
TTTCCTCTCTAGTACTTATTTTCACCTCAAAAAGGGTGGAGCCAGGAATATTGATGCAGGAATAATTTGCCATCCCCTGTGCCAGAAAGGAAAAGAAGTGGGACACTTTTCCTTCAGAACTTCCTCAGTATTAACTGTGGGATGAGGATTTTGAAATTACTCTTTCTGTTTCAAATAAAACACTGAAAGGTGATGATGGGAAGTGGATAGACATCCAAACCAGAACAAATGGAGAAGACAGTAATGAGAATGCCCTTCAGTTTGCATTAGGAATTATATTTTGCATTGCTATTTTACTGTTTTCCCCTCAAATTAGGAAATTAAATATATTCTCCAGCTCCAAGCATCTTTAAGAAATCCTATTCCTTCAATGTTCATCTTTAAGTTGAGGAATTCTGCTTGTATTTTGTTTTACTTCCACTCTCATTATAAAATGTTAATCTACATTCTACATTGCTAACTATACAGAAAACATAGTTATTGCCTGTTTGATCTAAAAATGAAGAGAGAATTCATCATTTCCTAGATGCACACTGGGGCAGGAGCTGAGCAGAGCACTCCAAGCCTAATTAATCCCTGGGAAGTTTGCTAAATCCACAGAGGCACTGCTGACAGATCCCATGTGGATGGAATATCCCTCGTCACATGTAATATCAGACACGGGCCAGCAAAATCTTATTTACACCGATTCACTCTAGTTATAAATCCAGTGCCTAATGTTTTCACAACACACTGGCAATCTCCTGTCAAAGCCCAGAGTAAGGACAAGGACACTTTGGAAAGGGGAAGAAGACAAGAAACGTGGTAAAAATGAGGGATTTCACAAGAGGAAGGAAGAGGATTCCAAAAGGATCGAGAACTGTTTCAGTTTCCCAGTATCCCAGGAAAATGGGATAAGTTGTAGAACTGAGAGAACAGTAGAAAAAGAACAAGAGGGTCAGTTTGAGGGAGGAAAATCCAACAAAAATGTGGATGAGAAAGCTGGAATATGTTTCCTAAGCTCTGTGAGAGGTTTGGACAATGTGCATGGAAAAATATTGCAGGAGCTCTCCTGGAGAAAGCAGCAAATATTCAGCTTTCTGTGGAGGGGCTGCAGAAAATGCTCTGTCTGAGGAGTTAATGAGAAATTTGTGCTCAGCCACAGTTTGCTGCCCTAAAAGGTCTCTTGTCCTTTACACCAGTCACTTAATTCCATGATATTTAGGGTGTGATGAGTTCAAGATAAAGTTGTTGCCATAAGTATAACTCCAAGCCCCACAGCCACTGCCTGAGGCTCTCAGGTGACCCCACAACCTGGGGACAGCAGGGGAACCCCAAATCTGGGGCTGCAGCATCTTTCCAGGTGGGGTGAGCAGTTTCAATCATGTGGAGGTGGGGAAGAACAAGAGGCTCCCATCTACTTGTTGTGTTTGCTGGGGTGACAATGGGGACAGAGCACTGGATCTGGTATATTTATATCAAATATTGCTCATCAGAGGGGTGTGACGACCCAGAGAGCTGGGATATTCCCAGCAAAGCATTCCAAGGATACTCCCGACCTGCCCACAGCGCAGGAGCCCCGCCGGGTAGGAAGCATCACTCGAGCATCCCTCCCAAGCCTCTCTCTCCAAAGCACCCCCTGCCCCCGAGCCGCAGCGCAGGGGTGGGAAGGGACGCGGGGGACACGGGGGGGACCCGAGCGG
>VXBQ01006021.1:37722-54018 GCA_013400175.1 Phainopepla nitens
GATGCCCGGGGAACCGGGAGTGCATCTGGAGCGATGCCCAGGGAATTGGGAGTGCACCGGGAGCAGGGCAGGGAGGGGTGCCCCAGGAACCGGGATCGGGACAGGGAGCGGTGCCCCAGGAACCGGGAGCACACCGGGAATGATGCCCGGAGAACCGGGAGCAGGGCAGGGAGCGGTGCCCCAGGAACCGGGAGCAGGGCACCGCAGCAGCTGAGCATCTCCGCGCTGTCCCGCAGGTTGCACCAGGTGCCAGGATCGCTGCACAAACGAGCAAAACGTCGTCCGAAATGGCAGCCGAGGTGAGGGGGAGCTTGGCTTTGCTCCGGGTCCTTCTCTGCTCCCTTTGGAACGGGTGGGATCGGCGCCCCTGGGAGGGTTCAGGAAAGGTGTCCGTGAGGTCCCGAGGGACGTGGGTTAGGGGCGGTCCTGGGAGTGCTGGACTCGCTGATTCCAGAGGTCTTTTCCAACCTTAATGATTCTGTGAGTGGCTTTTCCGGGTTTTCGATGGAGAAGGGGACAGCGTACCTCTTTGCTGCAATAATCCACCGCCCCACCTGTGATCCTGGCAGCCAAGATGTACCTGGACACCTCTTCCCGTCCCAGCCCTTCCCTCCAGCAGCACCATCCACTCCCCGTCCCCTCTGCCCATCACGGCGTGTCCAGCGAGGAGCTGCAAAACTTTGGTTTTTCCCCCATTTCTCCCTCGCGGCAGCTCCTGCGGACAAACCCGCTTGAAACGCAGAGCTGCCGCACTCGGAGCCCTCATCCTGCCCGCTCAGGCTCCCTCCTGCCCTTCCCTGCGCCGATCCCTGGGGAAAAGCGGGGCTGGTGTCGCGCTCCCTGCCCGCTGTCCATGGTAGCTCCGCCGCCCGCCCGGCGCCGCGCACCTGCCGAGCCCTTCTGGGGCTGCTTTGGGGTTTTCTTTTCCCTTTTCACCTCCTTCGAACATTTGTAACACCCAAAGGCACCCAGGCCTCCCTTTCTGCAACCTGCACCTTTGCCGGTTTTATCCTAATTTTACATGACAGCGCCGTGGGCTCTGGAGCTACTTCAGACGATGACTTCAGACACTTCAAAACGACAGGAATGTTTCAGAGCATGTGCCTTGTGCTGTCCCACAGCTCCTTGTCAGCTGAATATTTTCTTCTAGTCTCCCTAAAAGAGTGATATTTTCTAATATTTCAAGGATCAGAGAACAGCTTTCGCTATATCCCTGACTCCTTAACCTTTTTAATTTTCTTCTTTTAATTTTTTTTTTTTTTGGTCAGGAGTCCATCAAAGGGTCAGGGATCAGCAGCTGCCTTAAAAGAGAGTTNTAACCTTTTTAATTGTTTTCTTTTAATTATTTTTTTTTTTTTTGGTCAGGAGTCCATCAAAGGGTCAGGGATCAGCAGCTGCCTTAAAAGAGAGTTCCATGCTGGTCTTGCACCACATGCCCTGATGCTTATTTTCAGAGAGTCCTGAAGAAGTCAAATATCTTGGAGGATCCCCAAGCCAGACCTGTAACCTCAAGGGCTAAATTCTAGTGACAGTGACATGCTCTAAGTCCAGGGTTTTGCTGGTGTAGACTGAATAAAACCATTCCTGAGATGGTCCTCAATTTTACTTTGATAAGGACTGAGATGGACATGAAGTGATTTTGAGGGGATATATCCATAAATCTGTGTCTCTTCCCTTCATTACTTGCAGGGGGACAAAATGATGGCAGGAAGGTTTGTGGGGAGCACAGATCCCATCATGGAGATGCTCAGCGCTTCCATCACTGTTGATCAGAGGCTGTCTGAGGTGGATATCCAGGGGAGCAAGGCTTATGCCAAAGCCTTGGAGAAGTCTGGAATCCTGTCCAAAACTGAGCTGGAGAAGATCCTGAGTGGCCTGGAAAAGGTATTTCTTCCTTTCACAACCTCTCATGTGTGCTGGAATGAATCTTTCCTTACCTGACAGCACCTTGCTGTTTCAAAGAGTGTTTTTAAATGCCTTCATGTCCCATCCTCTTCAGACTGAGCAGGCACTAGGAATCATTTCAGTGTGAAGTAAGAACATCCTTTTCCTGCTGGCACACAGAATTTTGAGTCTGGCTGCCCAACTTGGCAGGAGGCAATGCAGAGCAGGTGTAGGGGGGAAGAGGAGGCAGCAGAGAAGTGCTTCTATAAAATACCCATTGTTGTTGCTCACTCACCCTGGACAAGGGTGAGCCTGTGCAATGTTTTATGGGAAAAGCTTTGTGGATAATGCTAAAGGTATCACTGACATTTGAAGCTCAATTTTTCCTTGCAATGCTTAAATCCTCCATAGCATTGCAGGATTCTATGGATAGAGAGGTGAATCCCAGCATTACCGTGGAATATCAGGATGCAGCGAGCAGCCTGAAGGCCAGAGTTTGCATGAGACTTCTGGGAATGACAGGAGCTGGGATTTGCTGGGGGCACAGCAGGGTAGCTGTGATGTTTCTGCTGGTTGCAGATCTCTGAGGAATGGTCCAAGGGAGTCTTTGGTGTGATCCCGACTGATGAGGATATCCACACTGCCAACGAGCGCAGGCTGAAGGTTTGGCTCCTTAACCTCTTGTTCCTGTTCCTCCACACCTGCCTGATGTGTATCCCTCTGTCCCTCTGTGAAATCCCTTCAGAGGTGCTGGCACTGAACCCCCTGGGGCACAGCCAGGGGTCTCCACACCCCCTTTTGGGGCTGCACAAGCACAGAACCCAAAGCTGCCCTTGCCCAGAACACAGCCCATGGGCACTCACAGGACCCTGGAGCTGAGTCCCTTGCAGGCAGGGAGATCTGCTCATGTGGATTGTCCTGTTTAGAGCCCAGAGGTGCTGACAGAAATGCTGCTCTCGTCCTCAGGAGCTGATTGGAGACGTAGCTGGGAAGCTGCACACTGGCAGAAGCAGGAATGATCAGGTATGGACAGAATCCTTCTTTTTTCTCCTTTTGCATTCCTCCTCTACCTCACTTCAGGAGACCTCAGTCCAGAGCGGCCTCTGGAACTCTTCTTGGAGAGCAAGAAATGGTAAAATTTCCACATAAATACAACCTAATCATGAGAAGAAGATGCACCTTCCCATTACACAGGACAAGGAGGGGTTTACCTTGCTGTCACTGCATATGTGACATTCTTTGTGGCCTGGCTGTGGCCCATCTCCCACAGGTTGTGACTGACCTGAAGCTGTTCATGAAGAATTCCCTCTCCATCATCTCCACGCACCTCCTGCAGCTCATTAAGACCCTGGTGGAACGTGCTGCCATGTGAGTCCTTTCCCACAGCCCCTGTTTTCCACAACTTTGGCCTTTTTTAGGGCAGGAGACGCTTTGGTTTGTCCTTTGTCTGATCCCACTGGGCAGCAGCAGGGTCTCCTGTGCAGGGAGCTGCAGCCAGGCAGTTTGGCGTAGCCCAGGGGACACAACAGCCCCTTTTTCTCCAGAGCTCACTTCACAGAAAGTTTCCTCATCCCTCAGAGAAACTTCTCTTCATGTCTAGCAAAGGGGTTGAGATGGGAGGTCCACACAGGATTTTAGAAAGCACCAAACTCATCTGAAGGAGTGGGGAAAATGTTTCAGGTTTTTGTGTTTGAGAAAAAGCTCAGATGTGTTACCTCCCTGTCTCAGCAAGGTGACACAGCTCCTCACACTCCAGACCTGGGGTGGGTTGGGGAATCCTTGCCTGCCACAGAGGCGCTGCTGCTCCAGGCAACTTCCCAGGGAGGCCCAGGGCAGATTCCCCACTCTGGAATAGCTAAACCTGGTGTGCTTGGCTTGAAAGCTGACAGGAGATGGAGCAGCTTCAGCATAACACAGGCTAAAGATGCTCAGTTTATGACCTTGCCAGGAGCCCTGTCCCTGTCCTCCTGTCCCTGCTGCTCACCTCTGTCTCCTTTCCCCCCCCAGAGAAATCGATGTGATCCTGCCTGGCTACACCCACCTGCAGAAAGCTCAGCCCATCCGATGGAGCCAGTTCTTGCTCAGGTGAGCACCTGCCACCCTCTGCACCCTCGGGGCCCTGCTGTGCTGAGGGGACAGCCAGGGCTGGTGACAAAGCAGAGGGAGCCCTGCAAACTGGAACAGGAATTGCCTGTGTCCCCTGGCTCTGTTTGGGCTCCACTCCAACCTCATGTTTGAGGGGGGATCCCAGGCTCCAGGCATGGCAGGATAATGACTGGAAAGGAAAGAGCCTTTCCCTGGCTTCATGTGCTTTTGTCCCTTGTCCTTCCCCAGCCACGCTGTTGCTCTGAGCCGCGATTCTGAGCGCCTGGGAGAGGTGAAGAGGAGGATCAATGTCTTGCCTTTGGGAAGGTAAGATCTACTGTAGGTGTGATCATTGGGCCTTGCTTTGCCCTGCAAAGTCTTCAGGGGTACCTTCCCTGCTTCCCAGAGCTCAGCTTTGGATGGATATGAAAGGAGGATTGCATGATTTCTGTTTCGTTCTCCCCTGGCAGTGGCGCTCTGGCTGGAAACCCCCTGGAAATCGATAGAGAGCTGCTGCGCAGTGGTAAATGTCATCCTGGGACTGAGGAGCATGGGAGTACCTGTCACACCTGGGAGGGAGGGAATGCCACCATAATGTCCCATCCTGGAGCCAGAGCCTTTCAGTTTCTAGGATTTTTGCTGCAGAGAGGCAGGCAGTGCCAGTGAGGTGGGAGGAAGGAGAACCACCCCTGCTGCACGCCGCCTGTCTGGGATCATAACAAAAACCCCAATAAATGTGTTTGTGTTCCTGGGACTGCTCAAGGGCTCACAGTCACCTCCTCTGGGGCAGCCTGGTGCATTCAGGCTCCTGCCAGGGCCAGTGTGACCTCCTGTGTCCATCCCCTTCCCTGCAGAGCTGGACTTTGCTTCCATCAGCCTGAACAGCATGGATGCCGTCAGCGAGAGGGACTTTGTGGGTAAGCACAGCCCAACCTTCCCAGCACTGTGGCAACAGTGCTGACACCCTCCCAGTTAACTGGAAGGGGCTGAAATCCAGCATTGGGAACTAAAGCTCCAGTCAGGGTTCCCTGGGATGTCCAAGCACTTTTTACCCCTCCTGATGTCCTGATTCCCTGCAGTGGAATTCCTCTCTGCTGCCACCCTGCTGATGATCCACCTCAGCAAGATGGCAGAGGATCTCATCATCTACAGCACCAGCGAGTTTGGCTTCCTGACCCTCTCTGATACCTACTGGTAGGTTTTTGGCGAGGGATTCTCCTCAGCTCTGCCAGGCTGGGAGGGTGAGGCAGTGGTTGGGGTCTCTCTGTGCACGAGGCTGACCCAGCACCAAGGGCTTGGCACAAAGGCCCCCTCAGGGTGGATATTCCTCAGTAATGGTCACTTAGTTCTGATTCCCTTAAGTGAACCAAGTCTGTGTTCAGCCCAGCAACTCCTGTGCAGGAAGTGCTGGCAGGGAGAACTTCCCCTGTGCTGGGAATGCTGCCAGAGCCCTTCCTTGCCTGGCTGGGTTTGCAACCCCAACAGACTCCTTGTCTGCAGAGTGGCACAACCACAGCCCTCCCTCCCTGAGATCACTTAGCCTGGCCTGCTGATACCAGCCTGGGGGGGCCTGGAGGGGGAGCCCCTTTCCTTTCTCAGTGAGAGGTGGGATTGGGGGAGCTCCAGACAAAGGCTTTGCTGTGGGAAACATGAGAAACTCGACACACTCAATTCTCTGAATTCCTACACCTGAAACAGGAGTACAAGTAAAGGGGGTTAGAGGTTTTTTTCAGAGGACTGGAATAGGGATTTCAGCCAGAGGGTTTTGCTCACCAGTACACTCCACACACCTTCCCTGCAGCTCTGGCAGCAGCCTGATGCCTCAGAAGAAGAATCCCGACAGTCTGGAGCTGATCCGCAGCAAAGCCGGGCGGGTGTTCGGACGGGTGAGCCCCAAAAAGGAGGAACAGGGAGAGGAAACTGCTCATATTGGGGCTGGAGAATCTCCTTTCTCTTGCCTTCTCTTTTCTAAAGAGCTATGGGTTCTGGACCTGCCCTGCTTTGCTCTGTACCTCACTCCCTGCCTCTCCTGTTTCCCTCTGCAGTTGGCTGCAATTCTCATGGTGCTGAAAGGACTCCCGAGCACCTACAACAAGGACCTGCAGGTAAAGCACCTGTTCCTCTCCACACCATCTCTCTGAGCAGACACAGTCATCTCCTACTCTTGAGCTGCCCCAGCACTCCATTTCTCTGCCAGCCCCTGGCTGTGTGCTAGGAAAGGGAAGGGGATGCTGCAGGTTGAGCATGGCATGAGAGCCATGGCAGGAGCCTCTGGGATCCCATCCCTGCTCTGCTGCCTGGGCTGCTCAGCCTGTTGTGCTGCATCAGGCTGGCTCAGGGCCACTTCCATCCCTATCCCCACACAGGAGGACAAGGAGGCCGTCTTTGATGTCATAGACACCCTGAATGCTGTGCTCCAGGTGGCCACTGGAGTGATTTCCACCCTCCAGGTAAAGCTTCATCCTCTAAGTACTGAACATGGAGCACATGCTGTGAGTAACTTGAGGAACAGGGCTCCAGACTGGTGCTAAAGTGAAAACTCTTTGGTGCCTCACCCACACTGCTCATTTTGGTCCCTCAGAGCTAATGTGCCCCGAGGAGGAGCTGATGATAGATAACACCTTCCTCTGCCCCTCCTTTCTGCAGATCAACAAGGAGAGCATGGAGAAGGCACTGAGCCCTGAGATCCTGTCATCTGACCTGGCTCTCTACCTGGTTCACAAAGGAGTAAGTGCCAGAGGGAGAGCTGGAGCTGGGATTTCTTTGGATGCAGAGAACTGCTCAGTGAGGAGCTGGGATGAGCCCCCTCTGCTGTGTTCCAGGGTGATGAGCAGTCAACAACCATGAAAGCTGAAAACACATCCTTTACATGCATCTCAAGCAGTGCTGCCTGGGGGACTTCATAGTAATTTACACCCAAATTACTTGATCACAATTTATTCCTAAATCCTCCCATCTTCCACCCCAGCACTGCCAGATTCAGCTTGCATTGCCCTAAGGGAAAATAGGCCAGCCAAAACAGTTGGCACATCCATTCTGCTCATGGAAAAGCAGCCCAGCTGCCTGGTCACTGAGTGCCACCTCTGCTCTGCCCCCTGCAGATGCCCTTCAGACAAGCCCACATTGCTGCTGGCAAGGCCGTCCACCTCGCCGAGACCAAAGGCATCACCATCAACAATCTCAGCCTGGAGGACCTGAAGAGCATCAGGTTTGTGTCTCTGTTATTTCACTTCCCTGCACGGGCAGGGCTCAGCCTTCCCCAAAGTGCCTGGGCTGGGCAGCACCTCAATATCCTGAATGTCAAAGCTGCTCCTGCTGGGGCTGAAAACACTGGAGGGAGACAACACCACCTGCATTCCACTCCAGCAGGGCATGGGCGGGAGCTGTTGGGAGGGGCTGGGAGATATTTCTGCCCTAAGGGCGGGCTCAGGGGGGTTTGGCTCTGAAGTTTCTCGGTGTCCCTTTGGAGCTGGTATCAGGGCTCCGTGCTCACTCCCTCAGCCCCTCCCCAGCCCCGGGGCAGGTGCAGCAGCCCAGAGCCCCTGACCCGGCCCCGTGTGCCCCCAGCCCCCTGTTTGGCAGCGACGTGGCGCAGGTGTTCAGCGCGCTGAGCAGCGTGGAGCAGTACACGGCCGCGGGCGGCACCGCCAAGAGCAGCGTGTCCGCCCAGATCGAGCAGCTGCGGGAGCTGCTCAAGAGGCTCAAGGAGCAGGCTTAGAGTGTGGGGAGAGATCCCGTGCCTGCAGCGTTGTGCCTGTGCCGCTGATCTGGAGTTAATAAACGCTGGGGTGTCTGTAGTTCGCTGAAATTCTGCTCTTGCCTCTTGATTCTTTGGGGGGAGGACGGGCTGGGCTCAGGTTTGAAAGGATTGGGCTCTTCCTCCCTTGCAGCTGGGGATGTGTCTCTGGCAGGGGAGGCTGGCAGACTGGGGCTGTCCCTTTTTGCTCAGCAGAATTCCTTCCCCACCTCAGCCTTACAAAGCTGGAGTTGTTGCTCAGCCCCTTCTCCCCGTGCTGAGGCAGCAGCGCGTTGTTGACTCAGAGCTGCAGGTCTGGAACACACACAGGGAACTGAAATAACAAAGGTGTTGCCTCACCAAGTTTAGGGCAAGGGCTGCAGCACAGGCAAGACAAACTGCCAGCAGCTAAATCTCCAGCCCAAGTACCCCAGGAGACACAGAGTGCTTGCACCTTGGGAGCATTTGTGCTTTTAACACGTGGAAGAAGGATCAGCAACAGCAAAATTCCCTTTTTCCAAATTCTCACCACTCTCAATCTCTCCTTATTCTGGCCTTAAAAAAAAGTCCATTCTCTTGGCATTTAAACAGCACATTTCAATTACCTTTCCATAAACCTCCTTTGGGTTTGCTCCCTTCCTTCCTGCTGTGTTCCTGTTTTGGCTCATGGCTCACTCTCCAGGCTGGTCACCTGTGGCCAGGAAATCACTTTTGCACACTCAGCTGCCAGGCTAAGGGGACAAGAAAGCCACAGGTAACACCAATACTCAGCACCTGCAGAGTCAGAAGAACAGAGTTTTCCTCATCTCCCCCTCACAGTTCTTTTTTCTCCCATAAACTTTCTTGATCCATGCCACTCCCCTGATTTTTCCTATTTCTATCTTCTGGTTCCTTCTCTTCAGATTCTCAGCTGAACGGATTTTCTCTTGCTGCCAGCAGCAAAGGTCTGGCATTGTCCCTCATGGCCAGCGCTGAGTGACACAGGGCCAAAATGAAAGGAAAAGGGAAGCAGCAGATTACCCCATTTAAGTTTCCTTCTTAAATAAGTAGTTTACAGTCACGGGTACTTCCCACCCTTCCACCCTTTTCTTAAAATTGTGAAATATTTCAGACTGCAGAGGCCTGTGGAGCTCCACAGACATTACAGAGTGTGGTCCATGGTGCCTTCAGACTTTCACCATCACTCCCCTCTGACTCATTGGGATTTGGGTTTTGGTCTCATACCCCTGCTCCTTAAAGGCCACAGCAAGGCACTTGAGCCAGGAATTCACTTGGGCTGATTATCAGCTGGGACATTCTGGATGTAAATCTCATGCTCACCATTCTTCCAAACCCTCAGCAACTTCCTGTCAAAACCTGGAGCAGGGATATCCATAAGAGATGGAAAAAAAAAAAAAGGCATTAAAAGTGAGGGACTCAAAAAAACCAGAGTTTTTCTCAGTGGAGACAGTGTGATGGTCAGTGCATCCTCAAGCCTGGAAGTCTGAAAGAGAAAAAGAAATAATCGTGAGTGGAAATGTCTGAGAAGCAGTGAATTAATTGGTGGCTACACACGGAATCCGAGCCTTGTTCTGGATGGATGCTGAGGGCATTGCACTGGGAATCCAGCTGCAGTGGGAAAGGACTTTGTGGGGCCGCCAGAGGCAGCTGGATGTCACTGGCAGTGTCCTGCTGCTCCAGACAAGGACCCAAGGAGCTGGATTAGGTTCCTTCCCAGCTGAATGGAGCCGCGGCACTGCCCAGCAGGGCCAGGAGCGGGGCTGGCCCGGGGACTCCCCGCCCCGGCGGGCGGGACGAGCTGCGAGAGCGCCGGGAGCGCGGCCGGGAGCGGGCTGGGACCGGGACCGGGACCAGGATTGCAGCTGGGATCGGTACCGAGATTGGGGCTGGGACCAGGAGTGGAGCTGGGACAGGGACTGGAGTTGGGATCGGGGCTGGGACAGAGCTGGGATCGGAACTGGAGCTGGGATTAGGATTGCAGCTGGGATCAGGACCGAGTTTGGAGCTGGAATCGGGACCGGAGCTGGGATCGGCACAGGGATTGGGTCTGGGATCATCACCGAGGCTGTGACCGGGATCGGGATTGGAGCTGGGATCGGCACCGGAGCTGGCATTGGGATCGGAGCTGGGACCGTGACTGTCACCAGGACCGGGGTCGAGACCGGATCTGGGACCGGGGTTGCAGCTGAGATCGGAGCCGGGATTGGACCTGGGATCGGGCCCGGTTCTGTGCCAGGATCCGCAGTGTCCCTGCCCGCAGTGTCCCTGCCCGCAGCGGAGCCAGCACGGCCGCGATGGCAGCAGCCGAGGTGAGCGCGAACTTTGCTTCCCCGGGGGGGCCCGGGGGTGCTCAGCCGAGCGAAGCTGCCCCGCAGCCTCCGCGTTCTTGCCTCGGTGTCCCCGGGAAGGGCCGATATCGTGCCTCGCACTCGTGCTCCGGCGCTTCCCAGCAGCTCGGGTAAACAACGCTCGGCACAAAAGCTGCGTTTTCAGTTTCCGTCCCTGCCGTGGAGGCGTGAGCAGGCGTCCTGGCGAGTTCACTTGCTGCTGCTCCACGTTCCAGGCAGTGCCCATCACTGCCAGGCTGCACAGCCACTGTCCAAAGAGTCCTGGAGAGGCCTAAAATGAATCTTTCGGCTTTGATGTCCCCATTGTTGATGTGGATGTTGCAATGTTTCTGCTGACACTCTTCTTGCTTTGATGGGAAGCTTTAAATACTGAAGTTATACCTGGATATTCCTGGTCCCAGTAAAGTGCTGAGCCTCTGCAATGGCCTTTAATTTAGCATTAATTTTGCCCCTGGGGGGCACCAAATGAATGCTGAGGAGCTCTAACAATTCTTTTTCAATTCTGATTCCCTTCTCTGCCTTCCCTCAGCTTTCTAACAAAGCTGCCTTTTACACATGCCTACACTCTCACCTCTGCAGGCTCTCTCCTGTTGTCCTTTCAGGCACAGTGACACGGAAACAGTCACCAGGGAGAACATTTTTAACAGTGTTTTGTCTGGCTGGTAAAGCCCTGGCACAGATCAGCTTCCAGCTGTCCTGCCAGCTCCTTGCTGTCCATGGTAGTTATAGTGACCAGCATGAGAAGAAACTTGCCAGTGGTGTTTAAAAAATCAAGTAGATTAGTAATTATCCACTCTGCAATGCAGCTGAATTTAGTCCCTTCCTTCAGGTGTTTTCCAATTCCTTTTTGTGCCTGGTAGCACTGGAGAGTTGCTTTTGAAATCTGGGATAAATCTCTGCCCAAGTAAAAATTTTACCCACTTCAGTGCAAGCCTGTCAGATTTAAAACTTCTTGTGTCGTCTAACCTGGGCAAGCAGAAAGCTTCTGAGCAGGTGACAGAGCTCAGGTGAGGCCGCCCAGGCTCTGAATCACTGCTGGAGAAGCTCCCACAGAGCACACGCCCTGCTGTGGGGCACAGCTGGAGCCCTGCACGAGCCTTGGGTCACTCTGCAGTGGGTGACCCATTCCAGGGGCTGAGGTCACCACAGGAATCCTGGCTAGGATGGGAAAACCCCACTTTTGTCTCTGTGCTGGCCGACAGCTCTGTGTCAGTCAGAGAAGTTCCTGTTAGTTCAACAGCACAAAAAGGATGTAGAGGATATTCATTTCACTCGAATCCTACTGACTGCTTAGTTTTTCCTCCCTTTACAAGGCCTCAAAACAGAAATCTGTGCTGGTCTTGCACCTTTCCCTGATATTAATTTCAAGGACTCCCAGCAGAGTCCTGCAGATGTAAAATATCTTGGTGGTTTCCTGGGCCAGACCTCAGAGCTCAGGAATAATAACTCTGACAGTGATGTGTTCTCCAGCCCTTCAACCATTTGCCAGAGCTCCTGGGGTCCAGGGGACTTTGTGGTCAGTGCTGTCACACTGAAAGGAGCTGAGCATGGCCTCTGTATCACATAAATGGATCACTGGATGTTATTTACTGCACGGGATTTATCTGAAGTCATTAGGCCTCTTTAACTAGCTGTTTTCTCTCTCAGGGGAATAAACTTTGGGGTGGAAGATTCAGTGGAAGCACAGATCCCATCATGGAGACGCTCAATGCTTCTATTAGCTATGACCAGAGGCTGTCTGAGGTGGACATCCAGGGGAGCAAGGCTTATGCCAAAGCCTTGGAGAAGTCTGGAATCCTGTCCAAAACTGAGCTGGAGAAGATCCTGAGTGGCCTGGAAAAGGTATTTCTTTCCTTCAGATCCTGTCAGGTGAACGAATGGCTCCTGAGCTGAGAGCAGCCTCCCTGGATTTAATAACTCTGGTGGCTGACTGGTGCTTCTGCTGTTTGCAGATCTCTGAGGAATGGTCCCAGGGAGTGTTTGTGCTGAAACCAACCGATGAGGATATCCACACTGCCAACGAGCGCAGGCTGAAGGTTTGGCTCCTCCAGCCTCTGGCTCCTGATCCTCTGCCTGACATTCAGGGCTTGTCCCTCTGTCCCTCTGTGAAATCCCTTCAGAGCTGCTGGCACTGAACCCCCTGGGGCACAGCCAGGGGTCTCCACACCCCCTTTTGGGGCTGCACAAGCACAGAACCCAAAGCTGCCCTTGCCCAGAACACAGCCCATGGGCACTCACAGGACCCTGGAGCCGAGTCCCTTGCAGGCAGGGAGATCTGCTCATGTGGATTGTCCTGTTTAGAGCCCAGAGGTGCTGACAGAAATGCTGCTCTCGTCCTCAGGAGCTGATTGGAGACGTAGCTGGGAAGCTGCACACTGGCAGAAGCAGGAATGATCAGGTATGGACAGAATCCTTCTTTTTTCTCCTTTTGCATTCCACTTCTGGTTTTAACTGAATATTTTTATGCCGTCTCTCTCGTCCCCTGACACACTCCAGCCTGTATTCCCTTTAAATTAATGATGGCTTTAAATTAATGATGCTGCAGTGACTCATCCACCCAGGGGAGTGGGATCTGCAGGGCTGCATCCTGGTGGTAAAAGGCCACAAAATTCCACTGACATCTCTGAAAACCTCCAGAACCCCTGACTCTGCTGGCTGGGTGCACACATCTTCCAGGATCAGTCCTCCTCAGGATGATCAGCTTGTGTTCGTTGGGAATTTTCTGCTTCAAATTTGACAACATCTGACAAGTGCACTGAAAATAATGGATTTTGGTTGTGTCCATGGAAAGCAACAGCAGCTTTCACACACAAATCAGTGAAATTGGGATGGGACTTCCCTTCCCATCCCACGGAACCAGCAGGGGATAATGGTGGCAGGGGGTTCTGCTGAGCAATATTTGGTCACTAAACCTGTCCTGTTGTGCTCGGCTTGGCTGTGGCCCATCTCCCACAGGTTGTGACTGACCTGAAGCTGTTCATGAAGAATTCCCTCTCCATCATCTCCACGCACCTCCTGCAGCTCATTAAGACCCTGGTGGAACGTGCTGCCATGTGAGTCCTTTCCCACAGCCCCTGCTTTCCACAACTTTGGCCTTTGTGGGGCAGGAGTTTTCTAGGCTTGTCCTTTGGCAGTGCAGCTGCAGGGTCTCCTGTGCAAGGAGTTACAGAGCTGTCCCTGTCCTCCTGTCCCTGTCCCTGTCCTCCTGTCCCTGCTGCTCACCTCTGTCTCCTTTGCCCCCCAGAGAAATCGATGTGATCCTGCCTGGCTACACCCACCTGCAGAAAGCTCAGCCCATCCGATGGAGCCAGTTCTTGCTCAGGTGAGCACCTGCCACCCTCTGCACCCTCGGGGCCCTGCTGTGCTGAGGGGACAGCCAGGGCTGGTGACAAAGCAGAGGGAGCCCTGCAAACTGGAACAGGAATTGCCTGTGTGGCTCTGACCAGCTGAGAATCCAAGCATGGATTGTTCTCCATCCTGTGGCCATTCTCCCCTCCTGGAGTGGGATATTTTCCAGCTTCATCTCCCTGTTCCACCTCTCCTGTCCTTCCCCAGCCACGCTGTTGCTCTGAGCCGCGATTCTGAGCGCCTGGGAGAGGTGAAGAGGAGGATCAATGTCTTGCCTTTGGGAAGGTAAAGTTTATTTTTTGTTGTGATCCTCCTCAGCCCTCACTTTGCTCTGAGATAAAGACAAGAGGCAGATTTGTCCATCCCCTGAGCCACTGGGGTTTCTATTCCGTAGGCACTGCAGCCCAGCTTCCCTCTCCAAAGATTGTCACCATAGAAATATTTTTCTATTCCTACTTGAAATCAAGGATTACAAGGCTTCCATTAAGCAACTCTTCCTGTTTGGGAGAGAAATTCTGGAGTAGTCCAGAGTTCAGGGTTTGATGAGCCTCAGACCACACTGTGACATCAAAGTGAACTGGGGAGGGAAACCTTCAGAGGGGTGCCATCACTAGAGCTCAGTTTTGGTCGGATATCAGTTTGGATACCGTGTGTGACTTCTGGTTCTTTCTGCCCTGGCAGTGGAGCTCTGGCTGGAAACCCCCTGGGAATTGACAGAGAGCTGCTGTGCAGTGGTAAATGTCTCCCTGGGACTGAGGAACGGGATTGTTCCTCATAGTATCTGGGATATTATTCCTCATAATATCTGGGATTTTGGGAAGCATCTGTGGGTTTGCCTCATGTTATTTTAGACGTGTTGCAGCACTTTAACAAGGGAATGGAGGGTAATGAATAGATAAAAAGTCACCTCCTCTGGGGCAGCCTGGTGCATTCAGGCTCCTGCCAGGGCCAGTGTGACCTCCTGTGTCCATCCCCTTCCCTGCAGAGCTGGACTTTGCTTCCATCAGCCTGAACAGCATGGATGCCGTCAGCGAGAGGGACTTTGTGGGTAAGCACAGCCCAACCTTCCCAGCACTGTGGCAACAGTGCTGACACCCTCCCAGTTAACTGGAAGGGGCTGAAATCCAGCATTGGGAACTAAAGCTCCAGTCAGGGTTCCCTGGGATGTCCAAGCACTTTTTACCCCTCCTGATGTCCTGATTCCCTGCAGTGGAATTCCTCTCTGCTGCCACCCTGCTGATGATCCACCTCAGCAAGATGGCAGAGGATCTCATCATCTACAGCACCAGCGAGTTTGGCTTCCTGACCCTCTCTGATTCCTACAGGTAGGTCTCAGCTCTGGGCACAGAGCTCCTCCCTCAGCCTCTCCTCCTCAGCTCTGCCAGGCTGGGAGGGTGAGGCAGTGGTTGGGGTCTCTCTGTGCACGAGGCTGACCCAGCACCAAGGGCTTGGCACAGAGGCCCCCTCAGGGTGGATATTCCTCAGTAATGGTCACTTAGTTCTGATTCCCTTAAGTGAACCAAGTCTGTGTTCAGCCCAGCAACTCCTGTGCAGGAAGTGCTGGCAGGGAGAACTTCCCCTGTGCTGGGAATGCTGCCAGAGCCCTTCCTTGCCTGGCTGGGTTTGCAACCCCAACAGACTCCTTGTCTGCAGAGTGGCACAACCACAGCCCTCCCTCCCTGAGATCACTTAGCCTGGCCTGCTGATACCAGCCTGGGGGGGCCTGGAGGGGGAGCCTTTTCCTTTCTCAGTGAGAGGTGGGATTGGGGGAGCTCCACACAAGGTGCAAAACCAAAGAGCAACTCAGTCAGTTCACTGATTTCCTACACCTGCAACAGGAGTACAGTGAAGAGGGTTTCCCACATGTTGCTTTTGGAGGGCTGGGTCAGTGATGGTGTGTGTGTATGGATGAGAGTTTTGCTCACCAGGGCACTCCACTCCTCTCCCACCCAGCACTGGCAGCAGCCTGATGCCTCAGAAGAAGAATCCCGACAGTCTGGAGCTGATCCGCAGCAAAGCCGGGCGGGTGTTCGGACGGGTGAGCCCCAAAAAGGAGGAACAGGGAGAGGAAACTGCTCATATTGGGGCTGGAGAATCTCCTTTCTCTTGCCTTCTCTTTTGTAAAGAGCCGTGGGTTCTGGACCTGCCCTGCTTTGCTCTGTACCTCACTCCCTGCCTCTCCTGTTTCCCTCTGCAGTTGGCTGCAATTCTCATGGTGCTGAAAGGACTCCCGAGCACCTACAACAAGGACCTGCAGGTAAAGCACCTGTTCCTCTGCACACCATCTCTCCTGCTGGCTGGAGGGGTCAGGAGAGCTGGGCTGCTCAGCCTGGGGGGGTTTTGGGCTGCACCAGCTTGGCTCAGAACCATTTCCATCGCTGTCCCCACACAGGAGGACAAGGAGGCCGTCTTTGATGTCATAGACACCCTGAATGCTGTGCTCCAGGTGGCCACTGGAGTGATTTCCACCCTCCAGGTAAGGATTCTTCTCAGCTTCTCACTATTCAGCATCATCATGGTGCATATTCTGTGAGGAACACAGAGAGCAGAGCTCCAGATTGCTCCCAGATAAAAACTCTTCAGTGCCTTGCCTACACTGCTCATTTTGGTCCCCTCTGCCTGGGCTGCTCAGGGGGTCAGAGCATTCTTTTAGAATTCCTCTCACCCTGACCACTAACATGGTAACATTTCCCTGGCATCCTCCTCCTGCAGATCAACAAGGAGAGCATGGAGAGGGCTCTGAGCCCAGAGATGTTGGCTACTGACCTGGCTCTCTACTTGGTTCGGAAGGGAGTAAGTGCCAGAGGGAGAGCTGGAGCTGGGATTTCTTTGGATGCAGAGGAGCTGAGCTGAGTCCCCTCTGCTCTGCCCCCTTCCCCCTGCAGATGCCCTTCA
>VXBQ01006023.1:0-130007 GCA_013400175.1 Phainopepla nitens
CGGCTGGCTGGTGACCGGCGGGAGCAGTATCCTCACAGCCTGCAGTTTTACCTGAAGCCCCCCACGGAAAGCATCTCCCTGGTAGAGTTTGAGAGCTTTGCCATCGACCGCCTGAGGCGTGAGTAGCGTTCCTCTTTTCCTCTTTCCCTCTCTCCCTCCCACCTTCCTCCTCCTCGCCTTTCCCCGCTTTCCCTTCTCTCCCTCGATGCTTTGAATTCTTCCTGTCATGGCTGTGTGTGTTTCTGGCAGGCCTGGATGCCCTGTTCTCCTGACGCAAAAGGGAGCTGGGCCGGCTGCTTGTGCTGCCATGAGCTCCCGTTAAAGGAAAACGCGTTGCTTTGGGCGATCCGGAGAGCTGAGACGGATTTCACAATGAGCATTTATTGTAGCTGTCGGGACTGTGTAGTTTTGGTTTACGCGGGGAGGGGGGAGGAGGCGGTTTATGAGCGCGTTTCGCATTCTGTAGATGTTGTGACATATTTGATGTCTCAGTACTGCTTTTCAGGTCGCTGTGGCTGGCAGCCAGGGCTTCCCCTGAAGTCCTGAAGACTGCGGGATCCAGGTTTCCATTAGAGTTGACACCGATATTCTGAGACTGATCCGTCAGAGTTAGCTGTCTCCTTTTCCTTGTTGTCAGTATGGATCCCAGAATCGGGCCAGCTGTTCAGGATTCATGGGCCACCCTTTATCCTCCGTATTTCTCTCCTTTTTGCTCTTCATACCTGTGGCCTTACCCCAGTTTATGCCTTTCCCAAGCTGTTGTACATTTACTTTGATTTCAGCATGTTGTCTCTAACGTGGACCTTTTCTTTTTTTTGCCCAGTGCTTAAAGTAGTTGAAAATCTTGGTGTGAGCTATGTAAGAGGTACTGATGACTACAAAACTAAGCTGGAGGCTGAGCTCCGGAAACTGAAGTTTCCCTACAGAGTAAGTAAAGACATGGAACTTTCTTGCACTTTATTTTTTTATACCATTCAAGAATAACCAATAAAAGTAGAGGTGATAAAATGCTCTGTCTAAAACTGCAGTTGTGTCATTTTGTCAGAGGTGTAGTTTTTCCTTGAAGGTATATATTTCATTGTTTAGGGTAACCCCTTTCCTTAATAAGTGGTATTTATTGTCTACAGGATGACTGTTAATACGCTGTTGAACAGCAATGGTAAACAGATTGCAAATTTTTAATCTGGGAGAGATTATTTCTCTGAAATAATAAGAATATGTTCTACAGGCTTTGGCTGAGGATGATTATGAGGCAAGAAGAAAAGATCATATCTCTCACTTCATACTACGCCTTGCCTACTGCCAGTCGTAAGTACTTTTGGATTATGCTGTACTCTTATTGTTAATTTTAAATGTATACAGATTCTGCTTTATTATAGACATTACAGATGCTTTAGAGATGTATGGCTACTATAGAGAGAGGTAGGCTTAAAGAGGATTTTTTGCTAGGAATCTGATTTCAACTGTGATGAAAAGGGATATATGGAATCAATTAATATCTGGATTTTGTAATAACTAAAAAATTTACAAACTTTTGGCTTTTAAATGCATACAATTGATTTGAGTCTCTTGATAGCGTTCTTTTAAATGAAATCACATCAGTATTAAGTGTTTTCAGGCATTTGCAGTGATTGATAACACAGTTTAACTCCTGTATATGCTAACTGTTGATAACTGACCAAAGACCTGACTATTTAAATAGGCTTTATATTACTGCATAGAGAGCACTGTTTCTGACTGACTGAAAATACCATCTGAGTTTGAGGTTTCATCTACTGCCTCTGTTTTTTGTCCATATTCATTGCTGTGGCTGGTTACACTGCAATTTTTTTGTCATGTGAAACATCAAGTGAAAAGTTGACCCTATAAAACACCTTTTTTTTTTGTTTCCCCTGTAGTTTTTGGATTAAATCAGAGGTTGTCAGTGCTTCATGTCTGCAGTTTTGTTACACATTTGTGTGAACTCTTTACTCCTTATCACTGCAGTCTTCTTAGAATTAAAATTGGCAGATATGAAGTGTGTTGAATTGTTAATTCGATGTTTTAATTAAGTGACTGTGATAGAATGCATTTTATGATACTGTGATAGCTGACAGGACTGAAGTGCTGCTATGGATACAGATTTGTAGGCAAAAATAGACAGGGAAGGTCAGTAGGAGGGATTGTGGTCTAAGCCAGGATAGGGAGCTGGAATGGAGGAGGCTTTTCTTTGAAATGGCTTTGGATTCCTGCTGCAGAACAGCTGATCAGAGCAGGAAGTAGCAAAGGCCTCGAAAGCCTGCCTCCAGATGGATGAAACCTCACCATGACAGGCCCTGGGTGGCTTTTAAACACCCTGAAATCTTCCAGATCATTCATGTCCCATCCTCTTGTCCTTTCACAAGATATCTGGGCTGTGCTGAAGACAGTTTGTCAATGTGTGTGGTCAATGAGCCTGCTAAATCCATGATGCATGTACACTGAGGAGCAGGTTGTGCGTGTGGAGATCAATACCAGCCTTCACTGCAGTGACTCTGATAGCTTGAAATCCTGAAAGAAGGGGCAGATTGCAAAACAGAATCGCAACCGAAATCCCTTCTGCATTCTGCATGTATAATTTGTGATTGTGAATAACAAGTGTAATATTGCCTTCTTTCTAGTGCCCATGTTTGTTGTATTTTTATAAACTTCCTTAATCATACTAGTCCTGCTGGTTTTCACAAGATGGTATCTTGCTTTATGTGTGTTGTAAGCTTACCAAAACCCTCTAAAAGGTAGTATCCTTAAGTAGTCTGGGGTCTAAAAGGCCCCTGAAAATATAGTGGTTTGTATTAAAGGCATTTTGAATAACCAATTTGGCTTAATTCCAAAGCTGAAACTTGAGTTTAAACATCTAGTTATCATTTAGATTGTTTAGACCATTACTTTTTTTGTGGGAGATGCTTTGAGGGTATTGGTAGTTGATGAAAATTCTGCTCTTGTGGAAGGTGAGAATTTGACTGGAGTTCTTGCTTAGTAAATAAATTGGAGATACTGTTCAAACACTGTGTTTCAGGGAGGTATCTTAAAATTAGACTCTAGGCAGGGCAGAAGTGGGCAGCTTGTTGAAGGTGAACCACTGTGCAGAAATGAATACAAGCTGCTTTGGGCCACAGAATCAGCAAAGAATCAGGAAAGAGCCTGGCTTTGTAATCTAGGGGGAAAGACATCTTTAGAGAGAAGGGGTTTTGGATAGAGCTTTGAGACACCCTTTAGACAACTTGCAGATGCCATTTAGTGTTCCCATTTATGTGTACTTGCTGCATTTTGATAAAGCAGCTTTTAGTCAGTTTCTACTTGTACTCTGAAAAGGTGGATTTAGTCCTTATTCATAACCTGGAAAATAGCATCCTAAGAACTATGAGGTCAGCCTGTACCCAGTGTTCTCTGGTTCCTCTGAAAAGCAACTACTTTGGGGATATTTCTATCATCTACAACTGGCATGTTCCCAAAAGATAAAATTGGGAGGCAAATAGAATATCCTGTAGTTCAAGTTTTATCATACTAGGTCAGAAAAATAAGCTGGGCACAAATCATTAGGTTAATCGAAGAAGGTTGTTAAGGTAGGAGTGATTGAAAAACTGCACTTAAATAGACATAACTGCAAACTAGGTTGAATTCAGTTCCTGAATTCAAGGCAGCAGTGTGTACATGTGTTTACATTTTCCTCTGATAGTGCTTTTTCAGTTTTTAGTTGGCCAACAGTGCCATCCAGGGGTAAAAGTTTATATCGATTTTTTTTTTTTTCTAGTCTCTATCAGTCCTCACTTGTAAATTGGATTGTTTTGATTTGGTTTTCATGTGATCTGAAGTGACCAGCTCCACCAGTTAACTCTTTAAGGTAGTCATCATCTCTTGACTTTACTTCTGCCTTCTGAAATCCAAGACTTAAAAGCCTATTCCTTTATGATAGGGTATTTATGATAAGGTCTCAAGAGAACAGTCTCATCCATCCCCTTCTTTCACACCTCTTCTAATGTCACTTAGATCTGTCAAGACCAGGAAATGGAATTATCTTGTTTCATTTGCTTTCATGGCAGATGCAGATGTAAAGATGATTTTATTTGCATGTGGATAGGAGTGCATTTTTGCTTTTGGCTACTGCATCTCTTGTCACTCCAGCAAATCAGCTGTGAAGAACCTGGAAAGTCGCAGGAGCATCATTTTCACTTTGCTTTCTTAAGTTGGAAGAAATAAATTTTACCTCTGCTCTGACAGCAAAACTCTTCTGTCTAAGAAACTTTCAAACATACTTTTGTGCCTTTTAAAAGTTTTTTTTGTTTGATTTGTGTCTATGTCACATAACACGGATATAAATTCCATTTCAGACTTAGCAAGGTCTATTCACTACTCCCTGACTTTTTTTTCTATATGATAAATTAGACTTCTCTGTTAAAATTGATGCCTCTTTAGGTCAAGGAGCATTTCCTTTTGAGTGTTATCTGTACCCATGTTCCTCTTGCTGTCTAGTCTTTTAAACCCTTAGTAATCCGTTGGTGTTGGTTACCTAGTAAAGCAGTGATCTGGGCCTTGCCCAGAGTTTTCATAAATCAGTGTTAGGTTTTTGGAACTCTTGTATTAATTGTGGAATGTGAGCTACTAGTCTTAAATTCCAGATTTACAAGCATTTGCATGCCTTTCCTAAGGTACTTCTATGTTCATGCTTCCTAAGAAGTATGCTGATTTTTCCTACCCCTCCTTGGGGTGAAGAGTGTTTCTATTCCAACCCCAGCCCCTCAAGTGCTGTGCTCTATATGAAAGAGACTGGTTTTTTAATATTATTTTTATAGTTGGGAATCTGTGAACTGGTTTAAACTGTTGAGTAATCTGCACACCAGAAAGTTAAGTGGCAAAAAATGAGGAGATATTCTTAACATGTACACTTCACTGGCCTGCAACTCCTCAGCTTCAGCAGCAGCTTGGTTAGTTATCTAATGACAGTGACATTGCTTTTCAGTCAAGCTTGGGATTTTAATAGCAAGTATTATTACTTAGTGTGAGTTTGAGATGAGAGTGGACAGTGTTTTTTTTCATGTGAATAACGAGTATAAAATATGGTTTGGCTTTAGAAGTGATGTAAATAATGCCCTAATGATGATGATCCTAGGAAAGTCAGTTTAAAAGTATTTGCTGGACATATACAGTAGTGTGAGGTCAGCTTGTCAGCTGTAGGAAGAATCCACATAGGTGTGTATATAAGGGATAAAGTAGTATTTTCTTGTTATGGTAACTTAAGAGCGTTGGTGAGATTACAGCCTTTGATCTGCTTTCCTGAAGAAAAGGAACAACAGACTGGCTGGCCTCCAGAGCAACTATATATAATTGTGTTTGTGGTTTGTTTGTTTTTTGTGTGTATGTATGATGGTGGTGATTTGTTTGGTTCTCCCCATAGAAAAACAAATGCACTATAAATCAAGGAAAATGGAAAAAAAAGTCACATCCCAGGATTTCACTACAGTCCAGGATGGCCACAGAAGAACTGCAGCAGATCAGTCATTAAAGCATTAACTTCCATTTTAAGTTGCACTGATTATTATTGCATCCCACACACTGAGACTGTCCACAGGATTATGTTTTACAAAGCACCTTAACAGCCTTTCTGTTTGGTTGTTTTATGTAATAATTACTTTTCTTCAAGCCATATTTCAAGCAGAGGCTTTGTCCACAAAACCACAAACAACTCTGTGATTCACATGTTCCCTATGGGAAAAGACACTTTAAATATTGTAAAGAGAACAAATAGGACTGCAGTATTTCTGTGCTCTGTGGATTCCAATGGCAGTGGCCCACAGGGTAGCTCTCAGAGGAGAGTTTAAGAGAGTGCCCTGTGGTAGTGAGGTACAGCATCATCTGCATTCTGTGCTTGCACATACGAGGTGGCTTTTCTTACTGGTGCTCTGGTACCTACTTGCTGTAGCTTTGAGTAGTGTGCTGATGCCTGGGAATGTGAGCACTAGGATGTGAAGAGTTACATGAGCACTTAGAGTACTTGGATTGGCTTCAGTGTTGTTTTATTTTATCTTCTGATTCCTGTCCCTGTGTTCCTTTGTTCTTCTACTTCTTCACCTGAAGTTGCTAGACCCCTTTCTCTCTTTTGTCAAGAGTCATATGTTGTGTTTGTGTTCCTCACCCAGCTTCATTGCCATATATTTTCCTTTTGCTCATTTCCAGGCTGTTTGTTGCCTAGAAAAGAGTGTGCTATTGTCATGTTTCCTGAGATGCATGCATGTTTCTTCAGCTGGAGATAGAATTAAAAAGTAGCCTTCAAAATATATTTGCCTCATCACATTAATTGTGATGTAAATTGTGCAATGAAGAGATATTGTGCCACGTTGTAGAAAAAAACTGTCCTTTAAATACCAAGGGAGAATGTTACCTACAATTGAGTATTTTTATCCAAAACAAGTAAAAAGTGTTCTCTCCCCATGAGTCTCTTCTGATTAAGTGAGCCTTACTGCAGGTTTCCTGCCTTCACTTTCAAGCTTCTCAGTGTGTGGGTCACATGCCATAGTCAGCATTACTGTTGTGTTCACTAGGTTTGTGGTCTAGTTTTCAAGCAAAGAAATAATGTATATTCAGAAAATGGGGGGTTTTTTATTATTTTTTTTTGCAGTGAGGAGCTCAGGCGTTGGTTTCTTCAACAAGAAATGGATCTCTTTCGATACCGCTTCAAGGAACTAAGTGAAGCTTTAATGCAGAAGTTCCTGGAGCACGTTAACTTGTCATTTGAAGCTGTAAGTGTGTTACTTTCTGTACTTATGTTGCACATGTCTGTTTTTTTAAATTCTCATTAAGCTAGTTTAAGCAATTTTGTTTAAAATCCTAAAATACATGCACATACTTATAAATTATCGTATTTTCTTTTAGCAGACAATTTGATTTTCACCCATTAAATGTGTGCTATGGAGAATGCAGAATATAAGTTGTCCAAAATTCTGTAAATGCTCTTATTCCACAGTTGTTGTTTTCTCATTATAACTTGGATTCAAAACTTTTTCCCTTTTGACTTAAACTCATTCAATTTCTTTTGATGAAAAACCTTGAAAATGCAAATTCTGTTTAGACCTACAACTGTTGTGGGTGTTTTAGGGGCATTGCAAAAGAGTTCCTGCTGTTATATACCATTTTGTTTGTCTGAGTGGATTAAAGGAAAATGTCTATTGCAGTGTCTGCATTAATGATTTTAACAGTATTTTGCACGGCAGTTATGAAATAGTTGTTGGGAAACTCCAGCTTTGCTTGTAGCTCTCATTGTAAACTTGAGTGAATAAAAATTAACATGCAATCATCACTCCACTGAGAAAGCCTTTCTCTTAAAATACTGCTTATTAGGATAACTTTAGATATGTGGCTGATGTACATTATATATTGCTGGACTGAAATATGTGGCATCGGTGTCTGTTGGTAAAATAGGATTTGTGCAGTGTTAAGAGTAACAGAAGCTTTCCTGTGTATTTGAGAGACTGTTAGAAATGCCAATCTCTGCTTCCACAGATCTGTCAGTGAAAGCTGTGTTTGTGGAGCTGTGTTTTTGTTGCTTATTCCCCAGCCTTATATTCACCTGTCACAGTTTCAGCATTTGGGCTTGTAAGAATAAATTAATGTTTGCAGGTTGCTGGAAATAGCTAGGATTATGGCTTGGTTCTGTGCTACTGAAATGTGCCTTCAGTATGTCAAAATGATTAAGAAGGTATTACTTTCTTAGTCCAGTTGAGGCAAAAGAGCATAATTTCATTGAAAATCTACTTCCCTGCTTCTGCTTTCAACCCCTGCTTCCAATTCTCGTGGGAATTTAGGCAAAACTAATCCTTCATTGCACTATCATGTATTAAACATTTGAATATTGCTAATGAATTCCATATGTATATCAAACAGGTCTAAATGCTGTGGAGCTATGTAGAGGCCACTACTAAAGTAAAACCACTCTAAAAGCAGTATTCTTTTTCTCAATGTTTTATTTGTAAGAGGAAATTAGGATGAACTGTTCTCCTCATGCTTCCCTTTTAGAAGTTACAATGTTTTCATGCCTTACTGTGCATTAAACAAGATGTAAATCAAACTTTGTGCTCTACCTGTTAGAAAAAGAGGTGGTCTTCAGAAAAAAGAAGTAAGTTCTGATGTTACAATCCATTTTCTATATGGGTAAATGGATAGAAATTCTATTATGGAACTTTCTATTACTTATGATGCACTAAGAAACTCTAAGTTAACTTTCTTTAATGGGAAGAGAGGTGCCTTACATTTTCTAGATAATGGTTCTGGTTTCAAAACTGTAATCTGAGAAAGGCCAGAGCTGCTAAAGCTTGACCTTGGTGTAGTTAACAATTCTAAGGACCACTGTAAGAAGGGATTCTCAGTATTTATTAAAAGAGCTGGTCAACTCTTTTGTGGGGAGGAGGGATAAATGGATCGTCTTGTACAGTTTTGTCCCAGTTACTGTCATTTGCCAACAAAATGAACCTAAAATTGAGAATTCAGTAACTCTCACCTCTCACCTTTTCTTGCTTACATGCATGAGAAAGTGATAGTTACATATATGTTTTGCAGACTATTTTGAGAGATATTGTGGATTGAGAATTATTGCTTTATAGAATCAAGGAGTATTCAATCCCACTAATGGATAATACTTAAGAAGTTGTTAAGATCTTTCTCTATTTAAGATCTTTGAATACTTAATAAAAAGATCTTATTTAGCAAATATGGGAAAAGAATGAAGTTGTTAACAACTAGAAGAAAAAAAATACCAGATTTCCAAAGCTTTTTTTATATGATGGTCAGCTGTAGAGAGTTTGATACGATAGTAGTTCTCATCCCATGGTTCAAGAAATTTTTAATCAAAGAACAAGAGCTTTCTGTAATTAAAAATAGAAATGGAATTTAAGGAAAATGAATGTTTTAATTTTTTAATAGGATTTCTTATCTCTAGTAGCTGACATTTGTGTTGCTGATGGGGCAAAATATGTGGCACAGTGTTTTTTACAATTTCTAAATGTCTGCTGAATAATCAAGATACTGATTATAGAGATGCCCTTCACTTGAAAAAGGAAGGCTGTAAACTTCATGATACTCAAGCTAAACATGACTTCAGTATGCTGAATCTGTCTGAACATGCATAGGATTATTGCAATTCAAATTTTTTTGAATGTTTGTGAAATTCAACCTCTCTACATTTAATATAAATCATGGAAATTTGAAGGTTACATAAGTTCTTCCTTGAAAAGTTTTTACAAAGCTGGCACTGGATTAAGTTAGTCCATCTTTAGTATTCTGTAAGAAGCCTTTGGGATCTGAATTTCTTGGGGGAAAAAAAAAATGAAGCTTGAGTTGAGTTTGTATTTGAGATACTTACTTATTTGAACTACTAACATGTAGCTTGCATTTTAATAACTGACAGGACTGGCTTTGGCCAGTCTCTTCTGTGACAAGTGTCCAGGATGCCTGGACTGGTGCTGCCTAGCCTAGTGGAACATTGCCTTGGTGCTCAAAATTTCAGTACTCCAAAATATTATTGTTTATACCTACCAACTTATGCCAGCATGAGCAAGAGGTAGAGTGCATCATATTGAATAAAATGTCGAGAAAGGGTGAGGGTAAAAGGAAAGCAAGAATAAATCTGTGCTTTAAGAGTATTTTCCTCTGATACGTTGATTGGTTTTCTGTCACAGTAGAAGGAGAATAGTGGAATGGTTCTGAAGGTATTCAGAATGTATTTGGTCTGTTCTATACCTTAAGTATTAAGAAAAAGGAAAGATAAAGGTGTTTAAGGGACAATACTCCCATCATCCAGATAAATACGGAAGCTTTTTATGTATGGAATGTAATTTTCAGCACTCAAGGCATATTAAATAATCTTGTGCAAAGTCAGTCACGTAGGGAGTATCGGAAATCTTTAAGCAAGACTCAAGAGGAGTAGATGCTGACATTTAAGGTGACAGAGCCCATCAAACAGAATATGCAAACACAGGTGTGCAGTTGAGATTTACATCAATTTAGGAGATTAAAGTATTAAAATCTTACTATAAATGGGTAATTACATCAATGATGCCTGACAGTTTCTGGCAGTAAAAGGCACTAACAGATTTAAAGATATTTAAAGGGAAATTTGTGAATATTTTAAATATTATAGTCATTGAAGAAAATATTTTAATCTCAAAGTAAGTTGTTCAGAATATAAAGGAATTATATAAAATAAATAGTTTTACAGGTAAGTGATACTTGGGCTTCAACTACAAAGCTGTTCTTGACATGATCAGAAATACCTCCTTTGAAGCCCTCAGTCTGAATTTCAGCCTTTTGTCTGCTTTCCCTTGCATAATTTTAAGTCTCCAAGACCTGCCACTTGCTCTTAGACATCAAATGGAAGATTTGTACCTTTAGCATCTGCAGCTGTAGGTCTGTTGATACATCTTGTGCCGAGTTGGAACATCCATCAAACTTCTGGGTCCATTCCACTTGGTTCTTGTGAAAACCTGCCACAAAACCTGTTCACCTTAATCAGTCATACCTTCTCCCTGGGGATGGTCTTAGGGTCTCTCCTGTTCAGGTGGACAAAATGATCTGTGGTTACTTTCAGAGTGCTGTGTGTGGTTGTGCGGTGGTTGTATTTTTTTTCCCTGCAACACTTCCAACAGAATTTTGAAGATGACAGTAGTTCCATTTGCTTTTCCTGTGAAAGTCACAGCTTTGCTTGCAAAGTTCCCTGCAACTCTAGATTCAAGTCTCATAGTGGTGGTCATCATCCTGCTGCTTTACTTTCCTTTTAACTTTTTTAAAATAATGTCGTGGCTAACATATTTCTTCTTGTTCTGTCCACTGGTTGAGAAAGGTAGGTTTTTTATTCCTGTTAATTCGTTTGTTTTTTCCTTCTCTTTGTATTTTCTTGTTTGTTCTTTATGCCTTTCTTTGTGTGGTGCTTTGTCATTTCTGTGAGTGTCCTTTTGCCATTTTTACAGCCTTCAATTTTAGATCAGATTTTCTTCTCTGATCCCATTCTCTAGAGCTCTTGCAGTTCCCCCAGCCTCATGGCATTTTAGTATGTGATCTGCTCCTGTTTTGATATACAGGTTAGGAACTCAAGTATTAAATTTTGCTTTGATTGTGGAGCTTGGCTTAAGACATCCTTCTGTTTTGAGTTCAGTTCTTCCACGCCGGACTTTTCCAATGGGTTTTGAACTGTTTGGTCATTTGCATGTGAAGGTGTCTTTTGGTGACTTCAAGGGTGTTTGACACAGCATCACACCTGCTTTTTTTATGCCTCTGAGATCAGTGTACTGTGGTAAAGGCTGTGAAATCGGTTTAACATAGTTGGGGTTTTTTGACACAGGTGGATTGCTGCTTGTCTCGTGTTTTTTCCTAAGTTCTGTTGGATGCTTTGATTTGTTGCTGTACCTTTCCAGGAATTTGACTTAGATACTGGAATATGGAGTGGAGTAGAATGCAAAATTTAATTCTGAATTTATTTTTAGTGTTATTCTGGTCATCATTTTGACTGTTCTGGTTTCTTTATCTTCAGACTGTTAGTGCCTCTTTGTTGCTTCCAGAGGAAATAAAAATTAATAGTTCATTATCATGTCTTAATCTGTGGTGTAAGGATGTTGTGTAATTGGATTTATATTTCCTGCAGTGCTTCTATTCGCTGTTATCTTTCTGCATTGTGCAAAAGAAATAAACTTTTAAGTGTAGTATATTTCATCTTGAATACATCTCTGCTGCTGTTTTTACTCCACAGAGCATTAAAAAAATCATGTTTAAATTGAACTTTCTTACCTCTGAAGAGCCTCTTGAAATTTAAAATATATTAAGACCTTTAAAATAACTTCTAGTTTAGATGCCTTATTTTTTGGGTAACAACCACTTATTGCAGAATCAGATGTCCTAATTTTTAGAGGCTGTTATAAAGCACATTATTTTAATAAATGCTTTGGATCATAGTAATGGGGAAGGAATGGCAGATGGGAATAGTCAGTTGGGGGAGCTAAAGGTCTTCAGTGCATCTGCAGGCATTTGAGAGGAAGGAATAAGAACTGCAAAATAAAATGGAAAGAGCAAAATGCATTAGCAATGGAATTTTATTCCACAGTAGCTCTTTGATGATGCAGTTGAAGTGCTTTTTTAGCTGCTTTAAGCAGTAGAAATTAAATTTCTTTAATTTCCATTTTTATGATCAGAGTAGTCCTATGAGAGACCTCCTGATATCACTATTATGCTTTCTTCAAAAACATTTATCTTGGTAGTTGGGCAGTTGTATAAATATTCATAGTTCAGCTTCTTGAAAAAATGCTTTATGACTGCCTTTATTTGGTACAGAAGATCCTAAAGTCAGATGTGGATTAATGAGAATGGGAACTAGTTTGTGTGCTTATTAAGGA
This sequence comes from Phainopepla nitens, assembly GCA_013400175.1. NCBI lineage: Eukaryota > Metazoa > Chordata > Aves > Passeriformes > Bombycillidae > Phainopepla > Phainopepla nitens. The sequence continues at coordinate 12,387 of VXBQ01006023.1, forward strand.
CAGATACATTTGAAAGAATACTCAGTATCATATCTAGCCACTGAAAGGCTGTGACTATAATTATCCATTTTGGAACAGGTGTTTAATCCAGAATGTCCTTCTGATGGGGTTTATGGCTTTTCATTTCAAGGACATCAAATGATATTTCTTCCTTTCCCAAACAGGATGGGGGAAGGTAGAAACTGTCTGAAGGCTATATTACTGTGTGGAAACTTAGCCCAAGCTAAGACAAATACCTATGCAAGTAGGCTATGGTTTGCATTTCCTAAGGAAATAGTTCTGAATTTATCTTACTTTTCCACTACTTGAATCTTGTATTTGTCCCTTTGCTTGAAAACCAGAGATGTTTATCTTACAGTTGACAGCAAAGGTCATAAGTGATGCATGCCTAAGTGGGAAATGTGCCTTGCTGCCAAAAATATATGTTCTGTCATTTCACTCCATGCTTAGTCATAACAGAAACAAAATAGTATGTGGAAAGGTTTAGGAGTAGGGTATTTTTTTAAGTACTAGAGTTTGTTAAATAAGACAGTGAAACATGTACTATTAGTGCTTTAAAAAATGTGAGGAGTTATTCTCATCTAAAAGTGATTGTGTTGATCGCCAAGCAGCCTGGATATTCTAGTGAGCTAACATTTTGAGGGATGGGTAGATGGGATGAGGTTTGATTAAAATATTTAAGCTTAAAATGATTGGTAAGATTATCTCACAGACTTTTAAATAAAGCTTGATAATTTTTTTTTTCTTTTTTTAACTTTTTTTTTATTTTTTGGTGCACTGGCAGGATGTGTGGGGGGACCTCTTTATTCTTTTTGAAGGGACCGTTGAGCTGAAGCATTACTTTGTTATTAGTTATGGAGAAAACTGGTGCATTTGGCTGCAGTAATTCTAGTTGCATGTATTTATTTGCACATATGGTGTTGGTGATAGTCCATGAGATTGCTGAATCAAGTTATAGATGTGATTAAAGAATATATAGCTACTGGGGATGTCCTTTTTCACCTTCATAAACATAATGTACAACAGTTTGTAAATGATGCAAAATGCTAATTAAAAGTTTTAATTTGACAATCATCTCAGTTTGATTAGAAGCAGATGCCGATTATCTGCAGAAATCTAAATGGACCCTTAGAAGGTCTGTCTTTGTTGCTTAAAATTGACTTGTGGAAGTAAAGTCAAACTATACCACGAAATGTACATTTACTTATGCCCCTTTAGAGCACTGGGGCACTGTGATTCTTACTGAATGGCTTTGTGTACTTCATCATTTGAGTTAAATAGGAACTTTACAGTCCACTGTGAGGCTGAATCCTTCTGTGCTAGGTGCTATATATTTTCTTTCTGGATGAAGTACATTCTCTTAACTGCTTTGAAAAAGTTATGTACTTTGAAATAAAAGTTGCAGAAAAGGCTGCAGTAAAGATACAATAAATAAAAACATTCTGCCTCTTAATCTAGCTGAAAGCAGCTAGACAACATTTGGAATACAGTCTGAATCCTGAGGCAGATTTCTTCTGTAACTCTGGATTTGTAAAGTAAAATTGAAGTGGCAGCTGTGCCAAAAATGAAGTGGAAAATAGGATCTTGTACAACAGGCTCTTCAGCTTAAGGTAGAAGTAGAAAGCAGACCCACACTACTTGTGTGATAATGTGCTCTAGCACTCAGTATTTGACCAGATCTTACTTGACTGGCATTTATCTAAAGGCTTGGAAAAGGTGAAAAAGTAGCAAATCCTAACCTCATCCTTATAGATTTTTTAGTTCTTAGCAGTTGGTAATTTTGGATTCTTGGAAGAAACTTAGTATAGACAAGCAGGAAGGTGTCATTAAATGTCTCCTCTTTTTTTCTATATTCTTTGGGGAATGAGAAAAGAGAACTGGGAAATCATTAGTGTATTTTAAAAAATGATACCTGTATGTTGTACAAGAAGTAGGTTTTTTTTTGAATAATCAAGATACTAAGTTCTCTTGTAGTGGTTGAAGTTAATATTTGAAAAAATGAAATTTTTTTTTACATAGCAGTGAATGCAGTAGCTTTGGAGATGTTTATGTTGTTCCTTAATACAGCAGCATAAAAGCTGATAGGGTCGTTTCTGCAGGATGCAATTACTCTGCAAGTAGAGTTTACTAGCTGTTGTTTTGGACATAAGCTTCAGAAAATGGTCTGCCAACTTTGAAACACTCTTCCTGGCTAATCCTGTGATTGAATCTGGAGAAACATTTGTTAACAGGTGTCTTTAAAATTGCATCTGATGTTACTATGTTACTACCATGACTTGTAAATGAAAGAAAACTTGTTGATATGTTTATCAGAAGACTCTTCCGTTAGCTCTTCAGTCATGTGTGTCTCTAACACGTATATGGTAGTGTTTCTAGGTAATTCTGTAATAATTGTTTTGTTCAGCTTTCCTTTCAATGGATATAGGGAAATGTTTGTCAGGAATGTAGGAGACTGAATCTGTATTGCTGAGTTTCTCTGTGATTATGGTAACCATGAATTAGCTGCATAGTGAGGCAGATCATAAAATGTTCTTTCTGTGTCCACTCTTGACTTAAAAAAAAAAAAAACCCAAGCAATGTTTCAGTTGATGGATAAGAATACATGTGTAATTCCAAGTACTGCCCTTTATATTTTTAGGTATGCCAGCAAGCTGAATTTGAGCTGAAATATAAAGTTGTAGTCCTTTGGAAGACAAAATTTTCTTCTTAATTAATTTGTCCTTGGATAAAATGAAATTGATAATCATCAGGTTTGTGAATGACAGATTTATGAGCCCCTGGAATGTTTTCTTTAAGGCTGTTCATCCTTTTAATTGGTAGGAGAGCTGGGAATGGTGTCCTTTGCTAATCAAGCTAGTATTCATTAACTGGTTGATTACACTTTAAATTTATATTCTCAAATTTAATGGTATCTAGGTTAATACTTTAGTATTCTAGTGCTACCTTAGTTTGTAGTGTGATGTGTGACAATGGAGAAGATTGCTAAATTGCAACTTTGGGCATGAAACAGAAAAAATAATCATTTCCTAATCAAAGTATAGATTGACGCCACCTTTTTTTGGGAAGGGTGTTGTGCTACTTGAGTACCAGGTGCTCTATGACTAAAAGCAAATTTTAGGAAGTCACTTTCTAAGGACACGAGTGGCATCTGCACATAAATGTCTGAAGCTGAGTCTTGGAAAAGGAAAGGACTTGTGCATGGAGTTCTTGTTCCTTACTGGGAGACTTAGAAACAGTAAAACTAAGCAGTTGCACATATATAACAGTATAATGTCTGCATGCATCTTTCTCTTCATTAAAAGAGAGTAGGGATTTCAAATTTATTTTCAAGTTTTTGGAGTACATCACTATCTGTGTTTGTTTAGCCAAGCCCTGCATATTAAATTATTCATATTTTAATCTAAATTTATGTGTCTTTGTGTTTCCAGGACAGTTCAGTGATTAAAAGTCAATGAATAAACCGCATGTAGAAAGCAAGAAAACTGGAAATAATGCAACTTGTCCTGAGTACTTACTTCTTTCCCTTCCTCTCTTTTTCTATCTTTATTTTCCTAAGTCTCAGGAATTTACAATGAATTGTTGAATTGTTTCAAGCTGTGCTACCTGAGCCATGTCACTGAAAAGGGAAGATTCTTTTCCTGGTGTTCTTTGCTTGTGCAAAGCCAAGTCTGACACAGTAATAAGCAGCTTACTATACTGGCTACAAATGAACAAGGCATAACTAGTGAATTATTTTCTGTGAGGTGAGTTTAATCAGTTCCATGTGGAAGGTCAGATGATCAGCAGGTGACACCCTCAGAAGAATTCTGTGTTTTTTCTTTTTTATATTTTGAGCAACACACTGTTTTATCTGGTGAAGATCACTGAGTTCTGTCAGAAGTTAAGCACCCTGTTTATTTTTCCAATCTCTATTAGAATCCTAAAATCTGTATTTAATTGTATATAATTTTTTAATGATTACTGGAATGTGTCTTTGCAGGTGCTATTTTAGGATGAAATTATTAAATATACGAAGTGTAGTACTCTTATTTAAATAATTAAACCCCTCAAAAACAGCAGTAAAAAAGAAGCTTTTTTAGCTTCTGTGAACTAAGAAAAATCGGGATTCATGTTTCACGATGCTCTGGATGCAGTGATACAGGCATGGCCTAACTGAAAGCTTCAGTCTGACTTTGGACTATGAGTGGTGTATTTCTTTGCACTGCACCTTCAGGCAATTGGACGGAAAATGGTGAAATTTTTAATGCCAATGGAAGGTTATTTTTCATGTCCTAGTCTTTAGGGAAGCCAAATTTATTTTTGAATGCATTCTGGAGTAATTTTCCAGCTTTAGTTAGGGGCTAGGATTATCCTTGTTTCTTCTTCCTCTTTCTCTCTGTTAGCTGAAGACATGAAGGCAGTGTGAATTTGGTGAAAAGGCAGGGAGCAAAGTGTTTGTGGGGCTGCTGAATGTTTACCTAACCTATAAGATACTTGAGCCTGTAAGAAGTAAATAAATTAACAACTTTATGTATATCATTTATGTATATAATAAATTGTGCTTTGCAATAATATTTTTGTTTGTTTAAAAAATACAGTTTTTGACAGAACTGTATTTTTGGTCACGCTGTCCATAGTCTTATCTAAATCTTCAGTCATGGCCCATTAACCTGTTTTTTTGAGAGTTCACCAGGATCACTTTTACCCCAACAATGTTAAGTTGTTTGCTAGTGACATGCAAGAAAATCTAAAATGACTTTCACTACATCTGTACAAACTTGATATGGTCAAATTACTAATAAAGAAGGATGTAGACAATTTGTAAAGTTTGGAATAAATACCCCTTGAAATAAAGTGTAAAGTGTTGATGAAATTGAGTTAATTTGTTTTGGAAGAACAAATAGAGCAGGAATCCTTGCCTTTCCCTCTTCTTATTCTCCCCTCAGAATATTGAGGGGAGAACAAGATGTTGCTGGCCTATCTGTAAAACAGTTTCTGGACTCCTTTAATACCTCTCTGGAAAAAAAACTCCACTCTGGCTTGGTTTCATGGAGTTGTTTTTAGTAAGATATCGTAGAAGAAATAATGGAATTGTAACCACCATTGCTGTACTCTGTGTGCCACTGGTTTTATTTGGTCAGTGTATTTACGTGTGAGGGTTTGGAATGATGTGTTGGACAGGCTCTCCTAAGGAAATTTTACTAAAAATGCATAAAACATTTGAAAATGGAAGCAGCTATATTGGAGTTAAAATGAAAACTTAGGTCCCTGGTAGGTGAAGGGTAGGTTTGCAGGCTGATTGCAATGAATTAGACAAGAAATAGATCATCTGGAAAGAATAATGTAGTTTTGGTACCATTGTGTGAAATTTGTATATAGTTTCAGTGTGTCATGTTTGAAAAGCAGGAATTTTTCAAATTCTAACAAGAATAAGATTGTTAATGAGAGTATTTTATAGAAAGTATTTTCTTGTTTCGTTTACAGAAACACATTTAATTGTTTTGATATGGCTGCTTTGTTGAAGAAGAATGCTTTCCTTACAGGCTGCTGAGCTTTACATTTTTACATGCAGAAATATAATGCTTTTGTGTATTTCCTCTCTCTTCAAAGCCACATTCTTCTGCCTTGCTGGCATCTTTATTATTATTTTTTAAAGCTGGCTTTCCTGAGAGGGTACTACAGATTACATCAAGATGCAGACAGAGTAACCATAAGCCTTCTCAACATTGCTGCCTTGGCTATTTTGTATGCATATATCAAATGACTGTTTTTCACTAAGCTACTCCTCCAAGTTTGAAGTTAAATGGTCCTTCATACGACTTCCAAGAGAAGTGGTTTCTTTTAGTTTTCTTGGGTTTTTTAATTGCGAAGGAAAAATATTTTGTTTAAATACCTGTTTAACTGCATATCAATGTTGGTGAACAAATCAGATATTCTGCCCCATTCAGAGAATAAAACTGCCTCAGCACATTCTTTGCCATGGAGAGGAAAGACATTGGGTGACTTTATCTTGCATTTGGAGTCTATTGCATGTGATGGCCTGGGCTTGGTTCCTGACTAGTCTCTAAAAACTGCCTTGACAGCAACCTTGGATCAGCTCGCTGATGGGTGGTGGGTGTTGGAGCACACATCCAATTTATAGAGAGCAGTGTCACACGTATTATGCTCTGGTGAAACTTCCGTCCATCTGCCTTTGAGAAGGTATTCTACCTTCCTTAATGCTTTTAATTCCTTTCAGTCAGGGACTACTCCCATTATAATTCATCAAAAGCATGTTATGCAGATTTGGGTGCCACAAAATAAGAAAGATGTCAAGTTATTAGAGAGTGTGTAAAGGAGGGCCATGAGGATGGTGAAGGGGCTTGAGGTGAAGCCGTATGAGGAGCAGCTGAGGGCACTTGGTCTGTTCAGCCTGGAGGAGACTGAGGGGAGACCTCACTGCAGTTACAGCTTCTTGTGAGGGGAGGAGGAGGGACAGACACTGATCTCTTCTCTGTTGGTGACAGTGACAGGACCTGAGGGAATGGCCTGAAATTGTGCCAGGGGAGGTGTAGGTTGGATATTAGGAGTTTGTTCACCCAGAGGGTGGTTGGGCACTGGAACAGGCTCCCCAGGGAAGTGGTCACAGCACCAGTCTGACAGAGTTCAGGAAGCATTTGGGCAGTGCTCTCAGGCACATGGGGTGACTCCTGGAGTGTTGTGTGCCAGGGCCAGGAAATGCACTCCATGATGGGCCCCTTCCAACTCAGCATATTCTATGATTCTGTGATGTGTACTTATATATAAGAACTATTTAAGTTTTTTATTAGGAAATGTAACATTGTGATTTTAAAATACTTCAAGTTGTTAAATTAGAGCATTGCTGCTTTACTTAGTTGTTTCAAGAACTGCAAAAGCACTAACACTTACAGGACAATAAAGATACCGTTATTCTCACTCCTTAGAAAAAGGAAAGTTAAATTCCTGAATAGATATAGTTCTGTTAAATCTTTTTTCCAAAATGAGCTGAAACTGTTCTTCTTGTTAAAATCTAATCAAGTTGTTTAAATCCTTACTAACTGCCATTTATTCATCTTGCTTTGTTGTAATCTCGAGACAAGCAAAGATTGTCACATTTTATTTTAGAGAAGTTAACCATTAACAAGGACTGTAAAACACACTTTTTAAAAGTCAAAATTATTGTAGTTTAGAATCTGCCCTTCTACTTCAGAGGAAAGGTTGCTTACACTAGTGTTTTCTGCTTTCTGCTTAATTAATTATTAGTGATCACTTGCTGAATATGTAGCTCTTTTTCTCTTTTTTCTCTTTTCAACTGATAATATTACAAGTTAAGTAATATTTAAGCTCATGCTAGTAAAATAAAAAAAAGCCTTATCCTAAAGTATTTCAACAGTTTTAAAACAAATTCTTAATTTTAGATTGGTGAAGACCTGAAAAATGAATTGGCTAATGAGCTGAGTCTATCAACCCCTGGCTTCAGTCTGGCTAAAGTAAAAGAACAAATGTTCTATAAGGTAAGTAAAAATTGCTGAGTCCCACAGATCTGCATTCACTCTCTCTCAGTTAATTGCAAAGTTACTAATTTTAAGTTTACCTAATAGTCATAGTAAATCCATGTACCTAAAAGACTAATGAGAGTTCCTCTACTTCGTGTGAGTATAAGGGTGGAGGGAGGGACTGGGAAAATGAAGGAAGCTTTGAGCTACTAATAATGTCTTCTGTCCTCTTCAGCCATCCCTTACTTTTGCCACAAAAATGATCTAAAGTTTTAATGTTTCCCAGAAACGTGACTTAATCTACCTGGCTGTCAGATTGTTCAGGATGGAGACATTCTCAAACATTGGTCACTGAAATTAGGTTTGGTCTGATTGTATTAATTGGGAATTTGTTTTGCAAGAGAGCAAGGGGAGAGGAAAGAATTTGTAATGTGGCCCACTGATTCTTTGGAGTAAAGTTGGTTGGGTTCCAGATCTGTTTGCAAAGCCTTTTGTATGTAGCTTACATGAATCAAATATTTCCAAATGTTTGAAACAGAAATTCATTTTCAAATATCAAATCAGTAAGTGATGCAGAGCTACATAATTGGATCAATACTTGTAGACACAAACTTTGAAGCAGCTTCTTTTGCCTAGTTGCATGACTTTCTGTAAGCAAGCAATGTTTTTCCACCAAAATAATGATTAGCTATTCCCAAGTCAACATTTAATTTCACAGTCTTTTGAGTTTTGTCTGGAGACAGTGTTAAAAGACAGCTAAGGACTTAAAGCTTTACTGTCCATCTCGAATCTTAGGGCTGTGAACATTGTTACTGTGTTATTATGCTATTCCACAGTGTGGGTTTTTCTTCTTTCTCAGGTTGGACTTGCAGATGCTGTGGATTTATTTAGAGCCAGAAGAGTATTTATTAAAGATGGCTTTGCCTATGTGCCATTTAAGGAGATTGATGTGATTGTTTTGAATAACTATAGAACAAAATTGTCTAAAGCACTGGCGGTAAGTCAGATAAAGTGATTTTTACAACTCTTGTTGTATTGTTTGGTGACACTCTTGGACAATAGCCTTTTTGGGTTTTAAATATATATGTTTCCAATGCCAGAAACCTTACTACAAGTACTGGCAGCACTAAATGTTCATTGTGAGCTGAGTGTTCATTAATTTCAAATGGTATTTAGCATGTCACGTGCATTCTAAATAAATTTGTGCTAGAGGTTTTTAGAAATTGTTTCTCACAGAGATAGTAACATGCCCTTTCATTCAACATGTTACCCCTATGCACACAACTGTTTTTCCTACTAGTATCTATTTTTTCTCCCACAGCATTTTGCAAGAGTTTTTTGTTGGAACAAGTGAAATAGTTGTGGATTTTTACTGTATGTTCTGCTGGTAAGAACTGAGATTAGCTCATTTGGTTAGGTCATGATGCTAATAATGCCAGGGTCATGAGTTCAGTCTCTTTGCAGCTCACCCACTTAAGAGTTGGACTTGATGGTCCTTGTGGGTCCCTTTTAACACTGAATATTCTGTGAACTCAAATGAGGATAAGCCAGAATATATCAGGCAAAGGTGTAAAGTTTTTGTTGTATGCACATTTGAGTTATTATATCTAGTTAGGGACATCTGTGTTAAACACTGTATGTGAATGTCTTTCTGTTAGTAATTTGGTGATCAGCTCAGGAGTTGCTTGTTTTAAAACATGAGACTTTTCAGAGTTTAAAAGTGGATGATCATGTCTAATGCACATTAGAATAGACTACATGTGTAATGCAAATTAGAATAATTTCAGTCCTAGAAAATTCAGCATTGAATAGCATGGAGGTGGTTTGGATTGCAATTCAAAAATGTTTTCAAAGCCTTGTATTATGTTACATTAATGCCAAGGTTGACCATGAACATTCAGTAAACAAATAGTGGGATGCAAAAATGCATTCCTTTTCAAATTAGAAAATTAGCATAATGCAATCTTATCAGTTTTGAATATAACTGGAGTCTGTGGAATTATTTAATGTACAGTGAAAATTGTGATAGTCTTTTGTGAACATTTTCATTAGAACTCTTTAACAGAACTACAATTAGAGATGTCTGTATTTGAGTTGATGCATAGTTTTTGTTGAAAGCTGATAACACTTGTGTGGGATTTAAAAAGAAAGAACATATTCCACAGAAATGTGGCTAAACATGCAGGTTATCTGCATTTATTCAAAACACTTTTGAGAAGCTTTGTGAACTTCTGAAATTTGTGTCGTGTGAATAGCTGAGAAGTCTGAAAAGCAGTAAGAGCTGCAATGAGTAGGCCCTTAGTTTGAGCAGAAATCTGAGAACACACACACTATCTTATATATCATTCGTTTCACCCAGATTGCTTTCTAAAGCTAATAGCTGCTTTATAGGAAAGAAGTACTTCTTTATGTTATACTTTGTAGTCATGGTTTAGAAATTGGAACTATCTTCTACAGAATTGCTGTATTTGAAGTAATTGCAGTGCTTTGGGTTCGCATTACTCTTTTAATATATAAGCTTTGTTTAATAAAGTTCACCATGCTTTCTAGGTAAGGGATAAAAGATTAGTAATTTCTGTCCTATTCCAAAGCTCCTAATTGAACTTGGGGGGGTTTTGATCACTAATTTAGTTTGTATTTAGTAAACTGTTTAGTTAATTTTAGCCAGCACAATGCATTGCTGAGAGATGCTAGAGATGTTATTGAGTCTTTGGAAATGAAGCCCAAAGTACCAGCATGTTTTACAGAGGTCAGTCTAATGTTAACTCTGTTACACTAGAGGTTTAATTGAAGTGTGATACTTGGTAACTGGATACTTAGTGTAGTTTTCACTGGAACAAAAATGTAAGCATCAATTACATTTCAGTGAAACTGTAAGAATAGACTTTTAAAGAATGGATTGTGTATATGTAAATCCAGAGGATAATCTTAAAAATTTTCCTTAGCCATATCTGGAGTGAAGAGGCAGAAGTTCCAACACAATAGCACAATTCAAGTATTGTTTGTGAAAAGTAGTTTTTGAAATACTATTTGATCTAGGCTCAAGTTCTGCAAGTACAGCTGGTTTTGCTGTGCTTCTCTAGGACATGGATGCCTTTTTTATCTGCTGCAAAGGAGAAATCAGCCAAGAAAAATGTGTTTCATTTTAGGCACTACTTCTTTTAGGCACTGTTGCTATAGAGGCCTTCACGACTTTGAACTGAAGTTGTGCATCATGGCCAGACTTAATTAAGAACTAATAAAGCCTTGAACATCATCACTTGTTTTGTTATTTAATTTGTCTCTTAATGAATATATCTGATAACATTACCACTTTCGTAAGCATTACTTGTGTGTTCTTTTGGGAGCATGTTTTAGCGGTTTTGCAGCATCTGGGTGTTGACACTTTGTTCTCAGCACTTTCTAGTGGACAATTCCTGTATTAGAATTTGAGAATTAAAGACTGTAATGGTATGATAATCTGAATTAGGCTTGAATATTATTTCTGAAGAAGAGATTTGTAAAATTAGGTTAAAAAATTTCTTTTGTTAGGTATTTAATTTCACTGGGTTAAAGATTGTCTGGACAACTGAGTCCAGCTGTGATGGTGAATGGGGCCACATCCAATTGGTGTCACTTGTGGTGTTCCCCAGGGCTCACTATTGGGCTCAGTCATGTTTAATGTATTTACCTATGATCTAGATGAGGGAATTGAGTGTACTCTTAGTAAATTCATTAATGGCATCAAGTTGGGTTGGAGTACGTTCTGCTGGAATGTAGGAAGGCTCTGCAGATCTGGATCTGGACAGGCTGGAGAGATGGCTGGAGATGAGCTTTATGGGGTTCAACAAAGCCAAGTGCTAGATCCTGCCCTTGGGTCACAACACCCCCAGGCAGTGCCACAGGCTGGAGGCAGAGTGGCTGCCCAGCAGAAAAGCCCTGGGGGTGCTGGTTAACAGCAGCTGAACGTGAGCCAGTGTGAGCCCAGGTGGCCAGGAAGGTCAGTGGCATCCTGGCCTCTACCANCTGGAGATGAGCTTTATGGGGTTCAACAAAGCCAAGTGCTAGATCCTGCCCTTGGGTCACAACACCCCCAGGCAGTGCCACAGGCTGGAGGCAGAGTGGCTGCCCAGCAGAAAAGCCCTGGGGGTGCTGGTTAACAGCAGCTGAACGTGAGCCAGTGTGAGCCCAGGTGGCCAGGAAGGTCAGTGGCATCCTGGCCTCTACCAGCAATAGAGTGGCCAGCAGGACCAGGGATTGTTCCCCTGTGCTCAGCACTGCTGAGACCACACCTCGAGTCCTGTGTCCAGTTCTTGGCCCCTCAAGAAAGATGTTGAGGTGCAGGAGGGTGTCCAGGAAGGGCAACAGAGCTGGTGAAGGGTCTGCAGGACAAGTCCTATGAGGAATGGCTGAGGAAGCTGGGGTTGTTTAACCTGAAGAAACAGAGGCTCAGGGGAAACCTTATGGTTCTCCACAACGGCCTGAGAGGAGGCTGTAGCAAGGTTGTCTCTGCTTCCAGGCAATTTGTGTCAGGACAAAAAGACATAGCTTCAAGCTGCACCAGGGGAGGTTCAGGCTGGATGATTAGATATACTGGAGTGGGCTACCCAGGGACATTGTGGAGTCACTGGCCCTGGAGGTGTTTAAGGAAAGACTGAACGTGGCACTTGGTGCCATGGTCTATTTGATGAGGTAGTGTTTGGTCATAGGTGAGACTTGATCGTCTCAAGTCTTTTGTAACATAATTGATTATGTGATTCTGTGACTTTGGGCAATACTTCTGCTTTTGACAGTCTGCTGTATGCTTTTAATGGACAAAACACTCTGGATATAGATATTGGAGAGATGGTTTTTCAAGTGTGTAGTTTCTTACAGCTCTTGTTAGTGGTGCAGTTTTTCAATGTTAAAGCACCATAGTTTTCCAGGATGGGTTGTTTGTGCAGTACTACTGATTATTTGTACTTGATCCATGTTTTGCTTCATGGAGCTTATTTGGTGCTACTCTAAGTAGTCACATGCACAGGTTTTTAGGAGTTATACCTACGCAGGAGCCATATTATGATGAGGGCTTGCTCTGTCTTTTCCAAGGTGCTCTGAAATTGTACACCTTATAGGAATGTGCTTGTGCTAAAGATGCTCTTCCTAGGTCTCCAAAGCACTGAATAATTGGGGTGGTTGCCTAGCCTTGTTACATTGCTCACTACATTGCAGATGTATGTTTCCATCTGCGTGTTAGAGTGATTCTAGTTGGGGTTGTAATGGAGGAGTAGAATGAGAGTGAATTGATGTGTTGACACTGAACTTTGAAAGAACAGTAAATAATTCATAGCACTGACTTTTAAAAAAGTTTTATGTTGACACTGGCAGAAATTCAGTTCAGTCAGTTATGCTTTAATCACTTACTAGTCAAGCCCATGAAGCATTCAGATGTTCTCTTTCATCATTTAAAAACAAGTTTGACATCCCAGCTGTGGCTATTTCTTGAGGCTTTATAATAAGAGGAGTTGATATTAGTCAAGCCTTCTTGGCAGTTCCAAGTACAACTGAAGATGTTAATTTTATGTGCAAAATCAATACTGCAAAGACCTTCCTTATATATTCTCTGACCCATTTGATAGTAAATAATTTCCTTGTGCCTTTAATGATGATTAAGCTGTAGAAAGCTTAAACAGTTTCTGTAACATGTGAGATGTAATGTTAGCTCAACAATTGTTTTATAACGTAACACAATTTAAATTCATAGAAGTTTGCTTAATGTTTTTATTCATGAGGGTTTCACTGTTTACACTAACATACAAAATTATGCATCTCATATTTGACGAAAGTAGTCTTTCATTTTGATTTAAAAAAAAAACATCAGAAGATTCAGCTTAGTGTCATGGCTCAGACCCACAGACCCATATCAGAGTTGTACTGGGCTCAATACTGCACAAAAGAGGATTGCTCCAGAGAGATCTGAAGTAGGACAAAATGGGGAGAGGATGGAAGAAGCAGCTGACACGTGAATACAGGATGGATGGAGGAACCCATACTGAAGCAGGTGGAGAGTTCCTGAGGGAACCACAGCCTGTGGAGAACCCATCCTTAAGCATTTTTGTTTTCCTGAAGGACTGCATCCCATGGGTGAAGGCCCATGCCAGAGCAGGGGAATTGTGAGCAGGCAGGAGCTGTGGAGAGGAGCTGTTCTGGAGCCAGCACAGCTGCCCCTGCTGCCCTGGGTGGGAGGTGTGGCAATCCTGGGTGAAGGAGCACAGTGCAGCTGATGAGAGAGGGAAGCAAAGGCGTTGTCTCGTTTGTCTCTGCTCCTCACTACCTGAGTCTGACTGACAGTAAATTGCATGTATTTCTCTCACGTTGTCTGTTTTGCTTGCAGTGATAATTGTTTTTCAGTCTCCCTGTTTTTATCAGCATCTGTGTGGGAATTTGGCCCTTAGGTTGGGGTGAGTTATCTATGGCTGTTCTTCTAATATTTTGTCATGAGGCTTGTAGTTCTGCTGAGGTTGGATACTGGAGGAAAGGAGTCTCAGCACTCTGGTTCCAGCTCACGCAGCCATGTTAGTTAGCTTCTGTGTTTCCTGGGCTCTTTCTCTGAAACAGCTCCCTGATAAATTCAAGATATGGGGATCCTAGGTACTGAAAAAACCTGACTCTGAGTGGGATGCCTCCCAGTAATGTTTGAATCAAATAAATTGAATCTTTGTCATTTTACCTTAATGAACATTACATTCAGAAAATGCTTTGTCCTAAAGTTCTAGTGTTTTTTTCAACAATATATTTTGAAGCCATAAGCTGATGCTTGAGAATCTGTAAATATTCCTGCTGTGTGAGTGCTTTTATGGTGTGTTGAAGAGTTTATTTTACAGAGACTTGTAATTATCTATGCTAGCATAACTGAGACATAGATTTATCATACTTATTTTTAAATGCTGCCCCTTATTTTGCCTAGCAATTGAAGTAATAACTTGGCTGGTCTCTGAATTACTGCCAAGAAGTTGCTTTTGTGAAAACTCTGTCAGAACATCATATAATATTTTACTGTTTGCAAATTAAAATATAACCCAGAAATAGCACTAATTGGTGCCATAAGAAATTGATTCTGATATTAATACATACAATCTTGATTGAGCATTTTTCTTCCTAATTTTATTTCAGCACTTTTTTACTTTGAATTATTATCTTGTGTAATCTGAAAAAATGTCTACAAATAAATTTGCTGGGTTTTGAGGACTTGCTGCAAAAGGAAGACCTCACTGGTGTTCTCTAATTTTGTAATTTTTTTTTTATTTCTTACCTGATTTGACATGTAATATTCTAAACAGTTAGAAATGGGAATCAAATAAGTTGCATTACTAATATTTGTAATGATTTGTCTTTTAAAATGAAATGTTAGTCAAATAAATATGTTATTTTGGTTGACTGATGCTATAGGTACAAAGAACCTCCTAATTCAGAAAAGTATCTGTATATGTAGCACCATCTGTGAAACATTTTCTTTCTAAAACCCCTATGTTTTTAAGCAGTGGAGCAGAAGGCTTTATGTGGTGGCAATAATGTTGAGAAAGTATGATTGATGATAGTCTTGTCACTTGAAATTCATTTCAGGTGTTGTGTTCCCAGTGTTAACTTGAAGTAATTCACTGTAACATAAATGGATGATTTTTATAATATGCACATACAAGGTTAGTAAGGTAATAACTTGGGCAGTGTAAGGTAAAACGTGATTACAGTGACTTTCAGGTGAAGTTTGCAGTGAGAATTTTGCAGAGAAGCAGATGGTTTTTGTTTCTGGGTATTACAAGGTCATTGTCTAAGGCGCAGGTCAGCTGAATAAAATGGTGATATTTTGAGTGGGAGAAGTGATATTCAGGGAAATTATCTAGAGTGTGTGTGTCAAGGGAAGACTGAAGCTTGTATGTGGACTTGTTACTCGACTTCCATTTGTGGTTTCTTCTGGGCTGTTGTCCCATTGCTGTCTGTTTTCTAAAATGCATCCTTCAGTGTTTTATCTCCTCTACTAATTGAAGTTACATATGTTCCTTCTAGAGACACAGAAATTGCTAGCATAAAGTAATTACAAATTATGTTAGGAGGCTAAATGAAATTTGACTGCATTCAGTTTTTTTTCTATTTCTTCTCTTGTCTTCTTGCATCTTTCACACAGAGTATAAGAGTTTAAGTACAAAATTTGCAGCATAAACAGTTGCTGTGGTCTCTACATAGTTCTGTCTGGTTTGATTTGTATGAAAATGCTTCAGTCTTCGAATCCACATTGATATTTCACGATAGTCAAGCTAACAAAACAAGATTTGCAGTAACAAAGTTAAGCTTGCCTAACTAAGTTGTTCCCCAAATTTCAGTAAAAAACTGGAATTTAATATATTAGTTGCAAGTACAATTTTATTTCTATGTTGTGTGGTAGATGTGATAACCTGAAAACTCGGCAGTTAATATGGCACCTATTAAATGTCATTTATTAATATGCTGGTAACAGTAATGATTCACTTCAGTCAGTGAGAAAGAACTGTAATGGCACATGTAGTTGGTGAGTAAATAAAATTCTTTGCATCTCAGGATGACATTGTGTTAGAAATTTGCATTTTTCCTGATTATTTTCTTATGGTGGCCACAGCCATTTGCTATGTGATAGCTGTAGCAGTATCCGGAGTTAATTTCTTCCACTGTACTGTGGCTTAGCAAGTTTATGCAGCAGGCAAAAAGAAATGGGTTGAATCACTAAAAATTGTGATGACTACCTCTCCTATTACATGATATTTTTTCACACAATTTGCAGTAAAATATGGAGAATGGCTGGTCTCCTTAGTAGAGTGTTACGCTGTCTTAAGCCAAGGAAGCTGCATTGTACATGTGACATTAATGTGTTCGTTGCCATTCCTATTAATGATAAAGATCAGCTGACCTCTGGGGAAGGGCTAAATCTTAAATCCTTTTTTCAGTCAGAAGGAAAAAATGGGAAATGACTGTCAGCAGATCAAAATCTGAAATTAACTGAACACCTGGTAGTCATATGAGGTCTTGGCAGATTAACATATAGAATCTTTTTAGAAGTTGGAGCACTCCTTTAAGCTGTGAGTGTCAGAGTAAAGTATGCACAAGTTTTATCTCAGCAATGCCTTTGCCAAGATGTGTTTAAAAGAAATTCTACTGTAAAACTAATTTTAAAAAGCCCCACTAATTTTACTGATTGCACAAGTCAAGTGTTTTTAACTCTTTTAATAAAAAAGTAGCAATTTGCTTTTCGAACTTACTGAATATTTATTTCAGACTTTTAAATATAGATGAAGTGAATATTTTTAGATATGTTTGTCTCTCTCAGTGTTGCTGCAGGTAATTTCTGGGCGGCCTCATTGTATGACTTCTCATTTTACTGCAGTTTCCCAAAGGGTATTTCATCTGTTAATATATTACTTCTTCAATTAATTCCTAATTTGCATACCTATGCTATAGAGGAAGTGGACTTCTTTTGAAGTTCTTGTAAATGAAGATTGTTTGTCAGAATAACCTTTCCTAGTAAAAGGAAAGTAGGATATGTTTCAGAGGCAGCATATTTGAACAGAATTTTTACAATAAAATCACACCCTGGTGTCTTATGGACAGTCCGTACAGGCTATCACTAGAATTCTTGGAGTACTGTCTTTCTGAAATAGCAGAAATATGATTTAATTAGGCTGCAGATATGAGCTGGAGTAGTTAAACTTGGCTGTAGTAGCATTGGGCCTGTTGGTGAACCCTGCCGCCCTCCCTTCCCAGCTGTGGCTTCATTTTGCACTTCTGGCTTTAAAAAAAGCAGATCCCTGCTTGGATCATGACTTGTCTCCAGGAAAGCATCAGCTGCCTCTGCATTGTCTGTGCTCTGCTGTCAGGCTCCTACCGGATTTCCTTCTAGTAATTTCCTTCCATGGACTCGCCGCCTCAGCAGTGTGCTGCTGTATCCCTGGATGGTTTGACTGCAGGGATGTTTCAAAGGAGGGCAGTCAATGTCTCAGGCTCAACTGATTTTGGATGGTTGGTTGATTTGGGGTTTCTTTTGATTGGATTTCCTGTTGGATTATTCTATAGATCCTACTTCAGTTATCTACATTTGGTCGTGTCAACATAGAGAAATGTTTTGTACCATCTCATTGGTCTGATGACGTCTCACCTATGCGAGGGAGGAGGCAGTAAAGTACTTTAATATAGATCTTTTGTTGTAAAAATGGATTTTGGAAGATGATGATGTATTTGGAAGTCTCCAGTTCTATGTGAAATTTTGTAATATCTTGCATGTGCTCTGTAGATTTCTGCAGGGACACTGAATTAGTTTTCCAGTGTTGAGAAAGGCAGAAAATAAGGTGAAGTGTCAGGGAAAAACAGATCAATGAAGATACTCACTTTCAATTTATATGTAGCTTGTGAAAGATCTTTTTAGATATAATTTTTTCTGTGTTTATCTACACAAATTCCTTTTCACTTAAATACTAGTATTTCTTTGTTTGTAAGGACTGATGTTTAATTTAAATAATCTATATTCTTGAACAAATATCAGAAAGCAAAGGTCTTTTTATTACCATCTGTCACAAGTTAAGCAAAATGACATGGTTTATTAATAACTGCAGCCTTTGTTATATATGTGCACATGAAAAAAATGAATTAAATTTGAATGTACTGCTTAGAGATTTTTAAGTAACAGAAAAACTCATGAATTTTCCCTGTTATTTTTGTAGTTATGATGGCAAAGTGAGGTGAAGGTTGTTCTGTTACCAGATTTCTTAATCCCAAACATTATTTATGTTTCTTTTTACTCCATCCTTCTGACTTACAGACAGTAAAAATAAAATTTAAAAATGTGGAAATGCCAGCATGCTGCCCTCCCACCCCAAAAAAAAAAAACCTGAAGTGTGAATCAGGAGAATCTTCTTCGGGGATGGTGGAAATGTAGAATTACTTTTTTTCAAAGTTAGTAGAATGCCAGCAGTTGTCAAAGTGAATGAATAAAACTATTAATCACTTCTTGCTCCAGATGACAGGCTTTTACAGTAATTTTTGGAAGAGTTGAGTCTCTCAGGCACTATTGTAGAATGCTAGCATGTGACATCCCTTGTTGACAGAAAGCAAATACCTGTTTTTCAATACAAGTTGATGATAGCTCAAATTGCATGAGCAAGTAAATAAAAGAAATGTAATAGGAGGATGTAAATGAAAAAATAAAAGCTGTGAATTAAATTAGTATATATTTAAATTTAAAATTAGTCTCTTTTCTGTCACAATACATTTTGCTGTGTTTAGATATTTTAATAAGTGTGATTTCAAAGGCAAATTTCACTCTCTTGAAATATGATTCTAAACTTTACTGAAATTCTTTTTCTAGATTGTTGCTACTGAACAAATGAAAATCTTGGGGGGAATTTGCCTTTACATCTGATATGTTTTCTGATGTTCCTTTCTAAGAAACAAAGGGCTTTGGAGAGCAGACATCTTGATGCCTGTAGTTACCTTTTCTTACTTCCTTCTCAGTGCTTTTATTGCTCATAGCCAATTTTAGACTAACCAGTTTTAAACAGCAAATCCAGTTGGACTTTTGATCTTAAGTTATTTCAGGAGGAATGAAGAGGTAAGTTTAGTGGATCATCTGATGATGTGCTTTTGCCAACATGTAGGCTGGGGAATAATCCCTGGTTTTCATTAATTAGTGCCCTTTCTAGTTGAGAACTATTAGACACTTCTGTTCATCTATATATTTTTCTTATGTCATAGGATAATGCTGTTAGATCCTGCCATAAGAACAGAGATGCTTGAACTAATAATTAAAGAGGCAATAATAAAAAATTCTTCCAAGCTGCATGTTTTTCAAACCAGCACTGTGTTTAGATCTGTGACTTTGGGAATTTATAATGGTTTCAAGACAATGGGTAAGTCTTATGAAATGAAGTCCACAGCCTAGTACTTGGCTCTTAAGAGAGTTGAGTTTTTTCAGGCATGGATGTGGGAATTGAATTCAGTTGGTGCAAGGGAAGAATACATCATATAGGGCATGAACATAAACCTGTGCTCTGCTGCTGAGGGGTTAAGAAGGAGATGTGGAGTAGGGGAGAATGAAAGCTCCTCTCCTGCTCAGTGCACGGTGCTCTGCCAGCACTGCTGGCAGATCTGGGCAGAAGCTGTGTGAGGGTCATGGTGGGCACTTCTTTCAGGTGGGCAACTTTTCCCCAGGCATGAATGCTATTACAAGCAGGAGAAGGATATGAGATATTTGAGAAAAAGAAATCAGTTTTATTTTCTTTTATAACATCCTTTG
Source organism: Phainopepla nitens (assembly GCA_013400175.1). Classification (NCBI taxonomy): domain Eukaryota; kingdom Metazoa; phylum Chordata; class Aves; order Passeriformes; family Bombycillidae; genus Phainopepla; species Phainopepla nitens. The sequence goes on from VXBQ01006023.1 coordinate 32,133, forward strand.
CCTTTGTGACACTGTTTAGAAGCCGCAGAGAACATCTCAAGAAAAGAAGCAGCTTTTGGTTTTGTGTGTTTTGGTTTTGTTTTTTTTTTTATTATTTGTAAGACATGGTTCACCACAAAACCTAATAGTTTGTATAGAAAATGGTAACATACTCTCATCTGACAAGTGATTACTCTGAGCTCAGGATTATTTCCTTTTTTTTTTTCCCTTGCTTTTCCCTGAATGTTGGGTATCACTATTGAAATCTAAGTCACAGACACCAAGATTTCCCACGGCCACTGATGTATGTTCCTTCAGCCACTTAAATAGCATAGCAAAAGCAACCACGATGGGATTATGTGATGCTTAAACTGTTAGTGCAAGTGTTGCAGTTTGGATTGAGTGTAGTTCACATCTAAGCAAACAGGAGCCTCACTGTATGCCAGCCAAGCACCCTGGCAGCAGGGAAGGTTAACAGTACCTTTGGGCTGTATCGACAGAAGTGAAGTAGGTAGGTTGAGAGAATTAATTCCCCTTTACTCTACACTTAACAGACCACATCTAGAATATTATGTCTTGTTTGAGGGCTTGCAGTGTAAGAATGATGTTGATAAACTGGGGCAAGTTTTGTAAAATTCTACACTCTGTGTTTTCTGCCTGTCTTTACTGCTGAAGTTGAACCTACTGCTCACCAGATTTTCAGCTCTTTTTCAGAAGAGCTGTTCTCCAGCTAGTTGGCCATCATCCTGTACTGTTCTGTCATAGTTACAGGACTTCTCAGTTGTGCTTGGTGAATTTCAATTACAGTCAGTCACCTAAATTTCTCCTGCAGCCGAGGAATATGGGTGGCACAACACAAGCCCAGGCAACACGTGCAGTGTAGCACAGCCCAGGCTTGGCTTACTCAGGTTTACTGTAAATTGAATCCTTAGCTGCTTGCATTTTACAGTGAGCAGTGAACTGGTTAGCATCACTCCAACCTTCCAACAGCTTCTCAGCCATCTTATTTAACCTGGACTATAAAGTTGCAGCTTAGATACAGGGATCTGGTATCAAAAGTCTTGTCAAAGCCAAGGCAAATGACATCTGCTATTCCTTACTCACAGATGTACTTGTTTTTGTGACAGAAGGCAGCCATGTTGGTTAAAAATAAAAAAATTATAAGTGCTTTTCAAGAATACTAAGCTCTGTGACTTTCCCAGGGTCTGAAGTGAGACTGCCTGGCCTGTTGTTTCCCACTCATCCTTATTGCTCCATCAGAGGATGGATGGAGGACTTGCCTTTAAGTCATCAGGAGCCTCTCCTGATTGGGGTAGCCTTGCAGCATTGGTGGAGAGTGGGTTCATAACTTCAGCTCTCTGTACCCTTCAGGTACCTCCTGTCAGGTTTCACAGACTTGCACGAGAGGACTTTTCTTGGTAGATCTCTTACTGAATCCTTTTTGAGTACTTGGTAGTTCTTTGCTTCTTTAAATAATCTTTATAAGGTGTAAATGTCTGGAAACTTGTCAGTAAAGATGAGTGAAAAATGTGAAGGTTAGAATTGCTCTCAGACATGCAGTTGTCTCCAATTTGTGGCATTACTCCTAGAAGCTAAAATACTTAAGATCTAATTGATTTCTGTTTCCTTCTGGAAATTTGGAAAATCAGTATGTTATACTTACTCCTTTTTTTTTTTGTTTACTATGTCCTGTCACTTAGCAAACATAATTAAACTATGCACTGTTACATTACATGGGAATGCTATAGCAATTGTATTTCAGTGACTACATAATTGGACTCAAAAGTTTCTTATATTTGCAGGGTTCAAAAGGCAAAGTGTGAGAATTTCAAAATACTTTTGGGTAATTCTGTCAGTTTTCGGGTTAGATTTTTTTTTTGCCTCCTGAAGTCTTTATTCCTCTCTTTAAAGTGAGCTCTGTGACTGCACTGTTTCCTGGGAAACTTTCAGAAAAGCAAGCTCAGGCAAAATACTAAAAATCAAATTCTTTGTATGAATTTTCTCTCCAGGCTGCTGCAGTTCCACAGCTTAGATCATGTGGTCCAGTTGGACGTATTGAAAATGGTAAAATGTCCATCGAGTGCGGCGTTTGGAGTGGCTGTCTCAGTTTGGTGTTTGGTGAGCGGACTCTGTCGGTTCGCGGGGCGAGGCTGCGGTTGCACCTCCGGGCGCGGCCGGCAGAGGGCGCCGCGACGGCGTTCCTGAAGCCTCTGCGTATTTGTGATCTGCAGCTGAAATCTTTGACACGTAGCACATTCCAAGTTTTCGGTGTCTTAGGTAAAATCTTGTTTTGTCCATGATGTTAGGACTATACAGATTAATCTTTCAGTTGTTAGACTTCGTTCCATGAGATCAACTAAACCAAGTATCTGACCATAAATGAGCAATTGCATTTTTCTCGTTAATTATTGTTGAGACTGCTTACCATTCATTTGTGTGGTCGATTCTTATTATCTTTCCCTAGTGTTTCAGTTAATTTTCTTCCTGATATAATTGTATACTTACTAAATGGACATATATTCCTTTTTAAGTAATCTATGTTAAAAGCTTTTTGTCGTCTTTAAAAGATGAGTGGTTCTTTCTTTCTGAATATTTTTTACCAACTAGTGTTGATTCTGGAAAATGTTATCTGGATTTACCAAAAAAGCAGAAAACTGTTAGTAATTAACTGGGTACTCATTTGTTTCGAAAGCTGCTTCTGTTTGTCTGTCTTTTTAGCTTTCTGAGGTCATTGCTTGAGCATTTCCCCTCAAGTCCTCTATAACCTGAAATACTGCAGATGTATCATCATCAATGGACAGCTGGTTGTAAAAGTCATCCTGTGTTTAGAGCTTTGTTTTTTGCCTCAGTGTAGTTGTATTCATCATACCTAACCTTAATATGACCAGTATTCTAGTTTAAGATCTCTGTGTTTTTTCTTTTCCTGTAAATATTGTGTATTGGATCTCTGTAGATATCATTTTACCAGCTGGATATTTGGAGCATTTGATACTGTAAGAAGACTACAGCCTATTCCTGGTACTCTGGACCCACAGTGGCACACAGGCTCAGTCAGAGATTTTTATTCTTGTCAGCACTGCTATGAAATTGCATGTCATGTTCCTTGTAGGAAAGATGTATTCCAGGTTTTAGCTAATATCTCAAGGTTATATATAAAACTTTTCAAGGAGAGGATGTAGCATCTTACAATCTTGTCTCTCCCAGACTTGTGTTCTAGTTGAATTCTCTTCATTGTCAAATCTAGCTTATGTTGAGTTGTGTGTTCCCTGCCTGGCAACAAATCCAATTCTTCAGCAAGCTTAAAAAAACCAAACCACAATTCTACTACTGGCTGCAATAAAAGTAAAAAAACAAACCATGTTACTTACTCTTCGTAGAGCCACAGCCTTAAAAACTAGTTATGCTAGGTGGTAACTGCACAACTTACTGCAGAGAGAACAGAATTAGTGACATGTGGCTCTATACCTTCCACAGCATATCTGTATTACGCCAAGCTGTGACTGAGAAGTGGATGAAAGTAGCAACAGAGTACCGTGCTAACATGATGATTTTATCCTCAGGACTTGTGGTGGTGTCTCTAGTGAAAGCTGTGTGTGTTTAGCACATGTAGAGGCAAGTACATTCGGAAAATCATTCTACATATTATGGCTTTTCTGCATGTGAGCTTCAATATAGTGCAAACATAGTTCAGATTTGCTTCTATTTCAGCTCATGTCTACCTGATTTAAGTGGCAATATAAATTTTGGTTGTCTCGCACATCAGGGACACCTGAAACCCTGTTACTGTCTATGTTCTAGCTGGTAAACAAATGAAGAAATAGAGGCTTTTTAAAAAAATATATCAGTTTGGACTGCTTCTGCAGTTGTCTGCTCTTGCAGCAAGGTAAAGCAATGAAATATCTTTGAAAAATATTTGACACATTTTCTGACATAATTTGTCTGTAAGCAGCGATTCATATGTAGCTCGGTTTTGCTGTTTTCCTCCTGTAACAACATTTCCTCCTGCAGTTTGGAATGGTCTTTCTCAAAATAATAAAAGTGATAAGAGGCATAGTACTTCCTGAGTCGTAGAGATCTGACTTCATAAATCCTAACCCTGTTAGCGATACCTTCGCGATAAAAATTCTTTTCTGTGTTTTCCTGGACTTGCAATTTTAAGCCTTGTTTGTGAAGTTTCAGTCAGAATAGCAATGCTGTATACACTTGTGTACTGTGTTGAATTAAAAATGTGGTTTAATCAACTCTTATGATCTGGTTATGCAGCATTAAATTAGTAGGCCCCACAAGTGTTTAGAAACAAGCATCTTTTTAAAAAAACACAGATAGCTGAAGATACTTTAAGCACTTGTAGAATGATTTTTTTTCATGCTTCTTGCTGACCATGGACCCATGAAACTGCAGGTCTGTAATGAAAAAGGGCAGATATACTTACTTGCTTACTTACTTTTCTTTTTAGAAAGATTTTGTTTACCTGCAAGATGAAGTAAAAGATCTTTGGTATACAAAGTGATTCTAAACCAACCTTAGAACTGCAGTATATGAGTTAAAAGAGGTATTCTAAGTTTCTCAAACTAGTCCTAATAAATTACATTTTTCTTACAAAAAAGTTAATTGCTGTTTGTTTATGTATCTCACAGTGCATTTAAATGCTTGTAATGACTAACTTACAGAGTTTTTATATATATATACACACACACACAAATATAATACTTTTATTCTTGTGTTTTATTATTTAAAACTTGAATCAAAAGAATATGTACATTTAGGATGATAAAACAGACCTATTAGTGTAGTCACTGAATTTAATACACTGTTAATTAAAGTAGAAGATAAGTGTCACTGCTGTGGTCAGACAGTCATTATGGCAAGATATATTCACTTAGTGTTTGAATGTTGAGTTCTGGATGTGTCATTCCTAAAGCAAGATTTGCCTCATTAATGAACAAGGTGAATGGTGAGAATGGTTTATGTTTTTGTTGGCTTATTTTACTTTTTCAAGTTACCCATCAGTCCTGAGAACTTCTCTCAAAAAAGATGAGGATTTACTCAGTCTTTGTTATATCAACTAAGTCATTAAAAATTCTCAGGAACACATAAGGGAGATTAGATCCAAACAGACTATTTCAAACAACTCTTCCAACCTAGTTCATTCTCTGATTCTGTGAACTTAAATTTTATGAGGGTTTGATAGAGATTCCTGGGGTTTTTTTTGGGCATTGTAGACTGTTATGTAAAGCTCTTTTTGTTTTGAGTGGAAGGATTTTTGTTTGGTTGGTTTTTTGGTGGGTGTGTTTAAGTGTACTTGGTTATCCACTAGGACTATGTGTAAAATAGTTGCATTTTTATTGAAAACACATGTGGGAGTCAACAGAATCCTGTTTCTGAGTATTTGGTGATATGCAAAAGTTAAGCATACTATTTTAAACATCTTTGCTGTGTTTTGGTTCAAAAAGAACTTGAGATGCTTTTAGGATTTGAAATGTAACATTTGAGTTAAGCAGTGATATTTTACGGAGACTGTCTTGGTTTTTATTTTAAATTTTGTTGTATCTAGACTTGACTGTTTAGCTTGTATAACTTGTGTTCTGTCACCTGTTTCTACCCAGAAGCCCTGATGGAATTCTGTGACTTTACATGCATGTTGCTTTTGATCTCTCTGATCTCTTTTGGTCTCTTTGTTGCTTGTTTGGGGCAAGATTGGCATGTCTTACTGTCCAGCTGTATTTCCATAGTGGTGATATTCTTGAAAAATATTGATCTGGCCCGTGGTGGCTTGATACTGTTGAAAAAAGCTTTAGCAATTGTCAGCTCAAGAGCAAGGCAAATACTCCCATACAATATCACTTTGTGCTGCAGATAAAGGAGGACTAGTTTGGTGAAAATTGTGATCCTTGTCTTTATCCAAGCTTCAGACTGACTTGGGCAATCAAGATTATATAGTCCATGTTCACATTGCCTTCTTCATCTGGAGTACTTTATAGATATGACATTCAGTGAAGAGCAACTGAAGTGGCAGTGGATGTCAGAGACAGAGCTGAAGTGGCTCTTTCTGAAAATAAGAGGTATTTGGCCTTCCTTGGCAGAAAACAACCTCTTCCTAGATGTTACAAAAGAGCCAGTCATCTTTAATACTGCTTCACTGGTAATAAGTTTTCTGTATTTTTTGTTTGTATATATATTATTTCATTGAAAAATATAGTAAGAGATAAATTAATTTGCTAATTAAAAACAAAAAAATACAATTGAAAAACCTGCATGACAATTTCGTATGTCTTTTAGAGCATACAGTTAAGAGCATTGCAATCTCTTAAAACACTGCACACTGGTTTTGATTTACACTCTTCATTTTCCTTTCACCCTATACCACTTGGAAGGGCTGGGTGGTGAAATTGAGAATACAGGAGTGAAGCTGAGCCTGGGAAGAAGAGGAGGATCACAGCAAGGTTGTGTTCTGGTTTTTTGTCTTTATTTTCCACCACCCAAATCTATTTTTATTGTCAATACATGAGCTTTTCCTTAGGTTGAGTCTGTTTTGCCCATAAGGGCAATTGATAAGTAATCCATGGACTCGTAGATCTATTTTCTCCCACCTTCCTGTTGAGGAGGGGAAGTATGTGAATGGCTGGGTGGGAGTTTGGCCCTTAGCCAAGGTTTGCCCACCAGATGGTTCTGTGACCAGCTCTCACATTCTTTGAAGAGAAGAGTTACATCAAACAAATCTCTGGTCAAGCTGTGACTGGTACCATGGGCTCTGAACAGGGCACTCCCAGCAGGGGTCAGGTCTTGGCTGGTGGCTGGGCTTTCATGCCTAGTGGTGTTTGAAGTGTTCATGGGTGAGTCACCTCCTCCTATTCAGGGCTATTATTTTTCATTTATTCATTGCATTCTAAGCTAGGCACTTGGCATAAGCTGTCAGTGGTCTCTTTGGTGATGTTGTTTCTTGGACCTTCTCTGTATCTACAGCTCGCCTGCTGCTCTTACCTGAGGCGCATTGGTTTGCATTTTGGCCCAAATGTAAGAATGCAGAGCTCTTGTGAGTTTTTCCATTCTTCTTGGTTTCGTCCCACCCATACATAAGCAATTAGAACAAGGCAGATGTTTTTTGGGCAAGCTTGCACCAGTCATCTGTGCTTTCCTCATTTTACCAGTGTATACTGGTATTATCTAAAGAGCTAGAGCTGGAAAAATGTAGTCAAATTCTTATTTTCTGAGTGACACTTCCAAACACACCTGGACAATACGCAGTTGTTTCTGTAACTTCTTGAAGGCATTAGGGACAGAAAGTTTGAATAAAGGAAAACAAGGATGTTTTGTTGCATGTGTTCTTCTATTTTGACTTAGCGAGTTGACCTTAAAGAGAAGAGATAATATTTTAGACAAATAAATTCTCATTTAACTTCTCTTTCTAAAATCACGTTCTGTATAGGCTGAGGAGTGATTGTGATTGCTCTGGCATTTTGTGGGAATTGTTTTCTGCTTTTTCCTAACCTTTTCCATTATCTCTTGCACATAGATGAAAATAATATGATTTTTCCCAACCTTGGTAACCTTATTATCCTGATAATTCTTCTCCTGCTTGAGTATTCTGTCCAGGCTTAGTCATGGTAAAGTCACAAGCTGTGTAAAAAGAAGCTAATTTTCTTATGCAAAATGGACAATGAACTTTCACATGATTTTCAGTAACCATTAGAGAAAATGTTGTAAAAACCAAATTAAAGAACTGTGCAGGTTTGGGATCTGTGTTTTTATGGTCATAAGGATGGTGCTGAGTGCTGTAGGAAATATGCTTAGTAGTAGGACTCGTGAACACTGTTTCAAGAAATAAGAAAGTAGCTAATGGGTGTATATATAAAAAAATGTCACTCAGTTCACCTGGGCACAGTTTAGTGAGGGCTTTGGAGCCATTTCAGTGTCCAAGGGCTATGCCAAACCAATCTGCAAAAGAATTAGTAAGCTAATTCTCATTGGTAAGTGATTTTTAAATTTTTATTTGCTGTTGCTGTGTTGATAAACTACCCAGAACGTGACTGATATGATACATATTTGGATCTAGTAACTTCTAATTTTTATTGTGTGTAGACCTTATTCTTTTTATACTATATTTAACAATGGCTTTGCTAAACTATCTAGAAAGTGGCTTTTTATGTATTTTATGTACGCTTTCTCTACATGGGTTATCTTCTGATGTGAGACTGTGCTGCAAGTAATTGTGAGCAGCTTAGAGATCCTTTAGGGCTTTATAATTACTCAGCAGCCATGGTGAAACAGATTTGATGCTAGCAGCAAGAGTTCCTTGGCTAATATAAATACTTGAACTGCTGATTACAGCCTCTGATCCTCTGCCAGTAGTAATTACATCCTCTATTTCTCCGTCCTGAGGGTGCTGAACTGCTGTAACTTAGGAGAAGCCAAACTTCTGCAGTCTGTTGCCAGACACTTGGCCAATGCCATTGTGTATTTTCATGGCTCCCAATGGATCACAAACTGTGGTTTGAAAAATGTGTAGAATGATACAAGAATACAAAGGATATTTGGTAACAGGTTTTGCTAAACAGTATGTTATTCCTGCTTCAGAAAATGGATACAAGATATGTTCAAAGACTAATGTCTGGAGAGTACATTCTTCATAAAAACTCTTTTTTAGTACTTCCTGTATTTGATGGCATTACTGTAAAGTAGCTGACCTTATCTTCTGAAAAGCACTTTTGCAGTACCTGATCTAGTATTTATTTGGCTTGGTTTTCCTTTGCACATTCATCTGGCTTCGAACAACTTCTGTCTTTCAATACTTATGGTTGCTGGACTGCATAGTCTTTTGGTGCCTGTTTTTGTGCATGTGGAGTTCTTGAGGTAGCCAGTAGTGTCTGCCCAGTGTGTGTGTATGAGGAGTGCATGGTCAGCCTGGCTGGGGTCAGGGGCTGTGAAGGAGAACATCCCTGGGGCTTGAAGTCACCAGCTTCAGCTTCACTTTAGCACCTTGCTGTGTGCACTTCAGTTCTGAAAGGCACTGAGCCGCAGGCCTTTGTAAGGGTCAAATTGGAGGTCCTGCTTCCATAGTTAGGTTCTAAGGCAGCAATATTTATGTTTTATAAATAATAGCTTTTTTTTTAAGGCTTGGTTTTCTGCTTCGTGAAATTTACTCCTAGGGGAAGTGTTCTTGTGTCAGAGTGTATTTTTTTTATTCATGTCCTGGGGTGACTTGTGATGCTGAATTGTATCTCCATTTGTCTGTTTATCCCAGAAATAAGTTTTGCACCTTTAAAACTGGATCTGAGCATGAAGGTGGAGGAGGAGAAGAAGCGGTGGAATGTCTGAGGTGCTTGTTTTCAAAACACAGAGATAAGAGCATCTTTCCTTCTCACAGACTGTGTTGTCTACAGTGGACAGTGAGAGAGAGCTCTCCTTTGCTTTTTAGTTAGTTTTAGCTAGCTGAGGCAGAGAAGTTGCCCAGACTGTGTTTTTTCCCTTTCTCTTGGAACTGTTCTGAACCTGTTCAAGGCTGGAAACCCAGAAGAGCACTGGGAGCTCACACCGTGGCCCAGCCTGGGCCACGGAATTTCCCAGCGCCGGAGGGACTGGGGACAGACTGAGTGAGCTGAGCTGCAACCCTTGAGAGGGACTTTCTGAACTGGTCATCTCTGTGGAACGGTGAGAGGTTTTGTTGCTTAGTGTTTTTCACTTTTTGTGCTGGGGAGTGCTTTGCCTGTTAAATAAACAGGTTTTTTTCCACTTCTCTTCAAGGAAATATTTTACCGAACCAGTTTGGGGAGGGGCCGCTTGAGTCTGCTTTCTAGAGGAAACCCTTTGGAGGTTTTCTCCCAAATTTGCCCTAAACCAGGACAAAGTGAAATATTTGTAATAATTGTAAATGCAAATAATTATTTAAAAAAAATTAGAGTATTGCACGTTGTTGGAGTTCCTAGTAGCTTTCCTTGATACAAGTGTCATTTTCTGTTTTGGAGCAAAAATACTTAAACATTAACTCTTACTCATGTCTGAGAATTGTCATTGCTGTTACTGGCAGTTGAGAGTTGAGCTGAAGCAAAATGTAGGAAAATGATGATAAGTAGGCTCAGATTAATGCTAAGTTTTAGCCATATGAAATTTAAGTGCCTGTCATGTTTTTAGCTCTACTCACTAAGGATAAGAATGTAATCACTGGTACTTGAACATATGGGAAACTGGGGCTTAAAACTCTATCAAAGGCTGGCAAGACTTGATTTTGCTTCTTAGTAAAAGATAATAAATATTGTAAAATATGCACAAATGAGCAAGTGTTCCAATTACCTTTTTACTTTTAAAAGATGGATATTTTTCTAAGTTTCAGCAATGTAACAATTATTTTCAAACAGTAACACATATTGAGAGAATGAAACAATTGAAATTCAAACGCTGTCTTCTGAGTTTTGAAAGTAAGAGATTGGTGTCATGCAGGTTGTTGTAATAAAATCTTTTCTGTGTTGTTTGTTACTAAAGATCAGGTATGGAATTCCTAAGGATTACTTAAACTTATTTGAAATTGTGTAGTAAGTTTGTTAAGGGAAAAAAGTAAATATATGGAGATTTGAGAAGCTCATTAAACACAGAAAAATGTTTTGCAATAGTATCCTTTTTCATTAGATGTTAGTGTCTCTATCTTAGTGTTTAAGGGTTGAATAAGAGCACAGCCTTGGTAAGTGTCAACTTCAGTAAGTAATCCTGATATTAAGATCTTTCATTAATAATTTTTCCTTGAAGGAAATCTAAGACTAGGGTGATCTTGTTTCCAAAAAATCCTTTAATTTCATCCTCCTGAAAAAAGATTTGACAATCTTGTTAGAAGAATCACAAGTTATTTTTAAAATTTAACTACAATGCAGATGAAAATGTGGATTTTGGAGGCTGCTTAGAGAATGGAAGCTCTTATATGAAAAACAGGAAGGCTTAGTAGTTCAGAAATATTTGGTACTGTATTATGGGCTGTATTAAGTATTATGCACTTGGGTTTCAGCAGGTTACCCAGGGAGATTGCAGACTCTCCATCCTTGGAGATATTCAAACCCTTCCTGGGCAGTCCTGGTCAAGCAGCTCTAGATGACCCTGCTCAGTCTGAGGGGTTGGACCAGATGATCTTCAGAGGTGCATCCAAACCTCAGCCACATTGTGAATCACATTGTTGAAAACCAAATACACCATACATAATACAGACAGTGTTTCTTAATGTTCAGATGGGATCTCCTGGGTTTCGGTTTGTTGTCCGCATCTCATCTGGTCCTGTCACTGGTCACCCATGGAAAGAGCCTGGCTCTGTCCTCTTGGCACCCTCCCTTCAGGTATTTATAGGCACTGGTGGAATCCTCCAGAGCCTTCTTTCCTCCATGCTGAACAGTTCAATTCTCCCAGTCTTTCCTCATTACAGATGCTCCAGTCCCTTCATCTTTGTGGCCCTGTGCTGGTCTTTCTCTGGTATGTCCATCACCCTTGTAGAGGGGAGCCTAGAATTTGGACAGATAATTGATTCCCAGTGGTAAAATCCTGCTACTAATAATCTAAATATCTCTTCTGAAGTTCTGTAATTAAACTGATTTATAGTAACTGATCTTTATACAGTAGCAGACATTTATTTCCTGTAGTGCATAAGGCTTTAATAATAGGGTATGTAAAATTAAAATACGTAACAGTTTTTAACTGAAGGTTTTTATGAAGGCCTATATTGATGAAACCCTGTGGTAGTAAAGATGACCATGGAAAATGAGCTTTTAATCAATTGTATTGGATGGGTATATAGAGAGTTGTTTCTTCTCTTTTTGACTATATGGTCTTCAGCAGCAGAGAACTTTTGCTTGTGTGGTTGTTCTTAGAGCAGTTTTGGAACACAGTGCTAGACTGATGACATTTGTGATGGGAAACACCTACCATGATTTGTGACAGTAACTTTGAGGGTCTTTAAATAACAATCTTTCATACGTTCTAACCAATTGCTTCTTGTGTGATATTGGCCAGTGGCTTCTACCAAGAAGAGATTTTATGAAGAGATTTTGACTTTCTTAATTTCCTTCTCATGAATGAAGTGCAAGGGGCGGAGTGTGTTTGTGAAACTTTAAAGTCGTAACATTAAGTCCTTGGGGAAATCACTGGTGTCTGAGTTACCTTCTCCAGATCATTAATGCTCCATGGATGCAAGTTAATTAAAACATCATTGTGTAGTTGAACTGAGGAACACATTGCAGGTTACTTTGGAGTACTGGAATTACCATTTAGTCTGTGAATCTAGGAGAAGGACTGGAAAAGCAACAAACTGTTCGTGAATAATGCCAGAAGAAGAAACAAAAGGTCTGCATGCAGCCAAAGAATAGTGAGCAGTAATGAAGAGATGAAGAACTATTTGCATGAATCAGAAGTTCATAGTGAAATGAAGTGAAAAGAAGCTATCTCATTTTCCATGCTTGCTGCAAAGGCACGTGTTCCAGAACACTGTTTATGTGGTTGAAAATAACTAGGTCTCTGGAAATTGATACAAAAAAAGGACTTAGGACTAAATTTAAAAGTAGAGAAAGTTCTCTGTAAAGGCCAAGTCAATGATGAAACAGTTGATGAAATCACTGAAGAACCTTCACAACTGTGGGAAGCAGTATTATTTAACAGAAGATTTGGATTTCGCTGACAAGGTAGCCTCTTAAATGTCTTCTTCAATCTACATATAATTAAAGCCTGAAACACACTATGTAGTATTGTAAGAAAGATGGAATCAATAATTTATTTTTTGGGGAAAATAAATAATGAGTATCTTCATAACTGTCAACTTCAGATTTATTTTAATATGCTAAAAAGTACAAGAAATGACTTCATTTACATGCTGTCACCCTCAAATGCAAGTGAAGTGATTATATGCACCAGCAGTAATGCTGCAAAATCCAGCAACAGTTCGCTTAGCAATTAAACAAGCTTTAATTATTGAAAAATTTTGCTGTAAAACCTAAGTATGAGACTCCAATCCAGGTGTTATTTATACCTCAGCATGAATATGAAAGCCTAGACGTTTCCAAATGTAAAAAAAAAATCAATTACTTTCAGAAGCAAGTGCCTTAGGAAAACATTAATTATTATTCTGAGTGCATTTGACAAATGCAGAGCTGAAATTAGTGGAGTTTGGTTTCTTCAGAGTTCTTAAAGTATTAGGTAAATATCTAGGACATGCTAGCAAGGACACTTTTTAAAACTCTTAATTTGTTTCTTCTCTTGTGGAACATTTGTCCTTTGGCAGCTTGAATTAACTGGCAAAATGAAAAGAAGTTATTATATATGTAATGTTTATAATTTAGAATATATGCTTTACAACCTAATTTATATTTTATTATACTTGTATGTAGGTTTCAAATTTTTAGATATAGCATCTAAGCAACGTTAACTATTGTGCCCTGCCTTTTAGAGTTCCAAAAGAAAATGACAGTGTTAATAATATAACTTTAATTCTTTGTTTGTTTGTTTGTCTTTAAAATAAGTTAGTTGCTGCCTTTAATTTGCTTTCCTTAAACATAAAAGGCCGCTTTGTGTTCTGTATGGTTTTCTTTTGGCTGGCTTGTGTTACTGTGAAGGGGTGTGTGTGAGAGAGAGGAGTTGGTGGGGAGTTTTATGTAATTAAATAACAAAATGAAAGCAAACCCACAAAACCAACTTCAGCCTTATATCGACACTCATATCATCCACTAGAGATTCAAGAGGGAAAATTTTCCTGTTCTTTAGAAATGTCAGAATTGTTACATTTGTACTAGAAGGCAAATAATGCTAGTCTGTATTACTTATTTCCTTTCTTGCATAAATTTGGTGGTACTAGATGGGAATGATCTAAATGCTTTATGTACTAAATTAGATTGACCCATTAAAAACAAAGTTTGGTAATGCTGAAAGCATTTTTTGCGTAGTTTTGTTAGTTTTGAAGAATGTTATTTGCTGTTTTATGGGTTGTGTCTTGTGGAATAGATGTAGAATTAATTGTTTGGTGTAGTTTTCATTGAGTACATTTCAGTGTAAGTGCTGCTGAAATAACTTTTAATAGCTGAAGAGACCTTGGAAAAAATTACTTATTAATTTTGTGCAGTGCTTGAGATTTGTAAGATGCTGTGAAAGGTTAAACCTCAACTTTTTTCAGAAGGAAATTGATCAGTGTTAAAATGTCAGCTGTCTAGGTATAGCAGCATACTGGCATGCAAACACTGCTTTCTTATTCTAAGTTCCCCAGCTGCATAGCATTTGCATTGTGACATTTTGTAACATTAGCACTATAGCTGATGTTTCAAAATCAATCAGTTTTTGTTGGTATGCACTGGCCTGCAGCTTAGTTGGATGCTGAAGGTGTTTCCCTGCAGTATAATTAACTTGATTTCTTGGGTTCTGGCAGTCTCGTGACTTCTTAGTGCAAAATCATACAAACAAGTTGCATAATTCTGAAATGTCTTTAAAAAAAATAAATAAAGGCAAATAAAGGCAAACCAAAGTAATATTAAGGCTTTCTCAGAAGTACAAAACCTTTCTAGACATTGTGTCTGAAGCTGCAAATAAAGCAAGTATTCTGGTGCATTTAAATGCCTTACTGGAGAATTCACATTCTTTAATATTACATTTTAGAGAACAGCCAGCTAAAATTCCGATTTTGTTGAAAATGAAGTTGTTTTAAAGTTTTAGAGCTTCTGTTCATCAACAATGCTTCTAATCAGGGAGAAATGTATTAAGAAGTCTTTTGTGACTATTACTTCCTCTATTTAGGCTGAATTCCAGAATGAAATGTACATGAAATCTAGTTTTTGTTGCTGAAGGCAGATTCCAGTGAGAAAGAGATTTTACATGGAAGATTTATGTTTGAAATGTCATTGTATGGTAGTGTTTCCCATCTTATATAAAAACATGGCCTTATAGTTGGCCTGTGTCTAAGTGGAACTGAGACTTAAAAGCCTGCTATTTACCGTAATCTTGCTGGATATTTGCTCAATTCATGTTCAGGACCAGGCTGGATGGGGCTCTGGTCTGGTGGAAGGTGTCAGTGCCCATGACAGAGAGTTTGGAACTAGATGAGCTTTAAGGCCCCTTCCAACCCAAACCATCCTGGGATTCTATGTTGATCCTATAAATATGTAGAGAGTACTCTGAGATGTATATCTGTAACAATATAGTGACACAATATTATGATACAGTCTTTAAGTGAGTAGAACTAAAATGGTTCTACAGCATTATTTTTAACCTGTTCCATATGTTAAAATGGGAATGATGAGAGGAAAGCTTCCCAAAGGCTTTTGTAGCATCTCCTGAAAATTGTTTTTTCTTTTGATCAAATGTATACTCCAGAAGGATAGCTAATATAGATAAACTAGGGTTAAGGAAAAAAAATCCAGAATTAAGATAAAAGCTTTCACAGAAAGTGTCTTACTGTCTTCTCTTGTTTCCCCTGGTGAAGGGGAAAAGCTGGGATCTGTTATTCTGACTTTCAGATATGGCATGGCTGCAGTAGTGTCAAAAACCCCGAAAACCCATGAATGGTTGGGTTACATAAAATTTGATATTCTGTTAGATTGGTTGCATTTAGAAAACATCTGAAAATGCTGACCAAAAAGATCTTTGAATAAAGTTTGTCTAACATTAATGAGTAAGTTGGAACAAGTGTAGTACCTATTAATGCTAAATAGCTATCGCTAAAGGCAGTCTCTGTTTCAAAAAGTTAAAGACCTGAATAGGCAGTGTTGGATTAGTAGAGCAAAAAGTAATTTTATTTCATTCCACAAATGATTGTATCTTCTAATTGTATACCATTCCTTTAGATGAATTGCTGCAGGTACTACGATGATGTCATATTTTACTCATATCTTTGTTTCCATTTATTATGGAAAGAAACTTCTACCTTCTTTGCCTCTGGCTCTTCACCTACTGTGCAGGCTTATATTTGTTTGGGCGATGCATTTAATGGGAACAAATAGACCATAGTGCATTTGTTTGGCCCAGATAGGTCAGGCAGTAAGCTGGGCACAGGCCCTGCAGAGAGACCTCGACAAATTAGAGGGCTGGGCAGTCGCCAACCATATGAAGTTTAACAAGGGAAAGTGCCAGATTCTGCACCTGGGATGAGGCAATCCTGGTGGTGTGCATAGGCTGGGGAATGAGAGGCTGGAGAGCAGTGCTCTGGAATGGGACTTGGGGGTCCTGGATGATGGAAAGTCAAATCTGAGCCAGCAGTGCTCTGGCAGCCAGGGGCCAACCCTGTCCTGGGGAGATCAGGCCCAACATTGCCAGCCGGGCAAGGGAGGGGATTGTCCTGCTCTGCTCTGCACTGGGACAGCCTCCCCTCGAGTGCTGGGGGCAGTTTTGGGTGCCACAGTATAGGAAAGACATTGAGCTGTTAAGAGTCTAAAGGAGGCCACGAGGATGGTGAAGGGCCTTGAGGGGAAGCCATATGAGGAGCAGGTAAGGTCACTTGGTCTGTTCAGCCTGGAGGAGGCTGAGGGGAGACTTCATTGTAGTCTGCAACTTCCTCATAAGGGAAATTGGAAGGGCAGACACTGATTTCTTAAGTCTTGTGACCAGTGACACTGGATTGAAGTAAAAGCAGTTTATTAAAGAGAAAACCAAATCAAAAAACCCCACAAGCAATGCTTACCAACAACAGACTGATGGCCCAGCCAGGTCTTGAGCAATGGCAACTTTGAAAAAATGAGCCCTCAGTCTTATTGCTGAGCCTGAGGGTATAAGGTCACCATCTCAGTTAAGCTCTGAGGTGTCTGCATGTGCCCGTCTGCAGCTCACTCTGCCCCTCTGATCATCCAGGCATCGGGATTTGAATTATATTAAGTCAATAGTGTTTTATAATCTCTGTAAATTAAACTGCTTCAACATGATTAGAGTATGGAGCTGTGTTCATTTTGATGTCTTTCATGTATCTAAAATGTCAAATGTCATGTTTTTGCTTTTTTTTTTCTAGCATGACGATCTTTATGTTGGGTGTCCCATAGAAGTGAAAGCAAAGCTGTGCTTGCACAGATTTGTCCAAATTTCATTTCAGAGTGGTTGGAAAAAGTCTTCAGAATCTCAATTTGGAATGTGTAATAGGAATCATCTTTTAGAAAAATGCTGTTGAAAAAGCTCATAAAATTCTTAGCTGTTTAAAAACACTAGCAATTATTTACCATGACCCTTGTAAAAGCTGCTTTTATTTACAATGTGGCTCTGTTAATAAAAACAAGGTTATAAGATGAAACTTTATACTTGAAAATGTTACCCTTTTTTTCATAATCCAGAGAAGTTGAAGGAAAATGTGCTCTTTCAATTAAAGTTGGTCAAATATTTTGATGTCCTCTCCCCAGCTATGTTTAAGGAAAGCTATTCTTAGTGTTAGATAGTAAAGAGCAGTGTCATGAGGATCCCACATCTGGCTGAAAATAAACATTTGAAATAACTGGACAAAGTGTTTGTTCTAAGATTTGAAGAGTGTTAGATCTTATTTTCACAACAGTGTGGTCTGTAGAGAACGTTACCTTGTCCAGGCGACATAATAGAGGAAAATGGGGAGTCATTTTGCTCCTAAGATTTGCAGTTTCAGAAAAATATTGGCCATGTGGATTCTCCTTTGGCTTCAAGGGATTGTTTTTTTGCCCTTTAATGGTGGATCCTGAAACTGCCAAGCATAGGCCACCCCTTTCATATTCTTTCATTGCAGCATCAAGAAAAATCTTGTTTAAAGATCACTAGGTCTTGGTTCTGCCTCAATTAGAAGTCTCCTAAATTAGTTTTAAACCGCTGTTTCTGTTAATTGATAGTGCTTACACAGAAATGTAGTTTATTATATATACAACTTTAATAATAATGTTGATACTTTTGCAGGTTTTCAATGTTACTTTTTTTTTTAGCTGCTTACATCATTGTCCAGTCAGACTTTCGTAAACATCCAGTTGTAAATGCATGATTTTTTTCTGATTAAATGCAACATTTCAAGTACTGCATAGAGGAAAATCCAGTAGGTTTCTTCCTCCTTCCCTGCTGTCCCTGTGTTCAGTAGCTTCAACCTTCCCTTGGCAGACAGCTGCTTCGAACCTCCTCTCATTTACGTGGTGGGTGTTGGTGGGAGCCTGGGGTGCAGGTTTCAAATTTGATCCCAGTCTGGGATCTGGATTTCTGTCTAGCAGCAAAGGTTGTGAAATGGATGTAGTGAATGGGTGGTCTTTCAGGAATGACATATTTTTAATTAGTAGGTGTACTAATTAAATTAATTAATACTGCATGCTATTTTTGAGTTACCTGTAAAATACTTAAGAACTGGAAGCTTATTTATACAGTGTGAAATATCTAGAAATTTCTAATTTGTTCAAAGGTAGTTTCAAAGTACACCCTAGCTTGGCAGCCACAGAATCATGAAATGCATATTTATGTTCAATATTTTATGTTAGATGTTTGTCAGAATTATCCAAAGTACTATGTTTGTACTTATAGGTGAAGCTAGCCACATTATATACAGTTACTAAACAAATTTAGTACATATATTTTTCCAGTTATTTTAGTTAATACACCAGTTAACTTATATTCTACAATAGTGTGGCATGTAGCAATCTGTAGATTGCTAGGTTTATTTTTCCAGAAAAAGTTGAATGTTTTAACTAGTCCTATGAGTTAGAAGAAAAAAAAAAAAGTATTTTAGAACAATCAAATTGCAAAACAGGTAATGCCCATTAAAAAAAATAACAGTGTACACAGAGACATGTTTATGTAAATGTCACATAGTGCTAAATACTAGGTAAATTGCTTTTATACAAATGTAAATTATATATAATGTGGCTTCATGGGTTATATTTACATTGGTAGAAGGCTATCTGGGCACAATATGTCGTCTAGTTCAAATAGGTTTGGAAAAATATATACCAGTGTCAATGATGTCTTACTATTTAATTCCAATAACAATGTAATTTTAGAAAAATGATTTTTCACTCTTTGTTAACTTGTAAATATTTCTACTAGCTTCAGATTCTGG
The DNA here is from genome assembly GCA_013400175.1 of Phainopepla nitens. Lineage (NCBI taxonomy): Eukaryota > Metazoa > Chordata > Aves > Passeriformes > Bombycillidae > Phainopepla > Phainopepla nitens. The sequence continues at coordinate 51,094 of VXBQ01006023.1, forward strand.
AAGGCTGCACTTAGTTATTTTTAATAGGAGAAATTATGTCTTATCCAATGTTGTATAAAGTTGTAACAACGCATTGTGACTTCTAACATAATTCCTGCCTTGTGCTATCAATTTTTTAAGTCTAGTATTTTGTTAATTGTACTCCTTGTTTCTTCCAGCTGACAGCACGATCTCTACCTTCCATACAGTCTGATGAGAGACTTCAACCTCTGCTTAATCACCTCAGGTAGTATAAAGTGAAAGAATGAGTATACTCCTTCATACAGATTAAAGTATTTGTTTTGGTAGAATGCCTTAGATACAGGTTTTTTACTGACCTCATCTGTGGGATTAGCTTTGGGATAAAACCCAAAAATAATTCTTCAATTTAACATAAACTTTATAAATGATATGGAACATAATTTATAGAACTAGTGTTGCTTCTAAGTAACAAAAAATAGTGATAGCTTTTATAAAGTTGTTGGTTTTTTTATAGCAAGTGCAAAGTTGTTAACCTCCTTTATGAATAAAACACCCAATTCTAAATTACAGTGCTCAGAGCATGGGCCTTCCATGTTGCAAATATTCTATGCTCTCTGCTCTTTTTGGAGGATTTTGCTGTCATTGAATGGAGTGCTAATTTGTTCTTTTAATGGACCTATGTAGATTGCTGAAAGTGTGAACCATTAGAGTAAATAGTTTGCCTCCCTCTTAGTTGTGTGTGTATAGATATATATATATATATGTATGTGTGTGTGTGTATATGTATATAAGTCTTCTACTTTATTTGTAGAAGAGGCTAAGCAGAGAACTCTGGTCTCTTTCTTATATATATGATTGCTTTTTGCCACTTATATATGGGAGACTTTTCTTACTATGGTCATGTGCAGGAGGACAAGGTCCATACATTTAGAGCAAGCTGGTTTAGAATCATGGAATAATTTAGCTTGAAGTGAACCTCTGGAGGTGATTTTATCTAACCCATGCTCAATGCAGGTCTGGTTAGATCAGGCTGCTCTTGTGTTTGTTTTTTGTAGAATTTTTAATGTCTCTAAGGATAGAAATTTACTTAAATACTGGATGTCAGCAATGAAAGCTGTTTTTGAACACATACATCTTAGCATTAAGATCACTGAAATGGTGTTGGATGAATTAGAAATGGAAGTGTTGAGACTCCATCATGGCAGCACTGCATGGGGAATTGGGAGGCAGATCTAGTTCGCTGGATCATGCTCCTTATTTTCTACGGCGCTGTACTGCATGAGCTATCTGTTCCCAAACCCTGACATTTTATTTTGATTTTTAAAAATCTCATAATTTTTATTATATAGGAAGAATTTTGTTGTTTTAGTTTTGTTGTCTAGTGTAAATCAGAACAGGAAAAATAGCTTTTGTTGTATCTCTGTTGATTTCGATAGGCTTGAACTTTGTTCAAGAGCAATGAATGAAAACAAGGAGTGCTCTGTTATTGTTACTGTTACATAGCTGGGGGTACTTGTGAATGCCAATAACCTTCCATGATTTTATTACCCTATATCTTACAGGGATTGTAAAAATACACCTCAGTGGTATAGCTTTCTCAACTTGAAGATCAAGAACAATTAAGTTAGCTTTTTATAAATTTTACTCTCTGTTCTGTATAAGTGGAACAGTCCTTCAGTATCACAATCAGTCCTGTCTGTGCTTTTTTTTTTAAATACAGAAAAAGGAAAGGTTTCAAAAGAAGGTACTTTAACAGGGATACTATACCCCATGTTTATGCCAACTGGTATTTTTGTACATTCTTATGTTACCTCGGATCTGTATATTATACAACTGGTAAATCACTTCCATTTTGCTTTTTTGAAAATGGAGGGACCAAAAAACGATACAAATACTTCCAAGTTGCCTGTTTGGAAGATCCTTTAAAATGAACAAAATATATCAGACTTTGCAACTCGAAAAGCAACCTCTGGCAGCGAACAGAGAGGTGACCAAATAGGTCGTCGTTGTTATTTATTTCTGTGAATCTGTGATGCATTTTGCTTCATCTTGCTCATGAGAAAGGAGAATATTAGCAAGTTGTAGTCTTTTACCTTCATTTTCTCAATTAGTAGAGCAGTATTTTAGTTTTGGTATACGTCAATAGATGTCTGTTAGAGAAGCAAAAGCTTAGAAGTGAATGAAAAGAGAGTACAATTGAAGATTACAGAGCATTGTTTAGTTTTTAATGCCCCACACATGCTTTGGCACCTATTCATATTTGCTTGTGACTTACAAATTACCTAGTCCTCAGAAAAGGTTATTTTACTGTGGATTATGCCTTTGTAGATATTTTAACCCATGGTCATTATTTTTTAAAAAGGAAATAGCATGTGTTTTATAATTGGATGATTCTGGGCTAGATATGTGTTTTGTCTGTGATTTAGTACTCTTTTTATCTTACTCTGTTTCATTGGTGCTTTCTAGTACTCTTTGTACTAGACAAAAAAAAGAATGTTTTTAGTTAAAATGTTAAAGTATTTGGTGCAAGGTTGTGTTTAGGGATTTCATATGCTCACGGTGGGCTACAAAGAGATTTAACTTGCTGAAATGTTAACAGTTTCGATATTAAGGTTCCAGCTCTATTAAATGTGTGAGAAGAACACTTTTTAACTCCTGCTTTGTATGGGCTTTACAGGCATGTAACACTCTGCTGTTTAAAATATTCATCAGGGTAGTTTCAGATGGACAAAACCCCTTGTATATAATCCCATCACGCTACTAGGCCCAGGCTCAGGGGCCTATACATGAGTTGTAGGGAGAAGCTGAGTTGTCCTAGTTTAGTCCAGTGAAAAAGAAGCTTAGGGGAGATCAAATAGCAGCCTACGACTGTTTGGAGGAAAAACATTGTGGTATTGGAATTTTCAATGGCAGCAGAGGATTTAACAAATGATAGTGGTCACGTTTAGCAGGTTTCAGTCAAACATTAGGAAAAACGTCTATGCTAGAATGATAGTGCAGCAGATTGCCCAGAGGTAGGTAATCTTAGTTCATGGAAATGTTTAGGGTTCAGCTAGAAAAACCCATGGCTCACCTGATTAGTGTTGGCAGTAATCCCATTTAAAGTGGGATGTGGGACGAAATGGTCTTCTAACATCCTTTACAAACAACATTTAAATGGTTTTGTTTATTCTGTTTTCAAATGGTAGGTTGTAAGGGTGATAGAGAAATCAAGTGTTTTGCAAGACAGGATTTTTTTAAATGGATAACACAATACTCATGCAGACATATTCATCCTCCTTCTTGACATTCATCTCACAAGCAAGTAAAGAAGAATGCACACCTTGAGAGACTAGCATTATTCACTATCATCAACATTTTCAAAGTACCCTTCATAGCCTTACTAAATCTTGTGATGCACAAACACATCTGTGAATAATAAAATATCTATCAGAACTGTCCTACAGCTGTTTATTTGAAAGACCTAGATCTCATTCTCGGAAACATTGATGTAGTGGATATTTTTTCTTGGTCAACAGGTGTTTGAATGTATGTACTGATCTTTGGTTGCAAGATGTGTTTAGAAAACATCTGGTAACTAAGATTTTGGATTTTAGAAAAGACAGTTTCTCAGTGATTGAGTCGGGCTGAATGGAGAGAGGAATTTATATATGGAGGTAAAATAAAGCTCTTTAAAGTGGAAAGTGAAGGCATTGCTGCTTGCATTCCAGTAAATCACAAAAATACATTATGAGAAACTGCAGATATTTCTAGGTGAGAACAAAGCTTGGTTAGGAAGTAATCTCACTATCTGTGTCATATAGAAGAAAGAATGAGTCCAAATAAGAACTAAAACTGAAATCAAAAAATATGGAAAGAAAGTGAGAATGATTACAAACCTGGTTAGTTTGTGTTGTAATGTGTTTTCAGACTGGCATCATTTTTGAAGGTAGTTTGTAGGGTTCAGCACTCTGGTTAGTGGTGTCAGGTATCGCGAAAATTTGACCTTGCAAAGGACATGTACAATTTTTTAATGTAACAAGTTAATAACTTTTCCTGTTTGCTTACCACGGTAAGAATATTCAGCCTTTTCAGAGTCTGGAAAGTAGAATTTCTTCTTTCTCCCTCCTGGCCCCTCTTAGCTTTGAGTTTTCTGTCCTCGCAATAGAGTTTACTACCAAGGCAGATACAATGGTCAGCAAGATTCAAAGAGCACGTCCTGTTTTTACACTAACTTCTGAAGGCTTTCCACATTCACTTGTAGGAAAGCTTCTGTGTCTTCTCTTTGGATCTTCTCTCCCCAGGTCAGTCCTTTCTATGGATTCTAGGAAAAAGTAGTTTTCTTTACCTCACCATTTTTTTTCAGTGTTGGTATGATTTTGGTAAATACTGTAGGGTACAAGAAGATGAGCTAAAGTGATTATGGTAGAGCAGCTTCAGAAGTTACCAACACTTATTCTGGAATCTGATTGCTTCCTGCATGCTATCCCTAACTACTTGTTTTACAAACAAACCAAATCAAACAGAACCCACCAAAAAATGAAGTTACCTAAGAAACAGCTGTTATCTGTTGGTTTGTGCTTCAATTGTAATATTTTTGTGAGGGTAATTTCTGTTTTGTTCATAGTTTACTTAAATAAAGTGATGCAAATCTGTTTCTGCAGGGGCATTTAGATGCTTCTATAGTAAAATTAGTAATAATAGACACACATGGTTTAAATACTTTAAATTATCTATCTCTTTTGTGTAATGGAAAAAAAAATCTTTCAAGTACAGTAAGCTTGTCTAGTGTTCCAGTGCATCCCAGAAATAAGACTAAGGAACAAATCCATGTACATATAATTAAGCACTGTTTGTACTGTAGTAAAATCAACTCTTAGTTATATGCTTTTTACATTTCACAATATTGAAATGTCACAGAATAATGTGTAGCCCTTGATACTGTCATTTAGCAAAATGCCTTTTTTCCTGGAGTTAAATTCTGCATGCCTTTGAAGACTTAAGGTACGGTCCTTGTAAGTTACTTACAAAATCCCTCTTGCACAAAGAAATTTGTTCATACCCAGACTTTGCAACCTGCTTTTTGGACCAATAATCTGTATCCAAAGCCCCTGTTTGCTTTGTTGCCTGTAATACTGTCAACTTTTGAGCTCAGTTGGGTTCTAGGTTCTGCTGTAAGAGTTTCCCTGGGTCTGTTCTGCAGCCCTACATATATCTTCATTCAAAAATCTCTATAGTTTTAAAGTAAAATCTGGGCATTAGATGCTTGTTGGATTTGAAATTACTTGAGTGACAATGTCTGTATGACTATCTCTGCTGTAGTGTAGGGTTACCTGAACTTAGCTCAGCTTTCAAAAGTAACTTCTTTGCAGTATGAGTTAAAGATGAGACAGCACATGTAAATAAATTTCTGTGCTACTTTGGTTAGGACTTAAACTATATTGATATGTCAGTAAAGCAGGAAAAGCCATCCCAGATTTACTATTACTCTTGAGTTTTTGCTTCCCCCCCTCCCCCCCCAGTAGATACCCATAGTGATATATTGGGAGAGGGGGTGTTTAAATTTGTTTTTGTGGTACACAAATGGCAAAGTAGAAAGATTGTTTTTTACTGGAAGAAGGCAAAAAGTGACCCTGACTTCACAAAGAGTAAGGAGAAGAATCTTCATCTCAGTTGCAGATATAGAAGGAAGGTGGTCAGTGTAGAGGTGTGAATGGGAAATTATTCTTGACTAACCTCATTTGTCATTTTGTCATAGAAGACTCAGTGGATGGGGTGGGGAAATCAGTGGATGTTGTTCCCTTGACTTTAGCAATGTTTTTGAGACTTGTAACACCCTCGTCGACAACTGGTGAAGTATGGGCTAAGTAAATGGTCAGTGAGGTGGACTGCAAACTCTGAAGTGCACTGTTCAGAGGTTTGTGATCAGAGATGTTAAGACCAGCTGGAGGCCAATCCCTAGTGGAGTACCTAGCGTCCTATCTTCTTTAGCTTCTACTTTATTGCCTTGGGTGTTGGAATTGAGTGTGTACTCAGCAAGTTTCACATTATTTAAGTCTGGGGAGAATGGTTTGCACCAGATGGGTGCTCTGCCTTTCAGATGGACTTGGGCAGGAGGTAAAAGTGGACTGCCGGGGGAACCCTGTGAAGTTCAACAAAGGGAAACAGCAAGGCTTGCATCTGGGGAGAATTGTCCCATGTGGCAGTATAAGCTGAGGGTTGAATGGCTATGAATGCAGAAGAGGGCCTTGGGGTCCTGCTGGACAACAAGCTGTGAGCCACCAGGGTACCTGTGATGCAAAGAAAGCTAACAGTGCTCTTGTGTGGCATTAGGAAGGGCACTTGCAGCAGGTCAGGAGAGACGTGATCACTCCGCTCTACTCAGCACTGGTGGGCTGTAGGGCTGTGCCCAGTCCTGGACTCCCCAGTATGTAGGAGAGCAGACTGAGAGAACTGAGGTTGTTCAGCCTAGAGGAGATGAATTTCTGGAAGTGTGTGTGTGAATTTTATCAGTGCATGTAAATAGGTGTCTGATAAAGAGGAGTAAAGAAAGAGTGAGAATCTTCTCAGTGGTAACCATTCATAGGCCAGGAGGGAATGAGCAGAGCCTGATACACAGGAAATTCTGCCTAAACATAGGAAAACTTTTATTGACAGGATGGTTGAACATTGGAACAGGTTGCTCAGAAGGTTATGAGTCTCTGTCCTTGGATATGCTCAAACCCCAGGTTTGTGAGATCCTAAGCAACCTGCTGTACCAAACACCATTTTGAGCAGGGGTTGGACTAGATGATCTTCAGTGGTCTCTCTGATCTAAATCCTATGTGATCCCTCACCTCTCCTTTCAGATCAAGGGAAAGAGGTTTTCTTTGCTATGTTTACTCTGATGTTAATTTTATGAGTCCTCATTACTTAGGTTCTTGTTTTTGCCTGATACGAAATATTTGCAGCCTATAATTGATAAATTATTTTCTTTCTAAGTTTGTAAACTTAAAAATATTTTGGAACTTCTTTAAATGATGCTGTGCTGTTTGCTTTCTTTTTCAGCCATTCTTATGTTGGCCCAGATTACAGCATCCAAAAGAACGCCGGAAAAATTTCTCTAGAGCAAATTGATTCTGTAAGTTGTGTTTCTGGAGTTATACAGGATGTTGAAGTATAACTTTTAAAATTCAAGTACTCTATGTACAAACTAAATATAAAGGCTTTTATCTTCTTTTTTATTCATATTTGCTTTGTAACTGTTGAATGAAGTTGTGTTGAAATTCAAAACAGAGCAGAATTAGCTGAAAATGCCTCTAATCAGGATTCAGACTCAGAGTGAAGTTGCAGTGAAATGCTTAATTTGCTGTTCAATTTTGTGTACTTCCAAATACCTAACATAATTATAAGCAGAATTTAACAAAATTTTCTTATTTAACAATCTTGCAAACCATGATATTAAGTTTATGATTACTCTGTTGCAGTATTAGTCTTTTTCAATGCTGTGTTTTGATTTTTGACTTACAGGAGGGGTTTTGAAAACAAGGAAGTAAATAAAATGAAAGTAAAACATGGGATGTAAAACATCATGCATAAATTGTACAGAGTGGATTAAAAACGTTTTATAACTTCTTTATCCAAATTTTAGGAATCGTGTTTTTCAGTGTCCATGGTAACCACGATAGTGTTTCTCTGGCAGTGAATTAAAATCCCCTCCCTGTCCCCAACCCCCTAAAACTCTTATCAAAGGTCGTTTTGCCAGTCCAGATGTTAAAATGAAGCTGAGTCAAGAAATATTGTCATGCAAGTGTGGGTATATTTTTCCTGACAGCAATTAAACCTGAGTTACTTTGTAGCTGGAGACAGTCTGATACTATCACCTGTATTACTCTGGATTTTGTTCTTGAGATGGTTATTGAATTGGATAGTTTATGGACTCACTTGTGTTATGAATTCAATCCCAAGGCTGCGTATCTTTTCTTCCAGCCATTGGCATTTTCAAATGGAGCTAATTAATAATCACAGTAAACATATATGCTACAGATTAAATGATCAGCGTGCCTTAAGCAGGAATTCCTCTCTTGTCAGCTCTCTGTGAAGTCGTTCCCTCTCTGCATGCGGCAGTTGCACAGAGCGCTCCGCGAGAGCCACCACCTCCGGCACGGGGGCCGGATGCAGTATGGGCTCTTCCTAAAAGGCATCGGCCTGACTCTGGAACAGGCGCTGGAATTCTGGAAGAAAGAATTTATCAGAGGAAAAGTGGATGCAGATAAGGTAATGCAACAAATGGAAAGTATCTCAGTATGTAAATGTGGGGGTGTCGTTCATGTGTACGTTGTGCTACGGATTTGAATAGATGCTTTTTGAAGTAGAAAATTTGGCAAAAGGTACGGTAATGTCTTTTAAAGGTGGGAGGTGGGTTTTTTTGCTGTCTTTGCTTATAACTTTAGTCATTTTGTTGGGTATTGACCCGAACTATGTGTATAAAAGGCAAGCCATAAAGAGGCTTTTATAAATGTGGACTAGAAAAACCTGACCAGTAAATTACTAGGAAACCATTGTCCTTTACAAAATACAGGTACTATGTAACTAAATAAGTTCACCAAGCAGATAAGTGACGAAACCTAGTACTGCCTGAGGTTAGCCAAGGTTAGCTTTTTTAGTTGTTTAATAAAAAAAAATATTAATTGGACAGCTCTGTGTGAAGTAGTCTTGCCTTAGCAAATTTACAGTTGAAGAATGGAAGAAGAAACTGGGGACAGAAGAATATGTTCAAGGAAATAGTGAGAAAATACTATTCAGTGCAACAGGAGGTATTACTGACATATTAGTCATTGACCTCACTCTTGCCAATATTTTTGAGAGTATTGTGGGTGAGGAAGATGGAATGTCTAATTTTTGGAGGATTGTGAACTGCTCCTTATCTTGAACAGCTCAGGTACAACGACGCAGTCTTCCCTTCTCATCCTACTCTGCCTGGCCTGTGGTATGTGTTAGAGCAGAGTTTCAGACCTTATCTCAGTTTTGTGTGGAGTGTGATATTTCATATTTAATATTGTGAGATCTCTGCCTTCTGGAGTACTGTGAAGTATTTTGGGGTGCTTGGTAGACAGTCTTTCATTACCTTAGGTTCTCTGGGCCATCACAATTTATACAAGATATAGGGCAAAAAATAAAGTTGGCAAAAATGAATTATGGTACATATGCCTCTTTGAAGACCCAGAAGATAGGTCAACTTGTCTGCAAGGTTTTTGGGATGGAGAAAGGGATTTAAAGGTAGGATTTGAATAAGTATCTAAACCTCTGTTTATCTAGTTCCTTAAATGTGATATGATTTAAAAAGGAGGTAGTTAAAGGTAGTTTGCTGAAAAAACCTTCAAAATGCATTTTTATACAAAGGTCTCAGGAACATCTCTGAAGAGTGGCAGTAAATTTGGCAGTGGAATGCCAATTAATTACTAGTTGTACTGAGTTTATGTGCCCAGGTTTTGGTAGTGGATGGGTCTACAGGGTTAGGTTCTGTGAGAAGCTGCCAGAATTTTCCCCATTGTCCGCCAGAGCTAATGCCAGCTGGCTCCAGAGAGAACCCCTGCTGGCCAGGGCTGAGCCCATCACCAGAGGTGGGTAGGACCTCTGGGATAACATGCTAAAGAAAAGGGGGGAAAAAAACCCTTCACAATAGCAGCTTCAGCCAGTGAGAGGAGAGTGAGAATATGTGAGAGGAACACAGCTCTGCAGACTCTAAGGTCAGTGCAGAAGAAGGAGGAGGAGGAGGAGGTGCATCACGTGGCAGAGCTGAGATTCCCCTGCAGCCCATGGTGCAGCCTTGGGAGGACCTCATGCCAGAGCAGAGGGATGCCTGAAGCAGGCTGTGACCCAGTAGGAAGCTCATGCTGGATCAGGCTCCTGGCCTCACGGAGAGAGGAGCCCACACTGGAGCAGGTTTGCTGGCAGGACTTGTGACCCCACAGGCACTCACACTGGAGCAGCCTGTCCCTGAGGGACTGCACACCACGGAAGGGACCATGCTGGAGCAGTTTGTGAAGAGCTGCTGCATGTGGGAAGATTAAACACTGGAGAAGTTCACAGAGGACTGCTTCCTATGGGAGGGACCCCACTCCTGGAGCAGGAGAAGAGTATAAGGAATCCTCCCCCTGAGAAGGAAGGAGTGGCAGAAATGTGTGGTGGACTCCCATATCCTGTCTGCCTGCACCACCTGTGGGAGGAGGTAAAGAAAATCAGGAGTAAAGTCAAACCTGAAAGACAGGAGGGATGAGAGGAAAGTGTTTTCGGATTTGTTTTTATTTCTCTTTTTCCTCCTCTGATTTTACTGTAATAAATTACTTTTCCCAAGTTGAGTCTGTTTTGCCTATGACAGTTACTGATGATCCCTCCTTGTCCTTGTCTTGTCCCATGAGTCCTTCGTTATATTTTCTCTCCTCTGTCCACCTGAGGAGGGGAGTGATAGAGAGACTTGGGGGGGGGCACCTGACATCCAGCCAGGGTCAACCCACAACACTTGAATTCAGGAAAATCCAGAATTCTCAGTTGCCATGTCCTGTGCTTAAAGTAACTGAAATAATAAAAACAAGCCATTAGAAACAATAACAGTATAAAGACACACATTTGTTATTTCTGTTTTCAAAAAATACTGGGAGAACACATCTGATTCCACCTACTTGTGCTGTGACCAAATATGTACATGCACATGTATGAATACATGTATGTGCTTTGTATCCTGTTTTCAATCACAGGGTTGTGACTTTCTATCATAGCATCTTTGTTGATCGGCCCTAGAAAGAAATGAAGTTTTATGATCCTTTGTTTAGCTTCAAGAGTTAGAAAGCATGTTGTGTATCAATCAAGGAGTTTGGTTACTGCATTTTTCACAAGCAAGCTGCTACTTCCATGTAATTTTGTTCCTTTTCAAGTTCTAGATAACCAGCTTCAGACAGGGATCAAAAAGAAAACAATTTTTCATGTCTCTAACTGTGTTTGGTGTCCTGTGATTTTTCACATTAGTGTCATACAATGTTTAGTGTCCTGAAGAAAGGAAGATTAATACATTTCTTACTGCAGTTTTCTTCTTTTGACATTTTTATTTTTTAGCATCCGTGCTATTTTTCCTTTTCTATAGAGTGGAGATAATTAATTGCACTGTTTAATTTTACTGGAGCACTGTGAAGGTATATGCAGGATACTTTATAAAGATTAAGGTTAATGATGGTTAAGGTTATTGCCTCCTGACTCTTACATTGCAAAGAGGCAATGTTCAATTTGCTGGAAATGGTTATGATTTCAAAATGGTTTGTTCATTTTTGTTGTTAATAGCTGCAACATCTAAGCCAGTTTTCAATCCTAAGAATTCTTGGCACACAACTTCAGTCTTCAGCAGGAAGGAAGTTACCATGAGCACATTAGCAGTGAACTGGCTAAGCATGGTCTGCAGGCTGAACATAGGCATATGGACAATTTGCACCAAAAAGAACTCTTGTGCTCTGAATAACTGATTCAGGCATACCTCAGGGGTCATTGATAAAAACACTGTAGAAAAGCTTTTAAGAAATAAGATTTTACCTTTAGAGAGGAATCTGTGAAGTATGAATGAAGTGTGAAACCATGTAGTTAGTGGGAAAAAAATCAAATATCACCTACAAAGTGCTGAAACTGGTAGAGATGCCCTGTTAGGGGAGAGGGGGAGGTAATGGTCATATATTGGCGTGTTCACAACATTCTACATTCAAATGCAGAATGCAAAATAAAACATTTTCTAATTTAGGCACTGCAATTAACATTACTCTGCAAATTGCTAGGTTAAGAGTGCCTAAATGGTAAATTGTTGTTTTTCAGATGAAAGGATCAACTGCCAAATAGGAGTAGATGTATTACTTCTGAACGAATGCTTATGCCAGTTGGCTTCATAACTTCAGTGCTATTTTAAGACTGTTTTTTTTTTTCTGTAAATTGTAATCTTACTCTAAACAGACATTGATTCTCATAGATTCTTCCACTGTTCTTGCTTAAAAAGTAACTCCTGACCCTTTCCAAAAAAAAAAAATTCATGGGGGAGATGTAACTCCAGTGTGATTTAAAAATACACAAAGGTAATAAGATGAAAGATAAATTAGAGTACAGATGTAAAAATGCTTTCATAGTTGAAAATGAAGTCCTCTAACAGAGGTCATTGTAGTGGAGATTGTTACTGTTTTCAGATATTTTTGTATGATTAACCTGTGAATGTGAAAAGGAGGAGTTGAAAGATAATGCAGTATTTCAAACAAAGGAAAGAAGGAGTGCAGAATCATTCTTTAAGGTGTTATTCAGCTACTTCTTTAGTTGATAGCCTGGATCTGAGAGTTTCATACAGATGGAAGGCTTTAAGGTAGCCCCTCGCTTTTTGCTTTCCATTGCTACATATACTTGTGATACATATTCTTTTTCTTAGCAGTAATGGTGGTACAAAATGCCTTCTTGTAGTACTCTGATTTTTTTACCTCTTTTTGCAGAAGTAACAGTTGCTAGTTATACACTCCTGTGTTGAAAAGTAATTCCTTTGGTACTGCAGTTTGATATTGCACTAATTATTGTTGCATATGCTACTGAAGTGCATCTTTAAAATTGTGCAAGAGTATGGGGGTTTATTTATTCAATAAATCTCCAAAACTGATGTATTTCTATATTTACAAAATTGTGACAGAAAAGCTTTCTTGTCTTTGTGAGTTCTTCCAGAAAATGAGACACGGCTCTTTAGCCCCTGTGTTCTAGGACACTTTCTTCAAAGATGTGGTGGCACTCAGGCTAGCAAAGCCTCTTATTCATCCTGACTCAGTCTTCCAGATTAATTTATTGTAGTTTCATAGGTCATGTTGTTTTCTGTTGCAGTTGATTGCAAATGGCAAGGAGCAGGTTGTTTGCTAGTTGTCTGAGGTACGCCTCTTCATCCCTTCTTGCTAGTGAAGGTCCTCCTGACAGGTGTTTTGCTGGAAGAAGGAAAAGGAAAGTTCACTCAAATTCAGCCTTGCTCAGAGTCTGTTATTGGTAAAGAAGCAAACCCTTCACAAAGAAGCTTTTGAACCTCAGTTAATGATTGATATATTGTACACATTTCTTCCACACATGGTGATCATGTTTGAAGCTGAGGACAGATAAGGTGACAGCCAGATACTGCATCAGTATGCAGAGGAGTATAAAAAACAATGAAACTTGGGGATGATGATACATCCCAAATGATAGTTCCAGTGACTTTATTTCCCTGACTCTTTGATTTCTTTTCCAAATGATCTTAGGAGGTTTTTGAGTCTGGATTCAAGAGTGAGTCTTTACCTTGATTGCAGAAAACTGGTGATGAATATTTCTACCAAGGCCAACCAGAAATTCCTTGAGGGGGAGCTGGACTCCTGAGGTACTTTCCAGCCTGAATTACCCTGTGATTCTTCCAGGGAGAAGCCCATGTTTGTGAGAGCCAGCCACTGGAGGGAGACAAGATAGTGTGGAATGAACAAATATAATGCATAGATGTAAATTTGAAGTGTTTATGCTCTAATGTAATTTGTAATTCTATGCAATTATATTATTAAAAAAGCCCTGTATATTTAAAAAAAGGTAGAAGTAGGCACTTGGCAATCTTTAGGTCAGTGCTTTTCAGCAGACACAGCTATTCCCAGTGCAATTTATAAAGCATGGATGATATGGTGGTTCTTCAAAACAACCTCCACCCACTCAAATCCTCAGGAATATTTTCTCTATCAGTCAGTTGTTTATGTTTGGATTTGGTATTTTACTTTCTCATTTCTTAGAGATTTCTGGGTTGTTTTGCTCTTTAATTTTTTTTGTTACTTGCTACCTTTATATTGAGTATTACTGGCTACTATTTTAGGAACATTTTCATTCATAAATCAGAAAAGGATATTTATTCTGTCACATTTTTAATTATAATTCTCTAATTGAATGTTATCTGCTATTTTTATTCTTTAATCATTTAAACTTGACATATCTGCAGGCTAGAGTGACATTTTGGACAGCAAGCCGCAATAGTTAACATGTAAGAGATAAAGATGAAATTGAAATCCCTCTATATGGATTAAAATCTCATTTTAAAACAATTGTACAACAGTAGTACTGTAATGTAAATAGGTAGCCAAGCCTGAATTCTCCTGAGATCTACAGAGACTAAAATAGAACTTCAAGAAGATGTTGTTTTCTCTTCTAGGATATATAAAGCAAAATTGTTATAAAAACACAGCATATATGGGCAGTAAGATGTTATTTCCTGAATTCTGCAGTGGAGGACTATGTCATGGTAACAAATTGTTGATATAGTAAAGAATATTGTTGTTGCTTTCATTGGTTATTAGGGGTCTAGATATTCACATTATTGGTTGAATTGTATTTTTGTGTTAAATTTACCATAAAATCACCAAGTTTCTTTTCCTTCCACCAATGTCTGTAAAAATTAGCTTCAGTAGACCCACTAACTATCTGTACTTGTCTTCAATTATATGGAATTTATGATTTCATGCTCTAGTTTCAGTGAAATACAACAAGTGAATTTTAAAGATTTTGAGTGGGTAATTTTTATTATGTTTTGGCAAAATTGCATTCCATTCATAACATTATTATATGTTGAATGGCAATACTTGCGTAGCATAACTGTATGTTTCAAACAGTATGTTTCAAAATGTGTTTTTTATTCTTCAAAGTTAGCTCTTGGAATTTCTTTAATAACAGGCTAGCAGTGATTTAATTGTCAGAAGAAACATGAAAATGCATTTTTCATTTGCATGACTCATTTTTATTCCCAAACTTACTGTTTAATTTACATTAAACCTTTTCTTTCAATGCAAGTTCAAAGAAAAATACAGTACTGTGCAATTGTTATGGGTCTCAAGACAGTAAGTAGATGGTTCAAGGCCTACATCCTAGGCATGTAGGCTTGAAGTAAAAATTGATATTTAATTTGAGTTTTAAACCCAAAGACTAAAAAAAAGAAAGCCAGATAAAGAAAAGAAACCAAGTCTGTGAAATCAGAGTATTTGTGCGTAACTGCAAAGTGACTCAACCAAGATGTTGAGTTATATGTTGAGATGGTTGTTAGGAACTGAACAGCCTCTGAGGCAGTGATACCCTGAACACCAAGTTAAAAAGCTTTTCGTGTTAGTTTCCAGAAATCAGCTTAATATCAGTCAGTCAAACATCAGATCTACTCCTTTCATATAACTTCCTTAATGGTTTTTGTGCATACAAATTGAAGCCTGGAGGAGAACAAGTGTGTTGTTCAAATGGGACATAACTGTTTTTGAAGGTGATATTCACATGAAGACAGATGGCTGCTGAGATCAATTAGCTGCCTTGATCCTGGCTGAAGAGAATAGTCTGGAGTCCCTTTTGTATTTTAATAAGCAATATGCAGAAGAGGCATTTTTGAGTGAATTTGTTTTATAGTAAAATTTTATGCAGCCAGCCATGAGAATTAAAACATGACTTCAAAATAATATGTGGATTACTGGTGTTACATTTGAGTCAAGCTGAATTAGTGGTATTCTTGTTGGTTGTATCTGGAAAAAGATTTTGTTTTATTTTCCTTTGGCTATGGTAGTTTGCTGATAAGCAGTGAGGAGTCAGACTAAACTGAAAATCCTGAGGACTTATATTGTGGTCAGCTATTACTCTTCACCATTTGGTTCCATATGAATGGTTGGAGCTGAGCCTGGCAAGTAGGATTTTCTTGAAAAACCTCTGTCATCTGGCCACGGAGTTTAGAATCATAGAATCATAAAATCATAATATCCTTCTTTAGCTGAAAGCTGCAATAAGCTTTAATTGCTATTAAGATTGAGTTGGTTTTGGCTTTATGTCTACCACAGTATGTATGTTAAGTCTGTGCAAGATTCTCGCTGTCTTACATTGTTATTTAAAGTTCTGTTTTGTAGGTGGAAATTTGTCCTGTGTGTCCTGTGCACATTTGCTTATGCTTGCTAGCGTTCTGTTCCCTTCTCTTGTGGAGTGCTTCACAACTTTGAAAGCTCGTAGAAGTCCTGTTGGTGGATTACTGACACACTGGTCAGCGTGGTTTGGTTTTGTGTTTGTTTTGTGTGCCTATTGACTGCAGCAGTGGGAAGGAGATCTTTAATGGATTCTGGAAGTGAGATGACTGAGGAGGCAGGCTCACAGGAGTTGCATTTGATTGTATTCCAAGAAGGAGGGTACTTGGAGACATGGCTTACTGGTAGATATGGCCGTGATAAATTTATGATTGGACTCAATCTCGAAGGTCTTTTCTAACATTAATGATTCTGTGTTTCTGTGATCATACTTGAATAACTTCTTGCAGAGTCCTGTTAAATCTGGCCAAATCACAGGAAGGAACTGGGGCAAGATTCTTTACTTGCTGTACCAGAAGTAGAGATGATTAGCAATGCCTGTGAAGATATAACTGTGGCTAGAGGGAAGTCCCTGTTAGCGTTGTCAGTGTTACTTGTGTTTATTAGTCTTGTGTAGTCTTGGGATTCTGGAAAGGCTGCAGAAAATTAGCTCATCTAATCAGAGCTAGAGATAGCTGGTTTTTTCCTGTTTAATTAAGCGTCATGAGATCAAATAAAAAAAGTTGTTTGCATCAGGTGGTGATTTTTATTAGGACTTAGATATAAATAATAGTATGGAATTGCTGTCATTAAAATAACATGCCCTGCTGCATTTGTGGATGTTGCTGCCTGATGTGATTAATAGTACAAGTTTTACAAAGCAGTTGGTACCATTTCGGCTTTCTTGATGGATAAGAAATTCTGGCTTTGCTGCAAAGAGGTTTACCAGTAACATCTACATTGTTCACAGTTCTCACACAAATATGTTTGTAGGTATTGCTGTTCTAACCTCTTTACTAAACAAAAAAATACAGACTTGTTCTGTGTATGTTTCTCTTATAGCTGTTTCACTTTTGGTTCCAAATTAGACAAACAAACAAAGCACATAGTAATTCTGGTTGACACATAAGAAGTCAGGTGATGAAAAATCTGATATAGAACATAAAATTACATGTTCTACTTTATTTCAGGAAAGTAAGATGTAAGTAATTTTTTTTTCACCATTTCTGCCCATATGCTATATACGTAATCAACACTGAAAAGGTACTGTTAACTTGCAACTTTATGTAAATATAAATACATAAACACACGTGCACACCCCTTCCAAGGGTAGGTAGATGCTGCACCAGTTCCTTTTGGCAGGGGCATAATCTGTAACTCCACTTGATACTGTTTTCTTTCAGTTTGCATATAATTTGTTTTTTGACTGACACACTGGAAGTTCTGAGCGCTAGAAGGAATAAAAACAAAGTAAACCCTTTTTTACCTTTTACTTGTAAGAATTTATTTTACTTTAAACAGTATTACCTGACTTTTTAAACCCTAGTGCTTACAGGTTTATCAGTGAAGCCAAGGATGCTAAGGAGGAAATGTCTTTGAGACATAATTGTGTTTTAATTACACCCAGTAGCTAATGTAGATGCATATTAAACTCAGATGTATTTCTGTGTATTTTCCTCTGAAATTTGCCTTTCTCAAGCCTTAAATTAACAATCAGCATATAAGTGTCTCTTACAGTTATCTAAGCTTAGGAATAGTGACAAAAATCTTTCATTTTATAACTCTTTTTCATAAGAGAGTATTTTTGTTACAGAAACTTCTATTTTAAAAACCACTAGTTTTTGCATAATGGATTAGATTCAAGTTCTTAAAGCACTATCTCTTAAATGAAACAGATCTGGTATCGACTCATTATTTTTCACCATATTTTTGTTTCATGGGTGTTTTTCCAATATACCCCAGCTGAAGATGAGGTACTAGAAAACATTAAAGAGTATTAGACTGTAATATACAAGAAGGCCATAGTGTGCACATAAAGATTTGAGGAATCACAGTAATAAGTGATGGTAAAAAGTGTGTGCTCTTTCACTCCAAACTCAGTCCCTTTTTCAATTTTCCCAATTGTTCTAGTTGAAACTGGAACTCTGCAGTCTGTGTTGTAACACCAAAGTTAAGGTGGCATTTGCCTGTGATTATGCACTTTAAAGTGCTTTGTTTTTGTTCAGCATTTTTGTAAACCTCTTAAAAATGCATGATTTTCAGTTTTCAT
Source organism: Phainopepla nitens (assembly GCA_013400175.1). Lineage (NCBI taxonomy): Eukaryota > Metazoa > Chordata > Aves > Passeriformes > Bombycillidae > Phainopepla > Phainopepla nitens. The sequence continues at coordinate 69,145 of VXBQ01006023.1, forward strand.
CTTCTGAATTACCTTAAAAGGGAAAATTTTGGGCAGTCTTTCAGCCTGTGGCATGTCTTAGGGGTAGAGAAGAGCTCCAGCTACAATCTCTCTTCCAGGACATTAACAGGACTAGCATAGTTTTAGTGATGTTTAACTGTGCTAGCTACCATAAAAAGAAATAGGATCATTTTTTGTAGTTGTTACATATTAGACACAGAAATCTGTATTTCATAATCTAATGTATGAGCTGGTTGGTGATATGGTTCTTGCAGTGAGGAGAGTGAAAGCAATAATTATCTTTCCTGTACTGAAACTAATTTAGATCAGAATTTGCTCTCTTATGACTTGTTTTATTCTCGGCAACACACATTGCTGTAGATACTCCATGATGCAGTGTCTTGTTAGAACTGCATATATAAAAATGAATGTTGAAGCCAGACCTTTAATTTTCTAAGATTCCTTTTGTAGTTCTGAATCACTTGTCAGTCCTTGCACTTCATTATCACTGTAGACAGACTGTACTTGTCAGAAGAGGTTTCTGTTTTATTGGCCCTTGCAGCAGCAAGAAAGTCATTCCATGACATTCAAAGAAAAGTAATAGATGGATTTGTCTATGTGGCTGATAAATTTCTAAGTTTAGGGATAGTGAAGTGTCTGAGTGTCACTAAATATAGAGCTTTTAGCAGACTCTTTTGAATACCTTCTTAACCATACAGCTCTCTCTAACCATCTGCTGAAAAATGCCGCTGCACATTGCTGCACACACCACTGGTAATGTATTTAACTCTTTGGCTATTTACCCCAAGTTCTGAGACAGGGGTTAGCAGTTTTTAAGATGCAAATCTTTTCATCTGTTTCTTTTTATTACCTTCCAGGACAAGCTGAATGACACAGCAGATCTCTTCCTTCAGTTTTGTTCCTGTGCTTTTTGAACAGAGAAGTTTTGAAAGAAATTTTTTTTAATCTGGTTACTTAGTTGAAATAATGCTTTAAAATAATTTTATTAAACATTCAGATACCCTGTAATTGTGTAAACTGTTTTCAAAAACAAAACACAGGATTCTGAATACTTCTGTTTGACAATGTCCATGTAATTGCTGTAACATCATATAGCTGTCATATAAGTCTATATTCAGCCAGTAAATCATGGCTGTGTTTCATATTCAGTCATCCAGAAAAGAAGCATATTGTATCAAATGTGCACTCTGCTGATATATCACAATAGGCACGATGTAAATAAAAATGTACTTTTGCTTTCAGAATTGATTTAACATTCTACCTCATGTCTTTGAAATCTGTTGAATCCCATGAATAAAGACGGAGCAGGTCTTCACACATTGTTTGTTCTATGTGCAATTTATGTTTTGGAAATTTAATATATTGATTTAAGAGAGGGAAATTACTATGATAGGGCTTAAGTATTTCAACATCATAGGTGTTACTGCTTCTTGAAAGAAAGTTGGATTCTAATTTTGTATGAAATGTACAATGCTATTTAGCTGTGAAACTGAATTCCATAGAATGTGGTATGTGCTAGGCTTTTAATTCTCCTTGCATCCCTTCTTAAGTTTGCTTACAAAGAAGAAAAAAAAATGTCCTCAAATATGGTTTCTTTGTGGGTTTTTTGGGGCTTTGGATTTTTTTTTTTGTTTGTTTATTTTCTGTTTCCCCCATTTTCTTTTGGTCACCTGCTCTACATGTAGGAATGGAAATATGCGGTCTTTATGGCAAGTTTTGCTATTCAAATTCCAATTTATTTTGGTTTTTTATTTCATATACTTAATGGAGTTGAATTTGGGGCATGAGAACTGGGGCAATACTAGTGAATTCTAACAAACTTTTTTTTTTAAAAAAAGCAATTACAATAGTTGGGCTCCTTTTTTGTACTTTGTTGCCACAGTTATGTCCCTCTTTTTAGAAGTTTACAGCAGTCACTGGAAATGAGATTGTGTACTTCTTTTAAGACAGTTCAGAGCAATCTAGTAGTAGAGCTTCTTTATTCTTCTGTTCCCATTTTCTCTGCAGTCATCTTTTAGTCAGAAAAAAAAAGATAGGAAAATAGTCTTGTGTATTTTTGAAACAGGCTTTCTTTTGTTGAGTGCAGAAAGGCTCTTGTCATAATTGCAGTCTAGAGTTGAAATATGTCTTGATTATAGTGCACTTTGCATAAGATAGACTATAAAATGCTCTTTGTATGTAAGCAGTTCTCTTTATTATGACAGCAAGGGCTGATACCTGGTTTTCTGCACTTCTGTTAGATCATTATCTTAAAATGTGATTTTGTCTTTTATTGTCCTGTTTTTAATAAACTAAAAAATCTGGTTTTACAGCAGAGTTTTTAGAGAGAGAATGCCAGTGATCTTGAGCCAAACTATGCTGTTAGGAGAGCTCCAGTATCTGGTTTACTCTATGTTTAAAAGGATTAACAAACATCGATGATCCATGTACTGTTTTGTGTTTTCATTGCCTTGCTGTTGTCATTCTTTCATGACTGCCTCAAAAAGTTAAGTATATATGTTTCTAGAGTAGCATAAGGAATACTGAACAGCCTGAGAAAACTTATTCATTACTCAGTCTCCTTGTAATTTTATTTTAAGAATTATTTGATTTTTTTTTCCAATGATCAATTTATCTAGGAAATAAATGAATTTTTTTAATCTGCACTTATACTGAGGATTTGCTGACATCTTGAAACATGTGCTCGGGACTTAACCTTTTGTTCTGCCGCTGATCCTTATCCAAGAGTCTCAACCACATCTCAGTAAAAGGCAGGGGGTTTTGTCACAGTTGTATCAAATTTTGATAATTGTGTCGCTTTGGTTGAAGGGATGTTTTTCAGCCACTGAATCTCTTTGAGTGATGCTGCCACGTTTGAAAATCTGAGGCTTAGATTATAGAACATCATCTGAGAGCATTCTTGTTTAGGGAACTGATAGAGCTTGAATTAGCAGTAGGAAATCAGTTTTTGGAGACTTTGGGTCCCTGGCCAGTCTTCATCCATCTTCTCTGTGAATCTGTAATACACAGTGCTGTGGTATACATGTAAGTATGGATTTCTCTCAGGTTTGATACAGATGTACTGAATTTCTTTTCTCCTTGATATGCATTCTCTTTGCACTTGGATTATAAACTGCCATTATGACCAATAGAAATCTAGCCTATATAGTCAATAGTGTCTAGAGAATGATTTATTTAATGAGCCTCCAGGGCAAATGGAGTTGCTCCCCAGACTCTTCTGATTGCATTGACCACCATTGATGGTAATGGGAGATGTCTGGATTTAGGTGTTTGCAGTGGAATCTTATTTCTGCAGATGCAGTTAGTTACTGTTCTACTTCTGTTGAATTTTCTTAGTTATCAAAATAAAAACAGAGAGAAGACCCCCTCCCCCTGCCCACTCCCCAGTCACACCATCACCCCCTCCCCAAAAAGCCACAAGGGATACAGAGTAAATTTGCTCACCCTGTGCTCACTAATGCCCCCCCAGTCCCTAAGCAGTGACCAGCAGCACCCACACAGCTTAGAGCAGTTTATGTACCGAGCATACTTTCTATGGTATGGAATATCCCTTAGCTAAGTGTCCCCTCAATTCTTCCTCCCAACTTCTGGTGCACCTCCTCACTGGCAGAGCATGGGAAACTGAGAAGTCTTTGGCTCAGAGTAAGCACTAATTATAAACAACCAAAACATCAATGTGTTAACAACATCATTCTCATACCAGATTCAAAACATAACACCAACCATACTAGCTACTGGAAAGAAAATTAGCTCCCAACTGAAACCATCAGAATAATTTAGATAACAGAAAGAAACATTGCAATATTTTGAAGGAGTGACCAAGCATGTGCCTAAGAAAAATTAAGTTGTTATAGATATGGCTTTAAGTTGTGTTGTGCTGATAATTTGATGCAGTGTCTTGAGGCAGAAGACAGCCTGCTGTGGTTTATGTTTTACTTTTCCTGGTTCAAAGTCTTGGTGCATGTAAATGTGTGAAAAGATTGTCTACATAAATTGTGTATTTAGCTAAATTATACGAAGGCAAGTTTAGACTGCTGTAAATAAAAGCCTATGTTATCAGATTTTTTGCTAGTTCGTCAGGCACACACTTTATGCTCATATGGGTAGAATACAAGGTGTATGACTGATATAAAAAATTCTGATTTTCTTATTGTAGATGAAGCTATCTCCAGGGCGAAGGGGTTCTTGCCTCATGTTGTTTGATAATCCTGGAACTGGAGGGGAAAAGGTTTTTTATACCGCTGTGAATTGGTCTGTGCTGGCTGCTACACAGTGTAGTAGTTTTCCAGCTCGGTTTTAGGTGATGTCTCTGATCTGTGCCTTTGAGGTAGAAATTGGGTTACAGGATGGTAATTTAGAAAAAATTTTTGTTGTTGGCAGATAGAGCAGCATTTATGTGTGCTCCTAAATACAACTGTACTTGCAAAAAGATAATCTCAAATTGAGGTTATTTTAAGAATGAGCTTAAAAAAGAGAAGTTGCTTGGATAAAGATATGCCAACTAAGCAGTGTCTACAGTAATGATTTGAGTGACTGCCTAGGAAATGGATGGAAAAGAGATCCAATTATTTCAGCAGATACACGACTGTGTGCGATAAATTTATGAATTGGAAGCTGTTATCTATACAGGCTCAACAGTTTTAGACAGGAAATTACCTAGTGACTGTTTAAAAAAAAGGTGCTAAGCCATTACTTCTTTGAATTTTGCGGACTTGGAACTAATCAGATGGTCAGCCAAGAAGCTGGACAAAGTTAGTGCACCATTTTGCTTAGGTGACAAACTTTAAATAAACAAATTTCCCAATACTGTAAGGAATAGAGGCATAAAAGCTTCTAAGAATATATAAAAGTAGTTTTAACTGAAACATGAAAGTTTTGTGGAAGTGTGTATACAGGGCTTGCTAGACCTTTCAGCAAATTATTTTCCATCCTAGTATGTATGCTGAATATCAGATTTGATAAAAAATTTTATGGGGCACCTGGTTCTATTTCCAGATACTAATCTGCAATATGGCAAGTGATATAAGGAAGGTAACTGTCAGTGATGACATGATGTCTGTCGTTCAGTGACTGGAGTGGCTAGGGAATGTCACTTCGTTGAAAGTGAATGTCTCTTTGAAAGTGTATTCTGTTATATCAAACTGATAATTATGGGGCAGACATGACCCACGCTTTCCTGCTATGTCTGTTGAAAACGTTCCTTCCAAGGAGATCATTCACCTGCCAAATAGTCCTTTTGAGGTACATCCTCCTTCCATATCTAAAGATCTTGTATGCATTCATGTGGTCAGAACTTGTCGAAAAAAGCTTTTCCTGAACTTCCTATCTGGAATATGGTAATCTGGTATTAGGCTATACCAGTTGCAAATTTATAGCTTTTACATGTCTGTATCTATATCTGTCCCTTTTTATTTATACTATAATTTATAACTTTTATATCTTCTAGTGAAGGCTATCTAGTGCAGTACATGTGCCTTAACTAACATTTATTAGACAAATTAATCTGCATTACCCTGATACTCTTGTGAATGTACTGCATAAGAGCAAAAGGTAAGTTCCTTGCTCAGGACACTAATCTATAGCAAGTGAACTGTCTCCCAAGCCTCCATGATTCTGGCCTTGGACTATTGGTTTTGTCCCACTTGTCAGTACTAAGAGTTTTGTTTGTTATAGGGTGAAGTTGTCTAAGAAAGCCTCAGTGTCACCAGGATACCCAGTCTCACTGTTAGCACATTCAGTATCGTACAGTGGACATGTCAGTTCATTACAAGAGACACTGGTGCATAAAACCTCAAACCTACCACTTGTCTGGTCTGAAGTGCTCTGCTGATGACATCATGTGCATCCTACAGCTTTGCCTAATGGAAAGACAAGTCCCTAAAAGACTTTGTCTTTAGTGACCAAGTTAAAGCTTGGAGAGTTGACTTGCAGTTTTTCTAAAACAAAAACTCACACTGCTGCTAATGCCTAGACTTGCACATTCCAAGGTCCAAGTAACAATTTTTGATAAGGCTGCCTGTGTCTCAGCTTCTTGGCCTCAGTGTGAATCAGTTCATTGCTTAAACGAGACATATTTTCTTGATCTCTTTCTCCGTTGCCAAGCCATGGCCCATTCACCTCACACATAAATTATAAATGTGTTGCAGATTTTAGAAAGCTCAGAGAGCTAAATAGAGGCACAGTAAGTGAGATAGTCCTGATGTGGGCTGTACAGTTAAAAGTTGCAGACAATCTTTGCTGTCAAGTGTAACCAGCAGTAGGTCATCTCAATAGTGTAATAGCATTGCTTTAGTATTACTGTTTCTTAGTAACTTTGGCAGTTTCTGTTGATACTTACCACAACTGTGGTGGGATGTGTGGAACATACCCAGCTTTTCTATGAATTGTTTTTTGGAATGGAAACTGTCACACAGAGTACAAGGGAAATGTACTTGCTCCTGCAGCATCATTACTGTTGAGCAAGTTCATATCAGGGTACAAGAAGACCCTCAGAAGTTCTTACAAAAATCAGAAAAAAATTTTGATGATTTTTTCAACTCACTTAATTTGAGTCTGACCTTTTACAGGTTGTTGCTATAATCCCCTTTTAATAGATTGCAGTTAGAGTAGATGGTAATAGTAGTTTTGTGGGTTTTTAGCAGTTTCTCTAAAATAATGTAAAACCAAGCAATTTATACCCTACAAACACCTACTTGCATGATATGTGCTGTCTATAATTTATTTTGTTCGAGGAGCTTTAATTGAACCACTTCAATTTGGAGTGCTAGAATAACTGGGAAGGAACAGATCCCTCTGCCTTCTTCTTTCTGCAGATTTCAAACATGTCTAATTTTACCTCGGTGATTTTTCTACAAAACAGGTTATTCCTCGTGTTTTGGGTTTCTTTCCTTTATGCAAATCCTAGAGTAATGGTATTAGGAAAGAACGAGGCTGACTGTGGAGTTCACTCCCCAGTGTACAAAGATGGCTGTTCTGCAGGATGTGTTTTCTGTAATGAAATGCCCCAGTTCATGGTTTCTTCCCCCTGAGGATGACCACACAGCCTGTCAGATATTGGCCCTGCCAACATCCTGTTTCCTTGATCAATGATGAGAAAAGCTGAATCACAAGGATGAGAGAGCTCTCAGTGATGCATGTAACTGCACATGTGCCAACTTGCACCACGTAGGTGTGTTTTTCTCTGCCATCTGCCACTGCAAAAAGAGAGAACTAAGCAGGATTACAAGAAAGCAACAAGAAAATATCCAACCTGTCCCAAGGCCATGTTGTGTTATCATGTAGCTGTTGTTTCTATTTACTGCAAGAGCTGCTTCTCAGCATAAGGTAATGAGTTAGGTACTAAAAGTAATTTCTGTGGGCATTAAGGCAAGTGATGTGAGAAGTACAGCTCAAGATTTTAGTATACAGAACTGTTAAAGAGGGGTGTTAATATTCTAGGAAACTAAGCAGTACACCCTGAAGCATTCACGATTTGCTTTACCCTTGAAAAAAATTTAGTCTAACTTAATTGCTTGCTCAAATATCCTTTGTTAAGAGGATGAAATGTTCTTTAAATCATCTTATGAAAAGGAGGAAATATTTCAGAGCTTCTGGGTAGAAGAATAGGTGGCTGCAGGATCAGATTCCATCTTCAATTTAACAGGTTCATGCAGAGATTGGAAATTAAAAGACAGACATCTTTGTATTTGATCTTTGCTGTTTTTCAGGAGTAGCCAGACCATTTGCAGCTCCAACAGGAGCAGCAGCAGGACTTGGCCAGCAGCTGCTGATGCCCAGTGAAGGGGTGGGGAGCTGTTCCCTGGCCCCTCCACGTGTGAGCACACACCTAGAGAATTCTTTATAATGACGAGTTGGTCAGCCTGACTCTGTTGCTAGAAAAAGTGATGTTCATTTGCCATTCAACCAACCAGTTCTTTTATCTCCTGAGCAAAAAAATTGACTAGATGGGAAGGAGTCTTCTCACCTGCTTGATCCTGCCTGTGGCTATGCTGGAAAACAAAATGCTATTTTCTCTTTTCTTCCCCTTCCTGCTTTTTAAAAAGTCTTTTAAAGTAGAGTAAAGTCACTTTGTCAAATGCACAGTATGGATTAATTAGTCAGTGTTTGTTCAGAGCTTTGGATGTCCTTAAGCTTTATTAGGGATGAGTGCTGAATTTTATTAGTCTTCTTGTATTGACTTGATTATGAGCAGCATTTTGATGGAGAAGTTTTTTTTTACTGTTTGAGTCAGGTGCAATTGAGGATTTTACTCTCAAAGTTTGTGTATATTTGCACATTATGTTATATAATTTCAAGTAACTATGTTTTCAAAATCATTGAAGTGTTTTATATGAAAAAAAAAGTTTAAGTTTCTATTTTGTTTTTGTCATCTTTGGGCCAGTCATGAGATTTCATAGGTATATGAATATTCTAAAGTACTATTTGGACATCCATAGACCAAATAGGGAACTACTTTTATCAGTAGAAGTGAGAATATCATTGCAGTAGTAGTGTTAGCAGTGGTATATTTGAATGATTTTTCTCAGTACACTACATTGTCTTCTACTAACAAAATACCAGAGCCAGAGTAAAAAATTAATTTAAAATTATTTTTGAGAAGAAAACTTAAATTCTTATGGAATTGTCTATATTTAGGTGCAGAATTTGAGATTATTGCTGTAATTTTGAATTGAGCAAGAGCAGGGTTGTTCCTTTTATGTATTGTTATAGTTCTTTTTTGGAGGCAAAGAGAGACTGAAGAAGTGTAATTCTAAATATGATGCTTCATTATTTTATCATATTTGGGGTTTTTAGAACTTGAAGTATGTTATTTGAACACGTTCCTTGATGTCTTATAGCAGCTAATGCAATTTAATGGAATCTGTATATTAAGTAATCCGATTCCTCTACAGATTTGATGTCACCTATTACCTCTTAAAAATGACATGAACTCATGTAATTGAATGGTTTCCACAGGACTTATCTAAAGTGATGTATTGATAGCTTTGTGCTCAACTGTGAAGATAAATGTTTGAGTACATCTATATACAAGATTTCATTTTATTGGAGGAGTTGGTGGTCTCTTGGTAGACAAAAGAGAAAATTTTTTTTTTACAAGCAAAGTATACTTCATTTTAGAATCTGAAGAATTGAACTTCAGTCCTGAAGCAAAGTATAGGTTTAGCTTTATACTTTGGGAGAACAAGAACATGAACCTGAGTAAAGAAATCGGTATTTCTGGTTTTTTTTTCCTGAACTGGCAATCAATTTATGGACATATGTGAAAGATTTTAAATTATCGAGTTTTCTCCATTTACTAATATTACTAATATTGTGGAGTCTCATATTTTGCTCTTTTTATCATGTTATCTCTAAAGCCATTAGAGAATCAGCTGAAAACACCTTAAATCAGTGCAGTTACACACTTCTCCTGAGCTGTGTCTGTAAAGCGCTTATATGTACAAATGCAGGTTCGTGTATTATAAAACCCAAAGCTAGCAGCAAGACACCATGTTTTTGTTTTCCTCAGTTTGAGTATGTTTGGAAAATTTATTTTGTCATTCAATATTTCTATTTGCAGAGAAGATAGAATTACTGACCCAATATGTAAGAATTTATTCTTCTGGTTTTATTCAGTTTGACAAAGGATATGCTTACAGCATTCGCCACAGCTATGGGAAAGAAGGAAAGAGGACTGATTATACCCCATACAGCTGCATGAAGATTATCATGTCCAATCCACCAAGTCAAGGGGATTATCATGGTGAGTTCCTTAAGGAGAAAAACCCCAAGCATTTACAAACAGCAGAATCCCTTTGCTAGAGAAGTTAAGCCCTCCTGTAGTCTCTTAAATTATGTATTTAATTTCCAGACCATAGTGGTCTTGAACTGTTCTCTTTAGATCAGACTTGATAATTGCTGGTTTTATATGTGTTGTGTCATGCAGTTCAAGGAGACTTTAAATGTGCAGATGCTTTGAGAAATGACCAATCAGAGGTGTTCTGAGATATGAATTACACTGTACAGGAAGTCTGGAGTTTGTTGGGGTATTTTAAAAACTCCTACAGCTGTATGACTAAACATGGAAAATCTACACTCACTGTTGTGCTAATACTAAGTCATTCAGTTGTGTCTCAAAACTCACTCTAGAACAAAAAAAAATTCACTTAGATGGTGGAACTTTCTAAGATAGTTATAAGGTGATATTTTTACAATGGACTATGGTTTTAAAGACCTGTTGTCTCTCATTACTTTTATTTTCTTGAGTTTTTTCCACAGCTATAGTGTATACCAACACTGTCATTGTTAGTAAGGAACTAACTTAAACTCTTTTCCTGTCAGGGAATAAGAGTTGTGGCCTGTTTATGGTGGGATATTTTATGTGACTCTTGAGCCTGTGGTTCCCTGATAACTCTGCAGTAGAGTAATTATTTAAAGAAAAAAAAAAAGCAGTTGTACACATGGGTAATTAACTTTCCTATTAATAAGCTGTTAGACAATTAGGAACAGCTTAGCTGGTCTCTTGAGTGCCTTACTGCACTAACTCCTGAGTAAACAGCCTTGTTTGTGAGCTTGCTTATTTTTTACTGTCAGGGTGCCCATTCCGCCACAGTGATCCCGAGCTACTGAAGCAAAAGCTGCAGTCATACAAGATCTCTCCCAGTGGAATAACTCAGGTAAGGCATATTTTGCTTGACACTTTCATTAATAAGGCACTGCTTTTCAATTTTACTTTCTGTTTGTGTAGAAGTGCCATATGCAATTTGTCAGTATGTACTGTGAAATATTTCTTCTCATAAAAGGTTTACACCAGAATTTTGGCTTTCTGGCTGCAGTGCTCCCACTGATGTGATGATTATTGTCACCACCTTTTATTGTTTAATACTATCAGTAGGTTTATTTCTGTAGTGGATACAATCCAGAATTTTTTTATACTTTGTTTTACTGCAGTGTGTTTAGAAAAAAAGTTTAAATTAATTTGGCAGCGTTTTAGAGAATTTATTTTTATTCTTGCAGTTACTTGTGGGTGACTATTGTGTAGTCAGTACACAAATATAATTCTTTTCTTTAATAACTTCTAAACCCATACATTCCTCATTATCTATTGTGCTAACTTCCCATGAACAACAAAGGCACATAAAACAACTAAGGAAGTTAGGCAGAAATTTTTGTCAGATTTTAAAAAAAATGTAAACTTAAACCAAAAGTCTATCTTATATAGCAAAAACAATGTAGGAAATGGAACTTTGAGATGTTTCCTGAAGAACTGTGGCTCCTACTGCTTGTTTCTAGCAAGAGCTTAGGGCAGTAAGAGGTTGTCATTATTTTCATTGAAGGAAGATGTACTGGTGAGATTTAAGCTGAGGCCAAACAGTTGTGTATTAACTGCCTGGAACTGCTCTAGGTCCATAGGAAAAACCTGCTTTAAGCTGTTGTCTTTAGTTCATATGCCATGTCACCATTGCTTGTCAGGCACCAACAAACTCTTGTACTAGGAAAGAATTATGGAAAGAATGATGGAAAAGAACGTGAAAGCTCTGCTTAAAACAGTCCCCCTTGGAAGGATTAATTAAGATACAAATTAAAAGAGAATAGTTTTTTAAAGAGTTTATTGTTCACTATAGTAATTCTTGACAAATTTCTGAAATACTTGTGCTTTCTCCTAGGAGTTCTTTTTCCTTTTTTTTCTTCTGGTTTATATCAATAAGCATCTATATATCTGACAGGCTCTAGGGATATTTCCCTTTGGCTTTTTTTCCTTATATATATCAAGAATTGATGCTGGTGTGGGATTTTTGTCCTGCTAATCACTGGAAAGATTGGTGAGGATTTACTAGCTTAGATGCCTTGCTGTATGTGTGGGTAGGATTTAGTAGAGGTTATTTCTTAAGTGAGTTTGCACAGTAAGACAGTATCTGCATATTTAATGTAGTTCCTTATTTAATGTGAATTGTGATTTTATTTTTGTGTGTGTATGTGTTTAGCGTTTATTTTTATGTTGTTTTTTTTTTTTGTAAACTAGAATTTGGATTCACTAGCAGTCTTATATTTTCTTATCAAAAGTGACTAAGACAAACTGTTTCCATCAATGTCTTCTTCGCCCAGGAATGGATGTTGTCCTGTTCATGACTTTTGTAGTGTTTAAGTGCAATTAAAGTTAAGGATTTTTCAGTGTCCACTCCTAGTGTTAAACCAAAAAAACCCACAGGAAGATATACCCTCTATGCAAAACCTAATCATAATAAAATAAAATAATGTAAAATAAAATGTTGGCTGTGCCGGGGTTCTCAGAAAATAATTTTTTGTATCAGACAGTCTTTGAGATATCCAGTAGGAGAAGAGGAAGGAAAAATAGTTGCCATCTGTGTCCAAGTTGTCATTATTGCTACCCCTCGTTTTTGCGCCTTTTTCGTGGCCCAGTAATGTTTGTGTGACCAGTAAGAGTTCAGGATCCTTCAGCCCAGGCAGTGGCTTTTAGGAGTCTTCTGTGATGTTGATGACAGTTGCTGAGTATCAGAAATGTTTTTTTTCCTTTAGCTCTGTGAGTAGGTATTAGGGGTGGATGGTTTACCAATCTTTCAATGGTCTCATGTAAATATATTTCCAGTAGCTTGGTCTCAAGGCTGGCATTCACTCAAACCATACCCTTTGACTCTTGGAGAAATTACCTTTTTTCCCAAAATCATGTCAATCACAATAGCAAAAGCAAAAAAATAGTAAAAATTTCTGGTTCTACAAAGAGGAGAAACAGAGCATCTACACTAGTTCTTTTTGTTTTTCTATGAGAGGAGTAAAAGCGTTTCTTCAGGGAAAAATACTTATGTCAGTGAACAGCAGATAACTTCAGAAGGCAGCTTGTTCTTTCTAGTAGAATTTTTCTCTTAATTTAAATTTTTTTTCCTATAACTGGGTTAAATTAAAGGTTTTTGATTAAGTCACTCACTGAACTTTGTGTAATGTTCTTCAACAGATTTAGTGTTTTGGTGGGTTGGAGATTCTTCACAGAGATGGAAATAAATAAGATGGAAATAATAAGCCAGGCTGTGCCTAGGCCTCTGATATGGCTATATGTTTCTATGAATGAATCAAAACACCAAACAAAAAACTGCCAAACATGCAAAAAACCCCACAAGACCACCACAGTAAAAAAAAAACCTAATTAATACTCTCCTTGTTGATCTAATATTTAAAAAGTTTTATGTTATTACTGTCCGTAAAAATATTTTCCCTTGCAGGCAAAGAAACTTTCCAGAAAAAGTTGGAAATTAACCATTCATAACTGAGTCCATAGTAGAAAGATTTTCTTGATAAGTTAATTCTGCAATGTAAAAAAACCCAAAGCCAAACTTACTTTGAGTAAGTTGAAAATAACAGCGGATAATTACAGAGCCCCAACTATCCTGCTATGCAACATCTTTACTTTGAGTGCTGAGGATCTGTAAAGGCAGGTGGCTGCATACATCTGCCAAACATCATCTCAGCCTCATTAGCAGTCAGTAGAGCAACATCAGAAAAGCAAGTTACAGATGGCAGTGAAGAAAAAGGCACATAAGGACTAACAGGAAATGTCCTTGAGTATGTACCTTTACTTAAAAAATAAGGCAATGCAGTGTAAATGGCTTAGTGTATGTAGAGGTAAAAGATTGCTGCTGTGAATTAAGCTTTGAGTGGAGGTCTCTTTCTGGGAAATACTAGGGAAAAACAGCTGCAAGCTTGCTTTCATTATGGACAAATGTAGTAGAAAAGATAATATTTATTAGGGATGGTAAATATGTTTTATTTTAATAGAGGATTGTTAATTTCTCTCACACAAACAACTACTTTCTAGCTGGGCTCCTTTCTACTGTTGTGTTTAACCTTTTTGGTTTCCTCTTGGCAACTTCTTCCCTGATAAAGCAAGTTAATCTACTAAAGCTATTCTTCTTTAAATTTGTTAAATGTGCCCCTTATTCCCCTTCCCTTTCATATATGCAGAAGGTTTACCTGGTCCTGTAAGAATTTGTCCATACCCGAGTTTGTTTGCTCACTTAAGGATCTGAGATTTAAAATGTATTTACACCTAAATTTAGAAAAAAATTTATTTATGTCATTTTGTTACATGTAATCTTGATTAAATAAAGACGTCTTTTGAGAAAACCTTAAGTATTTATGAGCTAGATTGAATTAGCTGACTTATTTCAACTGGAAAATTCAGGTTAGACAGGTCTGAATGCTACAGAATATCCTGAATGTTTCCCTTAAGTAACCAACAGAAAAAAAAAAGTCTTCTGATAATTACTCCATATTAGGTGAAAAATATTTTTTAAGAAAGTATATACATATAATGTGCTTAGCATTTTTTTTAAAAATAGAGATGGCTCTTTAGTATGGCATGGATTATATCTTAAGGAACAAACAAGCAAATGTAAGGAAATATGAAATTGAAGTGTTTAGACTAGATTAGTTTTTTCAGTCCTTAACTACTAATTTTTTCAGTCAATTTCAAGGAGAGATGAGAAATAAAAATGGAAATATATGTATGGACACAGATAGTGGCAGATTTCAGACTTCATTGCCTAGCTGGCCTTGGCCTTTAAGTTTTACAGAAGGTTTAACAGGAGGTGGCAAGAGGGATAGAAATGTAATCAGTTGGGCTATTACAGAGAAATAATGGGGCTAAGTACTTTCCTGGCAGTGTGTTGCTGTTTTTATCCATTCAGCAAATGTAATTTATTTATATATCTGTCAATAAATACAAGGCAGCATCCAATAATGAGTACAGCAGGGATTTAAGCTGTATATTGCTGTGTTTGACACAAAGGTCAACCTTGGGAAATGGCTTGAAATTAACATTTCTTGAAAACTATTTTTCCTTCCACTGAGGCTATCTCTTAATTCCAGCAATTTTCTCTGTTTGATAAGCAGAGAGAGCATACATTTTGATTATATAAAGGAGGGAGGAGGTAATGAAACTTTAAAATATTTCAGCCAGCATTGCATTCTGGTGATAAGAATGGGACTTCATGCAGCACAGAAGAGATTACCTGAAGTAGAATTGGAAAGCAAATTGTATTTACAAAAGATGGCATGATTTTCCTAATACGTGTTCAAAACAGCCTATTCACTCACATATTCTGCTGAGCTTGACTAGAAATAGCTTCATTTCTAAAAGGACAAATCTGATTGAAGGTAAAAGCATTCCTCTCTCACAGATATTTGTCTAAAGGATTTGCATTAAATTTTCTTGATGGGAGCACAGTAGTATTTTACTGTGCATCTGATGAACTGGTAATGTGGAAAATAAAAATACAAATCATGTCCTTGATTGCTTCATGCTTCAACCACTTGAATTGCTAGATTTATATCCGCAATTATGGAAGAGATGTTGCAATATGATAGTTTGACAATAACTGTCACAATTATATTACCAAAATATAGATTCAACTTCCTCTTGAAGTTAAGAGTATTGAAATTACATTTTAAGGGTCAGGTGTACCTTCCTGTGGTTTTTAGCTTGTTTTTAATGTAGCCAGGGCATTTTAAAGTGTGGTCATTTATTAGTAGGATTCACAGGTGTCACGTGCTGCAAATGTCCACGAGCTGTTGGCCAAGGCTGTGGTGGAATACCTTGTTTTGGAAAGTACCAAAAAGTTGAATGTGTGCTGCTTGTGAATGTGTCCCATTCCTCTCCCTCCGTGTAGGTCCTGGAGCTGGTGAAGGGCATGCATTACCAACTGGCCTGTCAGAAGTACTTCGAGCTGACACATGATGTGAGTAGCTACTGTTCTTTGTTCTGCTGGTATCACCCACTTTGTCTGGAGGAAAGCCTTGGAAATCATGAATGAAGCCCAGAGACTATTTTCAGTCTGCCCATCCATCCTTAGCTCTTTTGCCTTGGTAGTTTTCTTTTCAGTAATTTCAAATATTCTTTTGTAATTTTTTGCATTTATATATTTATGTTATTAATACCCTCAACATTACAAGATGTAGTAAAATATTATGCTTTCTTCATGCAAAGGTCAATATCGTTGCATCTTATCTATTTCAAGTCATTTAGCTTTTTCAGTATCCTGCTTTTAATCAAATTTGTAGGGTTTAATGCATTGAGCGAGTTTGATGTGTTTAGATACACCTTAAAAAATAAAGAGAAAGTGTCTAAAACCTCTTAATTTAATCTCCCAGCATTTGCATGGTTCCTTCACATTTGTAGTCATGTGTGATTATTTTTTTAAATCAAGATGAGCACTCTCAGAGCTTTCCCATTTGCTTAATTGTAAGCAAAGTAATCTTACAATATTCTCCAAAAAATTTTAAGATAACATATGGCCACACTCCATTTCCTGTGGGATTTCTTGATCCAAAGAACAGGCTTTTGCACTGGTTCAAGATTCCTTGTCATAAAAAAAAAATCCCAGTGAAGCACAGCTGTTCTTATAGCTTTGTTCTCTTCACAAACCAAAAAATGGAAACATCCCTTTCAAAGAGCAGACTGTTGAACAACCTTTCTAAGGATATGGATGAGGATTAGATGACCCACCCAGAGGCATGTACCACTGACTTTGTTATTCTTACAATTTTCACAACTGATTTAAGTGGAACTGTTTGTCTTCACATATTTCCAGCAGTCATATGTATGAATGTATAGCAAAGGTGTGCCCTGAGTCTGTGTCCAGTGTTGTTTTGGCACATGTGTTTTGAGAGGAACACTTTGTCTTAAGGTCTCAGAAAATGTGAGATCAAACCTAATTATCTGGAAGGAAGTTCAAAACAATGTACAATTTTAAATTTTGGTAACACTTGCTCTGTCTAAGTTCATGTCAGTAGAAATATTTTCTCAAGATGACTATAGACCCCAAGGTCAACATTCATCTAAAGATAAATCAGTACTGTGCATTTTAGGAAAGCTCTCTTTCCATTCTTCTGTAGGAAATTCCAGAAACACATTATTTTTTATCAGTTTTGTGGTAATATAAATATCTGTCTTTGCTGCTTGCACTCACAATCACCTTTCTGCTTTGCTCTTGATATTATTTCAGTGAGAGAAAGAAGAATACACAGACACTGTAATTTGAATGGCACATGCTTATGATGGCATTTTTTTTACAGAATTTAGCTGCTCAACTTGTTACCAGCCTGCTTAGACTGATTTTTCTATTCTACAGCTATATGCTGTATTAATTTTTTTTTTTTCCTCTGGAGAGGTAAAAAATGTGTCTCTGAAGCTGGTGACCTTTGCTTGCAATCAAACCTTTGCTTTCCTGTATATCACTAGCAGAGTTTTTCAGTGAAGGAAATTTCAGAAGAATCAATTAGCATAACTTTGATTGTTTCTTTGAGCAAGGGAACAATCTTAAGTGTAAAATTTTTGTGGAAGTAATGGACTTGCTCACATGGAGAATTTTAACTTAAATTATGTAAAAAATTTCTTAAGGAAGTGTTTGATATGTGTTGGGAAGAGCTGTTGGTGTTGCCTGCAGTTCTTAGAAGTTATGGTGTGTATGTGGGTAGGATTGACTAGGAATGACTTCGTAACAGACACTTGTTAAAAATTTGATTTCTCTAAGTTCACAGGGTCAGCTCCATTAGCCTAGCACTTGGCACCAAGACTGTGCTAATACATGCAGCTGGGCTAGAGTGAGAATGTTCAGATACATTCTTTGGGGGTAGGTGATGGGGGTTGTGTCCTTGCACTTCAGTTCTACCACTTCAGATAGCATGGGCTAACAAAAAGCTGATGCTCTGTGTCTTCTGTGTAACCTGGGCTTATTAACTTCAATGCTGCACCTCTCCTGAACTTTGGTTTCACTTTTTCACGACCACAGACTAAAGTCAGACATCATTTGTGTGGTCCAGTGCATTGTCTTCAGGCAGGAACTAAGATATTTGTTGGCAATTTGTTAACTCTTCAGTAAGTGTGAGAAAGGAAAACTGCAGCACCATGATTGCTCCATCCACGTGGTTTTTCTCTAATATCAGCTGTAGCATTATCAGCTGTCACTTTAAAAATTCTTGGTTCAAACCCAAAGATGTTATAGCTTCAAAGTGATTTTTCCAGGATTTTCAAAACAATATTTGCTATAGCAGGAATATTAAGCTGGAGTTTGTATGAGAGCCAGTGTGTGCAAAATGTGCTGAATCCAAAAAAAGTCTTGTGTTAGTATCAACTACTTAGATGGATTATACAGTTGGTCTGAAGTGGCAGGTCTTTTTGCTTGGTTAAAAGCTCAAAGTTTTAAAGCTTTTGCATGTTAAAAGCTTAAAATTTTGACTGCACAGAAAATATATTTTTCTTTGTGTGTGTTGGATTCCAGGTAGATTTACAAGTGTGAACTGGCAAGACTGTTAGAGAAATCTACTTTCTCTGTTTCTTGTAGTAAATCTCAGCTGACTTAAAACTAAGATAACGATGAGGGTTTTAAAATTAATGTGCTTTGATCTATATTGCTTAAAAATATTATAAACCTTGCATAAAGTTGTATGAGCAGTCCAATGTAAAAAAAGACTTCCATTTTCATGCTCAATTTTCTTGTGAATTTCCAGCCAGAGCAGAATATTTTTATTCAGGGAAATGCTTACTGAACCCTGCTGAAAATTACGGAGAACAGAATTCTTTCTATATCACTATATCACAAATGAAGATAATCTTCCCCTTTCTCTTTTAAGGCTCTCTCAAAAAGTTGATGGCTTGAATGGGTGGAATTCTTTTAATTAAGAGCTGTCTGAACTTCATCTGATAGAGTTTAATTTAGGTAGCATTCAAGTTTGAAATAGCAAAAATGGTGCATGGAATCATACAACAATTTTAACTAACCTGTAAATAGCTTTTAAAAACCCACAAATTAAAACTCACAAATATCATCAATCACTTCTGAAAACATGATTATAGGCTCCATTCTTACAATGAGCTGCTTCTACAGCTTATTTCAGACTGTTGGGGAGAGAAGAGTTTAGAATAAAATTAAGAATTACAAAGTGACTCTTAAATTGGTCTGAAGAGAACTGAGATTTTAAGGTTGAAAAAACCAGAGCTCATTAAGAGCTTCTAAAAGGAAAGCCGGTTTTTCCCTATATCACTTTTTTTTTAAGCCTTTTTCTTGTAAAGAAGTAATTTAGTTCCCATGTAATGAAAATTGGAGCATGGGTGAAAGCTGGCTGGATGAAATTCATCCAGATAAGACTAAAATCAAATTCAGTGATGACTTTGGGTTAGGTTTTTTGGGTTTTTTTTTCATTAAGCCTTTGAGTACCAAATTAGAGTGCTAGGACTGTTACTTACTTTCATGATTTTTCAAGCAAGGTCACTGACAACAGTTGCTAAGTCATGTCTGAATTAGATTTTGTTATCCATGTCACCATTTTCTAATGGAGCTAAGCTAGGCAGTGGTAATGCATTTAATCAGGGTTCCATTTGAGGCACACACTGATCCTCTGCTTTAGGATTATTCACAAGCAGCTAAAATTTAAATTGATGGGGTTTGGCATATTAAATTAGCCACAGTCCTCAGGAGACTCTGTGTGTGTGCAGAGTTGCTTATTGTGCCTGAATTGGCCCCTCCCTTCTGGGGAAAAAAGGAATAGAGTGAGAGCAGAAATTTACAGGTATATGACTCTTAATCTTCCATGGTGTGTTGTACCCCATGTTCGGTATGTCTTCCAGTGTATTTTAAGAGCAGTATTTTTTAAAAAATGTTCCTAGAATTCACATGGACTGACAGGCAGATGAAAGGTGCAGGTTGCCTTGAATAGGTGGTGAAATCACCTTTTAAAGTAAGCATTTCCAACTTCTGAGCCTCCCAAAAGGTATAACTCTGGTTTGTGGTGAATGCGTCAGAATAGCTTCCTTTTAAAGCTGAAAGCTTTGTGGATTTGAATGTTCATTTATCAAATAATTCCAGAGCTAAAAAAATGCACCTGCTAAGTAAAAAATGGTAATACAAATAAGCTGCACTGTATGTTAGTTCTCTGTATTCTTTTCCACTGATGACTAAGTGTTCTGTGCTAGCGGTTGTGCATCTAGAGTCAGGGTGCTGATGGTGGCACTGATGGAGCAAAGATAAGCTTGGTCTGTGGGGCTTCTTAGCCTGCTCCCTTGTAAATACTGCATCTGTGCCTTCTGGGGAAACCCTGGAAAGACATGAAGCTACCCTTTTCCATTTGCAGTTTCACACTGATACTTAAGAGCTAGATTTATCCTGTGCAGTTGCTACAATTTCTAGCACTCTAGACGTCTCTCACTCCCTCTTTCGCATGGGGAAAGTCCATTTTAAGGTGTAGTTTCAATAGTCCTACATCTCTGAAGAGATGCCATTTTACTTATGTGTTTTTAGATGTTTTGGGGTGTTATTTTTCTTTACTGTAGTAAGGTGTGAAATAATGTTTGAATTTGCCAAAATTATTTATTTCTACAATGAAGGGAGAAAATTTCTGATGAAGCTAGATTTGTGTCATGCTAACATTTACTGAGACATTATTTACAAACTGATGATTTTTTCTTCAACAAAATTGTAACTTATTAAATTGTTAATTAATCTGTTCTTAAATATGAAAAAGATGATTTTTAGAAATAAGTGTAATAACTTGATGTTCCTTTCCTTTTATGTGCAGATTGATGATATTGGATTTTCTTTGAATCATCCTAATCAGTACTTTACAGAGAGTCAGAAGCTGTTAAGTGGTGGTAGAGAAGTGAAGAAGGAATTCAATAACTCTGGAAACTTTCCACAAAAAAATACTAGTCAGGAAAGCATAAATTCAAGTTCTACTCCCACCTCTTCAAATGCACAAGCTGATACAGAACTGGAAGGACTAGAAGCATACTTCACTGAAGACTAAGCAGCTGAGCTGTGTTATTTGTGTTATTTTTTTCTTCCTTTCATTCTTTCCCTTCTCTAGCTGGATTTGTCCCTATACTGAGGAATATGCACTTCGCCACTTGGAAGACAGAAGCATTTATTGCTTTGAGTAGGCTGGAAAGACGAAAGATAAAGATTGAAACTGTAATTGCATCCAGCATTTATTCTTACTGCTTTAGGCAGCTGTTTTATAGGGTGTGTTTAAGGATGGGAAATGAAACATTCTTCACAATTATTGGGTTTTTTTTGTCTGACTTACCTTTTTTTTGTTTTCTTCAAAAAGTTCAGATATTTTTATCCCTTTTGTGATCCCTTTCCTAGAAACTTTTCAAATAAAAAATTGCAAAGCAAAAGTTTTTTTGTATTTTCTTTCAGCAGTATTGTGATGGTAATTAAGTAGGAGTTCTTACTATCAAAATTACCCTCTGGAGGAGTCTGTCTCCTCTATATGAGGAGCTGAGGGAAATGAGCTCCCTAATTTGTACCTTGACACTAAATTTAGAGAGCTGGTTTTGATACTTGGAAGAGAACATAATCAGACTTTAGACATCTGTATGTAAGAAAGTAATAAAAAAAAGATATTCTACCGACAGACTCATGAAGAAGCTAAAAGCTTATTAGCATATTTTTTTTTTAAGTTTCATCAGTGTCTGTGTGTGGTTGGAGTTTCCTGTGTCCTGCTAAGCTGAACAGCCATCTGAATGAAGCTTTGGGTCACCTAAATTCCATCCATTCTCCCAAAGCCCAGGTTGCCCAACACACAGACTGCTTTCAGGCCAGCAACAACCATCGTGCAGTGGATGGGAGCTCCAAGCAGAGCTGGTATTTTCTAGCATGCTGTTTGGGTACTCTCCTAGGGGTTTAAAATACCTCAGTTTTATTTTACCTGATGCTTTAGGAGTTTTAAGACAACAGTATGTCCTCCCTGGAGACTGACCTTGCTACCAATTCAGCCTTTAACCCCATAAACACAGTGCTGTCATTGCTATGGACTTGTACCAACTCTGTGAGGCCTTGACACGAAGACTCACTGACCTCCGTTTCTCTGAGCTTGCCTAGCCCTGCCTGAAGCTTTCTTTTAGCTGTAACTTTGTCTCTCAAATGACAGCCTAGCTTTGTACAGTTGTGTGCTGTGCTGCCTGTGTTTGTAAGGATTCTGATAAAATTCTGCGGCTAATGGCTAGGAAGTAATAGGTAGTTATTTTGTGTAGAATGAATTCGTCGATGATTTTAGGTGCCAGAGGCTTCATGGATATAAACAAATCATCCAAGTGCCAAGCACGGATCCTTATACAATGATGGTTTCTCCTGTTGGCTAAGCTCCTGGCATCACCCCACCTGATGTGTGGAAGTCCATGGGTTGTAGTAGATGGTTAAAAACCTTTGTGTTTTGAAGTTTCTTTGGATGTGGTAACTGGCCTCTTATTACCATTACTGAATACCTGAGTTGGAGGTGCCTAAGTGGACATCGGGGATTCTTTCAGTAGAAGTGAAACTCTTTCAGACATGCCATGAGATTCATGGTCTTAAGTGAAACAGCTGGGAGAAGAATGAGGTCATCAAGGCAGTGGATGCAGGTGATCCAAGGGAAAATGTAATTTCTGGTTCAGTCATAACTTGCTCACATAGACATTAAACTCCCAGCTCTTCCTTTCTGAGCTTCACTTGGGCTTTGAAATCTGTGTTGGTAATGGGCTGCTTATACATGTGTTCTGTGGTGGATTGCTACATTAGAATAAACTAATTTTTAGAAATTCAAGCATAAAATTTTTTGAGAAATAAGTCCATGTTACAATGAAGAGAATATAACCAGACAAATCCTCTGAATGAAAAATCAAACTGAAGTGCAAGAAACAAGGATATGGGGCAAAGCCTTTGTGCTTTATTGGCTTACTTCATTATTATGGGTTTACATCACTTGATTAATAGTACTACAAATTGCCTTAAACTATATTTTCGTTCCTTTTATTAGTCAAGAGGACTATAATTAAGTAGCAGAAAAATGTACAGATTATGGCATACAGTTGCAAGTAACTAAAATAAAATTGAAATTAATGCTTCTGTTGCTACTTGAAGAAAATTGCAATTTCTTTTCATTTTTCACACATTTTGATTATTTTGTGTTTCTTTGAAAGCTGAATATTTTGGAAACTATGATATGGAAAAATCCAAAAGAGAATCCAATTTGTGAGCTGTTGGACACTGAGGAGCCTAAAACGCTTACTACTTTGTAAATTTGGTAAGAATCACTTGTCTTATTATTATGGAACTGTTTGAGATTAAAAAGGCAGAATCACTAAGAATATGTAAATCATTCATTTGAAAACATTTCCTGTGTTGATACTATTAAACAGTGCTATTAAAGCTATACTTGGTCAGAAAATAAGGATTCTGAAAATAAAAGACACCCTGATAGAATTACGCAGTAGTCAAAAATAGCGACAAACCCAATTACCAAATAAGCCAATAAGCAGAGGCCCACAAAATTCCAATCCCTATTTTACAAGTTGAAAAGAAAATGTGTTTCTGCAATAAAGCATTGCAGATGGATCTCTTTGCAAGTATCGAATCGTCTAAGTGGATCTTTAAAGTAAATTATTATATTTTGCTACTTGGATAAAAACAGGAGACACACACCTAAAATTTGAAACCTTGCTGGAGAAGACACTTCAGCATTCTGCATCAGTAAAGGAGATACTAAGATAATATTTGGTTGCATTTCTGAGGGGTTGCACCGTGCCAGAACACAGCCCTGTGCAGCAGTCATGCTGATGTAGGAAGCAGTTTTCTTTCCATCCAACACCTGATCTCAAATGTACCACCACAGTTCAGTTTGGAGCTGGATGTTTCAAAAGGAATGCTGGCCCAAAGCTTGTGAAGTGCTAGCATCAAGGACGATAAAACTGTCTCTGACTTCAAAGCCTTTCAAGATCTAATGATGAGGAGAAAGTCGCTGTTGGGTGTTCAGCAGAAGGAAGGGTGAGGAGCCCTGGGGTGACTTTAAGTGCTGTGCTGAGGTGAGCAGTGCTGCCCTGGCGAGCGGAGTGGCCGAGCTGCCACCGCCGTCACGGCGCCGTAGGAGCTGATCCACCCGGCTCACACCTGCTGCGAGCACGCTGCCCTCCTTCTCTGCTTGTTTTGGGAGGTTTACTTCGGACTAGTTTTTGTCTTACACTGTGGCCGGAGCGGTCAGTAGCAGGTAGAGGAATGTGCAGAATGTGCCTTTTGTGTGAATTTCTTCCAGAAGTGACCCAGCTTGCAGGCACACAGACTGGTTGGCAATGTGAGCCAAACCAGAGCAAATGGAGGTGACTTGAGAGATCCCCTTGAAAATGGTGAGCATTTCAGGCAATTTTAAGTCCATGTAATTTATCCTGGTTTTGGCTGGGATAGAGACAATTTTCTTCCTGTTACTCTGCTGTGGTTTGGACTCAGTATGAGAATAAGGTTGATGACACGTGGGTGTTTGAGATGTTGCTGAGCAGGGTGTACTCTAAATCAAGGACTTTTCAGTGTTCCATGCTCTGCCAGTGAGCAGGTGCATAAGAAACCGGGAGGAAGCACAGTCAGGACAGCTGACCCAAACTGGCCAAAGGGATATTCCGTACTGCAGAATGTCATGGTCAGAGTGTAAACTGAGGGGAGTTACTTGAGAGTCACCAATAGCTGCTCAGACACACTGAGCACCAGTCAGTGTATGGTGAGCAGTGGTATTTATTGTGCATCACTTCTTTCTCCTGGGTTTTATTCCTTTCTGTCATTTTCATTACAATTATTATAATAATATTTCTAAAATTTTTGTTTCTGTTATTAAGCACTTTTTATCTCAACCCATGAGGTTTTTGGTCTTTTGGTTTTTTTCTTTTTTGTTTTTTGGTTTGATTCTCACCCCTTCCCCTCATCCCTTCCCAAGAGTTTGTGGTGTATGTGAGCTTTCAGGTAAGCTTACTGATCGCAAGCAATTAGAAATGCTTTCCTTGTTTTCCCGAAGTATATATCAGGAAAATCCAATGAATTACAGATGGAAAGATGTATTCAAGGTCTCCATATTTGAGTGGTTCTTCTGGGTGTATTCCACGTCATGATACTTCAGTTGTTATTTGTTTTTGTAAAGCATACATAGCATATTCTAAAATCCATATCCATTTGAAGTTCTTTAAAAACCGACAGGAGAATCACTTTTTTGCTGCTTGTACTCATAAAGTTCTCTTGGTAGTGGTATTACCTCAACATCAAAACTCCTTCCTATGGTATCTAGTTGACAGAAAGAAAAATAAAGACTTACAACCCTTAACACACTTATTTGCTGAGATTTGTTTAAATCTCTCAAATGCTGACGGATTTATGGTGTTTGAATTGGACAAAGGTTATGATCAGTGGGTGTAATTCAATCCCACAAGGAACCTGAAGTGTTTATAGAGGTAAATTGATTGAAAAACAGGTATGAAAATGGTTGGGATGATGTCAAGAGTGAATTATAGCTGTGAAATATTAAGAATAGATACTTAAATACTAACTTATTAGCAGAGGAAGCACTGCAAGGCTTAAGAAGTGGGTTAGGTTGGGTGAAAAGCAGATCAATAGCTGGAGGCTTGAAGGTGATATCAGCATGTATCAGTTGGTGGAGAGCAGGACTTGGTGATTAAGCTGCCAAAAAAGGAACCTGTATGAACCCTCAGTTTCTCTTAGAATAAAAAATTACAACCACAGTGAAACATCATGAGAAGCTGTGATTCTGACTGAAACTTTTCAGCCAAGTTGAGGATGTTTTGTCATATAATCATAAACTTTATTAAGATGATTTGTGAACATGGGATAATAAAAAGATAGTATAGTGGAAGAAGATACAGGACAATGTTTACTTTTTTAGAAGAATATTGCATTCTCCTCAGGATCAGAGTTCTATCATGGGAGGTGTTACACAAACAGAAAGTCTCTGCCATGCTCAATGGCCAGACTCATAAAGTGAACTTCAGTAAAATTCAATTTAGATCAGAGGTGTCTTTGCTCAAACTGAACGAGTCAAATGGGTGCATGCACTGGATGAAATGCAATGGTCTCTGTAGCACTGTTCAAAAGAGATGGCCTGGCTGGCCCTTTTGGCCATTAAAGTCTATGGCATGTGGATTCATTTTTATGCTTAATACAAGTTTAATCTTCTAAGCTGAAAGTGTCCTTGGTTCAGGCAGCTGCTGTAGTGCTTTTGGGTGGGATATAGAGGCAATCTAAGAGGGATGGAAGAGTCAGAAATCTGTGATTCACCCACTCGATGTTCAGATCTTTGAATTGTCGGTGGTTTGGCCACGTACAGTTTACAGAGAAATTGTTGGCTGTAGAAAAATACCAGGAAACCTGGTGAATGGCTTTGATTCTGATCTGATCTTTGGTATTGGAGCGTAATTAAAGATAAATAAAGTTCTTAGCATGCTGTAGGTAAAAAACAGTAATAATTGCAGTAACTATATAACTGGATGGAAGAAAAGGAGAATCATTGTCAGCTGTGGCTTAGGAAGGAGGTGAAGGTTTTCTTGCATTGTCTCTTGGTTCAATCCAGAGGCACTGTTGAAGAGTGGTTTTATCTACAGTGATCCAATTTTTCTCTCTATTATGATATCCTAGAAAGTGGTTGTAAAACTTCCTTTTTCAGGATCTAGCATTAATAGAAATACAAATTTTTACAGCTGGGGAAACTTTTCACTTGGATTATGGTCTTATTTCTCAATTTCATCACTACTTTAGTACATCAAGAACAACAAGTACAAATATCTGAATCAACATACAAATAAGAAATACAAAAATAATTATTTAAATACACATGTCATATCAGTTGTAGGGTGTGTAATTAGAGTTGCAATAGTTGAATATGTTGGTAGTGCAGCCATAGTAATCTGCTGATTGCAGGCATATGTGATAGAAGTGCAGTACTCCTTTCCCAGGTTATTTCTACTTGGTGTGTTTAGAAATGAGCCTTAAAAATATATTTCTCCCTTTTTTACCATTCATTTAAAGACTGTTATAATTTTGTTTTGTAAAAATTTCAAATTTATTATTCAGTGGGAAAATACATTGGAATGTCCTTTTTAAATTCAACACTGATATTCATGGTTTTCTGTCTCTTGCCTCTATGTTTTGGCTTAAGCTCTCTCTTATGAGCTATGTAGGGCCTTACCTTGAAACCCCAGGATTTTGTAGTTTTGGGTTAAAGAATCTGACTTTGTTAGATTTTTTTTTTCATGCATCCCCTAGGAAAAAGTCCCTACACAATGAAAATTCTGAAGACCTTCATAAGCTATATTAAATAAACTTCTCCCTTTGACCTTCCAGAGTTTCCATCAAACGAAATTATAAGTAAAGAAATTAAGTAAATTTTCTTCTAAACAGAGGTGTAATTACACTGAGGAAGCCTTATGACTATATTTATGCCTGTTCTAGAGGCAAAGCTTTTCTTCTGATTTCTGAATTGTTTTGGAGCATATGTAAATGGGACTTCAGTTGTGAGGGAAAACCAAACCAACCTCACTATCCTTATCAGAAATGAAAATAGCAGAATATTCAGCCTGCTGAACTGCTTCCAGCATGAAGGCCAAAATTATCTGAAGCACAACCATCAAGCTGGAATATCTAAATTGGCTGTCAAGCAAGTTTGATGGGATATTCACTCTTTTTAACTGCAATGTGTGCTCCCAGCATGTATCAAATTAGATGGCAGAGGAGAGCCACTTGTTTCCTGTAGGTAGCTGGAACCTATTTAAGCCAGTTCGCCTGTGTGACACTTACTTAAGGTGCTTAAATGCTCATCTAGGAGGGAAAAATCGTATCTCTGTGTTTGCCATCCAGCTGTATAGCTGGCTCTGCTAAAGTGTTTCTATAAATGGGTTTTGTGTCTGAATAACAACAGCTGCACCGTAACAGACTTGTCACATTTTGCAAGAAGTGTTCTTAGCACATGATTATTTCATAACTTGATAAATTCAATATTTATTAAATTGTCTAGCGTGCAGATTTAGAGCACCAAACCCAGCTCTCTGCAGTAATGCCAGCCACCAGCATTCTCAGTTTACAGTTTAGATTCAGTTTCTCTAGGGTAGTTGTAGTTGATCTTGTTTTTCACCCAGTAGAAAACTCTAGAAATGCTTTTTTCCTAAATAAAATTTAATGCTGTTTCAAAAATTTCACTGGTATTCTTCAGCTGTAGCGATTCAGTATTTTGTGGTAATCTTAATAAGAAAGAATTAAAAAAAAATTAATTGCATTTAAATGGAAAAAAATTTGCTGCATTTCTTAATTACAGTCTGGTACTGAAATTTTTTTTAAATTTAGTGGAGCTTATTGCCAGCAAAAAAGTTTGTTCGTCATAATATACTTTTTTCCCCCTTCCTGTTAGTAGACCTAGACCTGTCTGAGTCTTCCTCAATGAGAGTGACTGCAGTAATCATTTTCTCTAACAAAAATCACCTGAGGAGCTTTCAGTAGTTTGAAACAACAAAACCTTAGAACAGAAAAGAAAGCAGTGTTCCCGTATACAATGTTATTCTTCCAGTTATCCTCTTCTTAATCATCATAACTATAGAGAACACTTAATTAGTAAGAGCTGATGTTCATAAATCTAGAAGAATTTTCTAAATAAGGGCATCTCAGACTTTTAAAGGGACCACTTTTAACAGCTGTTAAATTGACATTATAAAGAAGTGAATAGACCCCTTTTACTGAGCAAGGTTTATCCTGCAATTGGCATTAACTTATGATTCAACAGGGGTGAGATTCCTAGTATCAGACTGAACTGTTCTTCATGACCTTTTTCATCTGAGGATAGGAATTTGGGTCTGACAGGCAGGTAGGCTGTACTCTGTGCATTGACCAGTTGCTTAGAAAACTCAGATCTCACATGCTGAATTCATGTGGGAATTCATTCACAAGTTGAATGCTAGTTTATAGCTGCATAAGGAGATAAGCAAGTTGGTTTGGACTCATGTTTTTAATACTGTGAACTAGAATGAAATGGTAGAAATATTATAGAACTGTCTTATTTCCTCTTTCTACCAGTAAGTTGAAGGTTGCTGACATTTCTTTAAAACTATATGTCTAAATATTTCAATTAAAATCAAACAAACAACACCAACACATGCTATTCCTGGGTACTTTAGAAGAGTCTTAATTTTTAACAGTTGCTGAATGACTGTTTTGGGAATGAAAAGCTAGCTCTTTTCTGTGCTCTAAGTAAATAAATGCATTTGGTGTATCTAATGTATCATGGTGTTAATGTCTTCATGGTTCACTGTGGTGAAAGTCTTGCATGCAAATCCTTGAATGTCGCTTAACCTAAATCTACTCTCTGAAAGTGTTTTTTTTGGCTTGTGTGGATAATTTGTGGTGCTTCACTGAGCAGAATCTACAGCATGAATTAGCTGTATGACTAAATTGTGGTTGCAGAGGGTAAAATATTAAAGCCATGGGTTACTTTGTGTGTTCATTCTGCTAGGTGGAAGACTGAACTCTAATAATTAAAGATATACTTCTGAACTAGTCTCAGTGGGATGTTTGTAAGTGACTGGTAAAATCTTAACTTCCCAGTGTAAAGAAGGCTTCTGTTGGCCATCAGTCCTGCTTTCCTCATGATTCAGAACAGTTGTTAGTACTGAAAGGAGTCCAGCGTGGTCCTTGGGGTCACAGGGTGGCTTTGGAATAGAAAAGGAAAGGATAAAAGCATCAATATGTTTGTTTTCTGCATGGATGAGCTGGTTGTGGAGTAAATGGGACTAGGGCTGTGGGCTCTGTGTGCCAACAGCCATCAGGTGCCTAGAAAAACTGGAGGTCTTGTGGGTGACATCTGAAGGTTGTTAGAATACAAATACCTCAAAAAGATCCCCCAAGCTGTATAGACTTTCACTTCTATGACAGCACAGAATCACACTATCAAAAGAATTGTGACGTTAAACCTGCCCGTAAACCAAACAGTACAAAGTGATCATTTCAGGGCACAGTGTTCCATTATTACAGGAAAACGCTGCTGTTCCTATTCACTGATCCTAACAAGGGAGTGATTCAATGCCACAAGCATTTCCCTTTGGTAGGCAGGAGACCTTTTTTGTGTGTGTGCTCTCTGAGCAGATTTTTCAGTTGAAAACACTCCCCAGATGGGGTTTTATTGTCAGGTTTGCTCTTAGAAATAGCTTTGGCTTAATGGAAACATTAAGGCAAACTTCGTTTTGCCATTGTCTCTTTTTGTGTGTTCTGTTTTCAATGAATTGGAAAGAAGGAAAATATGTACCAGGAACGTGTGTAGCTCCACCTGCTTCCTCCATCAGGCTGTGGGAACCTGGAAGTTGCTAAAATGCTAAGGAGCCGCCTGAGCTGCAGCGCTTTGGTCAATAGATGTAGTGTGGAAGGTTGCTTTTTCCAAGAGAACACAATTTCCATTCCTAATCTCCACCCCAATACTGAGGTGCTGTGTACTGTGGGTTGCTGTCCTGTGACTTTGGAGCACCACAAAAACAAGGAGCTTAACAAAACCAAGGCATCTTCCCCTGAAGGCCAAACCCTGTCCAAATTCATTTACTCTGCTGCTGCTACACCACGCTTTTCCCATGGAAGATGTATGCTGTAAGGGGCATATTGTGCACAATGCAAAGAGGTGCAAATCAGACAGCAGCTTCCATTGCTACTCCTAAAAAAATACAGCAAAAAACATACTTCAAAAAGATAAAGAAAAGGTTGGAAGGATATAATAATATTGTTACATGTATTGATTTCCAAAGGAGCTGTTGTGGCAGGGTCTTATCATTCATGGTATCATTGCACAAGAATATGGAAGACAGAATATTTTTTTGTCCCCAACAGTTTACAGTTTAAATTATGAGATGATGTAATGAGTGAATGTAACAAATATGAGGGGCAGATGATTGAAATATAAAATGGCAAGGACTATGACTGGCGATGTTTTTACATTTATGTGTTGTATAAATTGAAGGTTTGAGGTGGGTTGTTAAAATAGATGTTAATTATGTCCATAGTCTTTGCTGGCCACTTGCCTGTCCAGTATGAGCAATTGGGTACTGAGGAAGGATTTGAAATCAATGAATACAAAGTAAAAAAATACATAAACTCAAATTATATGCAAAATAACCCTAAGGTGAAGTCTGTGCCTCCCTTACTGTGTTCTCTTGCTGTTCACAAACTTTTTCAGGATCTTTGACAATGCAGAAGCTCTTGTATGAACACAGGCTTTCACTTTCTGACTCCTAATTCTGGATTATTGATGTGGCATTGCAATGACAACAAAAGGCACAGGAATGTGCTTGTTTCTCATATATGTCTATGAGAAGGATGCTTTTGTGTCTGGCAAGCCTTTTAGTCGTGCTGTTGCTGTTCTCAGTCTTCAGAAAGCTTTACTTGTTTCTTTGCCTGGGACTTTTGGAGACAGAACTGTCCAGGTCTTGTTTCTAATGTTGTCCATGTCTCTTCCATTCAGCTTTGTAATATTTTTGTCAGCTTATAAAAGATATTTTTATTAGCCTGGTTTGTTTTCCAAAGCAACTCTTCCACCAGAGAAGCATTTTGACATGCAGCAATTGTGCTCCCATGTCCAACATTAATGGCACGTGCAGAAGGTTTGTAAATTGCTGCAAAAGAAATGTGGGTTTCTCTTGGCAAGCCTTTCAGCTGTACCTTGTTCAAGGAAAGAATAGTCCACAGTGACTAGTAATTCTAATTTGATATGAGTTAAAATACATTGGCTTTTAGGGACACTGGACTAATGCACATCGTGAGATGACATTGTCATTTCAGCCATGTTAACTCTTCGATGTCAGCTCAATTATTTATAAAGATTATTTTAATATATTTGGGTTCAGTGCACTCAAATGTATGTATGAGTGGTCACAAGGGCGTCTAAAGGCTGTATTTCTTTGCTTGTTTCAGTCAAAATAAAAATAAGTAAATATTATGCACACAAACTAGTCATGATACCTTCTGTTTTTAAAGACCTTTGGTTAGAAAGTAGCTCTGTAACTCAGCTGATGAGTACTGGAGCTATTTGCAATCTTTGAATCCCAGCTCTAATTCTCATAGCATAGAATGGCAATAACAAGCTTGATATATTCTTATTACCTATTCTGTATATTGTTTATTCTGATGGGCAAGTCTTAAATTTTCATTACTATTACTGCTGCTTTGTACTCCCTGAGCATTTGAATTGAAATGAATTTTTGCTACCTGATGAAGCTGAGTGAGTCCTATAATTTTCTAGTCCATACCTCATTCCTGGCAGCTGCAACTCATTGGGTGCTTAGGAAAGGAAGGAAACAAGTGGGCAGTGATCCTTCTCTGGGTAGTTCATGAATTTTAAAGCAGTTTTTTGAAGTAACTTACATTTTTTATCTTGGCATTCTTGTGTTTCCATGACGTGATTTTGTATTATATGAAAAAATGTTTCTTTTTTTTTAAGTTGGGTGCCTGATCATATCATTATGTTGTATGATTAGAAACAATAACTAACTGTTGTTTTCACTTTCTCAAAATAGCAGGTTCCAGCTGTCCTGGTTTTTGTAAACAGAGGAGTCTTGCAGTGTTTGATATTTCTGCACACAGATGTGCTTCTGTGTCTCTTATATTTTGTCATCTTGTGTCTTTTTTGTGTATGGTTTATCTTTACCCCAAACTTCAGGTTGTGTTTTTGGTCCCAGTGCTCCAGAGACTTGTCTGGTCACTGTTGCAGTGCAGCTGATGAGTCTCCCTGCACACCTTGTGCTCAGAGGCACAGGTTCACCTCTCATGTCGAGCTGCATGAACACTTCTGGGTACCTGGCAATTCTGTCTGGGGGTAACCAAAGGTGGCTGGACATGATGCAGAGAGAATTACTCTCCTGTGTTTTCTTAGCTCCAGAAACATCATCTGCCTGGTAAGCAACTGTGTTTGAGACTGACCTGCTTGAATATTTATTAGGATTATATAGATCGGTGATGTATCTAGGAGATCTAGTGGAAACAAGTAATTTTCTAACTAAGAGCTCACAACAGCATATAGTTTTTTCTAATCTAAAATCTCATATTGTCCTAATATTTACCAATACAGAGAATAAATGTGTCTTGTAAGTGGAATATATGTGAAGAAAGAGGTAGTAAATTAAACAGATATAATAGAAAGGATTTTTCATGATATTGTTTTTAATAAAAAAATCTAAGGCATTTTAACTTTTTTCATGCTTCCTGATA
This sequence comes from Phainopepla nitens, assembly GCA_013400175.1. Taxonomy (NCBI): domain Eukaryota; kingdom Metazoa; phylum Chordata; class Aves; order Passeriformes; family Bombycillidae; genus Phainopepla; species Phainopepla nitens. The sequence continues at coordinate 102,165 of VXBQ01006023.1, forward strand.
AATGCTCAGATTAATATAACTTCATTTTGTGAAGTACAGTTTAGGCCACTACATGGAGCCCAGAGTGCTGTTTCAAACATTTCAAATAGCTTCTGCCTCAAGCAGCAGCTTCAGCTGTAGTAAGAAATCTAGCTCTAAAAAGAAAGGCTCTATTTAAAAAGATGTTCATTATAAATAAATACATATATATATAAAGGAGAGATGTGTCGGTCTTCACTTCTGACTTTCAAGGGAAGAATAAATATAGGGCACCTAGGCTCCTCTAAATTGTTAGATTTTCTTTTTTTCTTCCCAGAAAATTGGTTGTAGGTGTGACAAACACAATTTATCATCCCTCTGGACTGCATACAGGTACTTGATTGATTTCATTGTTGTGAAAGCCAAAGCCAGCCCTATGTTTTATCATTGTACTCCTCTATGAGAGATCTTGAAGATTGGATGAAATACCCCAAATATAAACTATTTTTGTTATTAAAGATTGACCAAAGAATAAGTCAAATATGCTTTGTAAACACTTCCTCTTGTTCTGAGCATCACTGGTCTCATATTCTATAAACACAGGTAGTTAAGGTTTATAAATGTCTTTGAATTTGAATGGTCTGTTTTGTATTCTAGTCTTGTGATTTTATAGCTGGAGTGAAACTCTGGGTTCAGCAAATTTCATATACTAGCTTGTGTGCTGCAGCAAATGATTTTGGATTGATGCCATAAAATGGATCTCATATTTTAGTAATTATTTTATAATCATAACTAACTGTTAACAATTTGTAATATACAAAAATACTACCCAGCCAAAAAAAATCAACGAAAATATCTTTTGTTTGACAGATTTGATTGACTAGGGAAGAAGAGAACTACTTTTTCTGTTAATTTATCTTTTTACATGCAGCCTAATAATTAATGACAAATAGTTTTTCAAAACTTGAATATCCAAAATGTATACCTTGATATTTTATTCATCTTTGACATGATGACAGAGCTGTCTTCCCCACTCTAGATATGTTCCCCTAATGTGTTAGGTTTAAGAGATGTGTCTGGAGCAAAACAGCCAGCATATTCTCTTTCCTGCTCTGCTCTTTCTAGCCCTAGTTTTTTATTCCAGAACTACCAGGCAAATACATTCAAGAAACTTCTTGATAAGTACTTGAAACATGTTCAAAACAGCATTCTGGTCACTTAATTATTTCATGCCATTCCAGAATTGCTTTAAAGAAGAGAAATTTTTTTGTCCAGGTTTAAATAGTACTTTCAGGAAAAGAAGCTTGTTAGAGAAATGGAATTGCATAAAGAAATGTATGAACCCTGAGCAGGTGCCCACTTGTTTGGCTTTTATCTTTATTTCTGATTTGGAATGGATATTTGAAGTATTGCTTTGTGTTTCTCTACAGGTGGTTCAGTAAGCAAATGCTTTTGTTCCTGACAAAAGGCTGAAGAGGAAAAAAAAAATTCTGTTTCTGCAGTCACATTTGAGCTTTTAGTTCCAAGGACAGGGCATCCAAGAGCCTAAAAGGTACCAACCAAAAAGTCAGAAAGGCAAATTTTATTTTTTTTTTTTAATTTCTCCTTAAAGTAATGCCTACACTGAAGAGATAGGGTTTCCATCATCCAGAAACCTCAGCCTTTGTGGAAAAGGAGCATTTCCTCTGCCTGCTGAGGCTGGGGAGCTACCTTGCCTTTGACTGGGGGTGCTCTTGTATGCAGAATCAGTCACTTGCTTTTCCTTTTTAGAGTAAGCACAGATGCTCCCCTGATTTGGAGGAAGTCAATTTTCTATTTTCAGTACATAGTTTATTTGCTCCACACTGCTGATCAACGTACAAAATATCCTGTTCTCTGGCAGATGTGCTGTCTCTTGTCTCATCCCTTGAATTTGAGTTTCAGGGAGAGGTGCTCATTTGGGAGCTGTTCCACAGTAATTTCTTTTTGTGAAATGATAGGCTAAGAAACTGTACTAACGAGGGCGGCTCAGGAGGTCACACACCAGTGGCAGCTGTCAGGATGCACTGTGAGCTACTGCTGGTGGCTGAATGCAGCCAGAAATAAATGCTTTGTCACAGTGCACCATGGGTGGAGCTTAGTAATTCTTTGTTCTGGCATACATATTTCTTATTAATGCACCACAAAATGGCATATTTTAGGTATAAGTAGCAGTAAAAAGAGTCACTTAATATGTTTTTTTTTAATTTGCTTTACTCAAGATTAGAAAAATTAAAATACTATAGGGCCTGAAGGGAGAGAACAGTTTTATCTACCTGCGTTACAAAAGGATACAGAATGGTTTTCAGAGACAGTAATGAAAAACTGTGGAGTCGCATCTTCAGGATATGCAAGCAGATACAGTAACCAGCTTGCATTATAAAGGATGGTAAATAGGGACTAGCTGGGCAATCCTGCCAGAAAGAAAAGGTTCACATGCTGTCAGAGGAAGGCAGAATAGGGTTTTGCCTTGGTGAACTGGAAGATGATAGGAAGACCACTAAGTTGTGATGAGAAAAACATAATCTTACCTACTTACCAGAAACTGCCACATTTCAATGTCAGATATGAGCCTAAGGCCAAATATTTCAGATTTACAAGCTGACTGCAACCCCCTCTCTCCTTTTAAAGTGGAGTTTTGGCAGGCCTCAGCCTGTGTCTGGACTTCACTTGTTGTATTGTTATTGTGGTCTCCCTAGGAAATTGTGGGGAAGGGGGCAAATACCCAATTTGCAGTTTAATGCTCTGAAGGGGTACAGCTGCAGTAACAGATTTTGCTGATGACAAGTTTTCTGCTCCATTAATCTCTTAATCTCTCTCAGAGTGTGGCATGAGACAGAGCAGTGGGCAGAGACGCTTTGTTATGGGGACACCCTTGTATGTTGGGAAAACAGTGCATTTATTCACTTGTTTATTTTTGCTTCTTAATAAATGTATCAGATTCATGTTGACTTAGCAGGCACAGCTCCACTGCTGCTTCTAGGACTGTCCCACTGAACATCTCCTTTCTTCCCACTTAGAAACAGAGCCTGGGACAGTTTATGTTCAATTTCAGATGCAGCCCTGAATTTCCCTGGTGATTTGTGACAAATTGTCTGTCTCCCTTGCAAGGTGGAGGGAACCATCCCTCCTCGCCCCAGTTCTGGCCCATTTGCATCAGTCTATACCACAGGTATTGTATCTCCTCCTGTGTTACACAAGGAAAAGACTGTCTCATCTGCTGGCAATGACAATGAGCAATGATGCAAATCCTCTTTTCAGGCACATGATATGTAAAGGTGTATTTTACCTGAACAATAACTTTGGATTTTAATGGGACCAAATATTTCAGGTAGCCTCCTCTAGCATCCTGATGCTAAAAGTTTTGGGTGTTTGGGACACTCTTAGTTTGTTAATTCTGTCATGTTCTGGATTTCCTGTTGATCCAGTGATGATAGATTTCCATCTGCCATTTGATACTACCTTCCAATCTTTGTGCTTCCAACAGTTCACCTGGAACTGTTCCCACTCCTCTATCACAACCTAACCTCTCCTTCAGCCATCAGAGCTGGGTATGGTCTGCATGTAAGGGCTGTAGCATGGCATACAAGGTAGAAAATGAAATCTTCCTTCTGACTGCATGGGTGGTGCAGGCTGCTCCTGCTTTGAGTTCACTCTTCTGCTGTTTGCTACAATAGTTCAGATGCAGCCAAGAAAAATCTGCCATGAACAGCTCCATTCCCCCTTTCAGAGTGTGAAAACCCCTATTTAAATTATTTGCAGTGTTGTGGGTATCTAATTATTCTGAATGTTCTGTTTATCCATGCTTGTGTTCCTTCCCAGTGCAGCTGGCATGGCTTTGTCTGAACTGACTATTACAGCAAACAGCAGAACAGAAGCCTGAGCTCATGTTAGGAGCAGCATCATCCATGCAGTCAGAAGGAACTGGAACCCTGCATCCTGCTCTGGGGTCCCCAGAACAGGGAGGGCATTGACCTATTGGTGTCCAGAGGTGACCACCGAGATGATTAGAGGGCTGGAGCACTTCTCCTATGAGGAAAGGCTAATCAGGTTTGTTCAACCTGGAAAAGAGAAGGCTGTGGGGTAACCTACTTGTGGCCTTCTGTACCTGAAGGGAACCTACAGAAAAGATGGACAGAGACTTTTTAAAGAACACATAGTAATAGTTATAGGACAATGCGGAACCGTTTCAAATTGAAAGAGAGTAGTTTAGATTAGATATTAGGGAGAAATTCTTTACTGTGAGGGTGATGAGGCACTGGAACAGGTTGCCTGGAGAACTTGTGGATGCCCATGCCTGGGAATGTTCAAGGCCAAGCTGGATTAAACACTGAGAAAACTGGTCCAGTGAAAGGTGTCCCAGTGCAGCAAGGGTGTTGGAACTAGAAGATCTTTAAGGGCCCTTCCAACCCAGGCAATTCTTATTTGATTATTTTAATTCTTATTATGATTGCTTATGAACTTAAAATTGGTTCACCTTGCTTCCCCCTGCCCAATGAGCACTTGGTAAATTTTAGAGGTTTAATTTAGTTTGCATTTCTCTTTGGTTGCTCCCGAGCCCTGTAGATTTGATATCAGTTTGTCCCTTTTTCTGTGGTCCTGCTGGACATCTGTTCTGCTCAGTGGGGCAACAGGAGAATTAAAATGGATTAAAGTTGGGTAAGGTGCTAATAAAAAATACAGGAAAGAAGGAAATTTCACATATAATTCATTAAAAGGTGGTGTGTCAAGGAGGGAAGCACAGCTGTATTTTTGGATGGAAATCCTAACAGGTCTATCAGTCAAGATGAAATCTCCCATTGCACACTACAGTGTTTGTAGTCCAGAAATTCCCCTAATTGCTCTACTGAAATCCCTGCAAATCATTTTGTAGATTACATTGAAATAGTTTCTCTCTCTACGAAAATGTCATTTTTGCTAATAATGGACACTTTTAAACTGGAAATGAGTAATGTACAGTCCACTTGACATTTTTAAAGCTGAGTTCACAAGGCAGGGTGTCTGCCAAGGAAAAGTGAGATTGTTACCTGCACTCCTCTGATTAATGCCACAGGGTGTTTAGCAACTGTGGATGGCAGGTGTTTGCAGTGAACTCTTCCTTGTGGATTCAAATCAATTTTGAAGTATTTGCACCAATGTTTGTCATAGTACAGTTTGAAAATCGTTGCCCAATGTCTTTGAGAAGGCTTTCCTTTTCCCTGTCAGGATTTGCTAACATCAAGCTAATTGCTTTCTTACCATTGTAATAGGGAGAATGATGTTTTTTGAGGGTATTTTCACAGTTTCCTGGAGCAGGGCCTGCTGTGTGGAGTCTGAAAGGACCTGCTGCTCTCCAGGCACCACCAAAGCTTTTCACAGAAGTCCTATGGGAAGTAAACCCAGTCAGTAATGATTTTCCAAATATCCAAATATTTTTAAAGCATGTGTACTAAGCTATTGGCACCTATTGAAAATATGCTATTTTGTAAAATGCATTTCAGGAGACCAAACTATTTTCCACAATTTCTGGTAAATAATTAAAAAACTGCATATGCCACTTAACTAGGCCATGAAATGTTTCAAATTTAATGAAATGGACATGTAAAAGCCTGAGATACTGGTTACAATAAAGAGGTGGAATGCTGAGCTTTACGATAACTGCACCATCAACAAGAGACAAAATATAAATAATTAGTTGAATTTGCAGACACTTGGTTGAATTGCAAATTTAATATAATTTCATTGATTCTCTGCATAGCTAACATACATTTGTATTTATTTGAGCAGAGAAGGGAGAGAGAAAGCAGAGATGAGAAGCTCTTACCCTAAAGTTAATCAGATTGCTTTTGACTTAAATTCCCCTAGGAATGCTGAATAGGTTAATAGACATTGTACCCCAGTAATTGCTATAGAAGAAGCATTGCACTATTAAAAATAATCAGTGCCTGGGATTTATTTCTGAGCCTTTGGCTTATGTATTCATATCAAATGGTCTGAACAATAGTAACTAACATGTAATTATAGGTATTTAAAAGCTGTTATAATGAAACAATAGCTTAAATGTGAAATCAGACTTTACAATTTTTAAAGTGAATACACATTTATTCTCATTGTATTTTATTATAATTCGGGTTGTAATCTCTCACTACACTGAAGTTTCTTTCCAATTTTCCAGTTGATTCTAAGCTTATGAAACCCGAAGACTGAAGCACTCCATGCAAACTGTGCATCCCTCTGTTTATTATTATTATTGAAAAGTTATGGATGTAGGGAGGTTCTCATCTGTTGATATTGCATGTTTTGGGCACACCTTTTAATGAGATGTCCATTGCAAAGGCTTCTCAGGTTCTGGCTTGGTGTTTGCAGCAGAAAGGCTGAGGGATCCTCTGATGGCACAATCATTTGTGTTGGTCTCATAAGACCACAGGTCATGCCTTGTGATTGTGGTTATCTCTCCACTAGCCTGTTTAAAGACTTTACTCAGAGAATTTCAATTTCTAGCAGTTGTGGCCAAAAAACCTCCCTTTCCAAACTATACAGAGAATATAGGAGCTTACTTTTGTAATCCCCTTTCTTGGACATCTTAAAACCACTGCATGGACTCCTTATGGGTTTGGAGGCTGCAAATTAGAAGGCCACCATTTCATTTTTACATGCAGTATGGGCATTGATTGCACAGTATTGCACCTGAGGAACTGCTGGGAGATCAGGCATGTCAAGGAATAGTGGTTTAACACTGGGTATTCACAGCAGTTATCTTATCACTGTGCTTTTCTCCTGTCCTGTCCCAAAGCCATGCACAGTTGTTCCAGCTCATGCTTATGGTAGGCAAAACTCTGTGGTGAAATGTAAAACATTTCATTTTGTTTTGTTTTCTTTTCTGGCTAGACTCATTATAAAACTAAGAAGGTGCTTATGGGGCATAAAGTAACAAGTATGTAAGAACAGGCAATTCTCATAAATAGATGTGTTTATTTTCATGACACTGCAGCTGGGCAATTAATACAGCTCATTTGTTGGGTGACACTGTGATCACAATTCTAACCTAAGGGACGTTATCATTTACTTGCTGATATATATGTGTGTACATACATATATATATATTTATTTACTGAAAAAGATTGCAACTTCAGCCAAAAGGGATAGACAAAATGGTTTTCTTATACGTGAATTTGGTCACAGTTATGTCTGGAAATGAGCATAACAGATGAGAAACTTCTTGAATTTAAAAAGCTTCTTTTGCAGCCCTCTATGGATCACATTTGAGGTCATTAAATCATTAGCAGGCAGCAGGGAGACTGTAATTCTGCTTTTCTTCAACCTAACCATTCACTGTGCAACCCCTTTTCTCATCACGTCGCTGCTTCTACTCGAGTTGATTACCAACATGATCTTTGAATAAACCCATTGGTTGTACAAGAAAAGATGAGCATCTGAGCAAAGCTGTTAAATCTACGTTTGTGAAATTATCTCCCTGGACTTAATTATCACTATCCTGCTGCATGCTCTGATTCTACACTTGCTTATCCCTTGACTTCATTCTCTTGTTTGATAATACAGCTTCTCATAATCCACACAAGCCTTGCAATGTATTTCACTCACTTGCTGACATTTCACTTCGTTGTTGATATTCATCCCTAGGTATCCCAAATACCTGTCAATTAATCAGTCATAAGTCTGCAGAGTATTATTAAAGTCAGGGACTAAGCACCCAGCTTTCAAATGAGGCAGAATCTATCAATCCATGTGACTCTAACAATGAAAAAAGAGAAATTGTACTCTGTCATTTCCAGCAGCCTTTAGGATAATTAGACTACAAGGCAAACTCTGGACCAAATCCTTCTGGATCTACTGGAGATATCTTAAAACTTTAGTGAGTTTTGGCTCCTTCTAGCTTTATCTCTTGTGAATCTGCTGATTATCTGCTGATAATCTTGTGATTAAAAAAAGGCTTGGAATCCTATGTGGCCTTTAAATGCTCTTTTGAAAATTATTTTTTCCATGAATTTTAAGAACGAGAACTGGCTGAAGCAACTGCAGAGATAATATGAGTTAGCTTTTCTTCAGACTATGGAAGAAATTAAAAACTGAAAAACACTTTTGGTAATCCTCTCTGCTAATTTTCCATGCACAATTTCATGCTTTCCATCTGTTCAACACACTGTAGGGGTTTTATTAATGAAAACAGACTGTTTCTTCAAGAATGTGCAGGCCTCTGAAAACTAAGAACAATGATGACCATGGATGGAGTGTGAGCAGCACGGCACAGCGTGACACCTGAGGCAGGGTTTTCCTTCTGCTGTTTGCTCCCACCAGGCTTACCTGTGTCAAAGGCGAAGCCGAGAAAGCATTTCTCTATCCTGTAAGATATATCAGTGTATTCTGCTTAAGAGAACAGCTTCCCAGGCAGTGATTTATTTTCTGATCCCACTCTCCACTCATCCATTTTCTATCAAAGCCCCAAGCTCAGGAGAACTTACTGGGTATGACTGAACAAGGCTGTCCATGTGTAGCAAATATGGTTTTCTTAGTCTTCTGAACATTGATGTCCTCTGTCCTTGTTCCTGAGCAATGTCATAATTAGTGGTGAAATATTTACTTCCCCAGAATACATTCCAACTGTGCTTCATCCAAGGAGTCATACTTATGGCTCTGTGTAGCATTTCATGAAAGAAATGCTGTGCTGGGTGTCTGAATGAGAGGTAGAGTTTAAGGGATACCGAGAGTTATATAGGCCCTCAGATTTATGAACCCAGGAGAGACTGTAAAGCTTTTCTGTACCAGTAGCTTCAAGGGTCTAAAGAGGTGGAGTGACAGACGTGTGAATACTCTGATGATGTTTCCTTATTGCCCACATACGTGCTGCTGGCATGGCAAGCTGGAGAAATATCTCCAGTTTTTCATTCATTAGTGTTTGAGCAAAATTCCTGGCAGACCCAAGGTCTGCCTGGCCAGTTAGGAGTCAGGGCTGGCTCTGAGCTGCTCAGCAGCAGAGGCTGACATCAGCACTGTCATTCAGGGGAGGAGCAGTGAGATTTTGGATTCAGGGAAAGCACAACTGGCATGGGAGGGGAGGTTGAGGCTTTTAAGAGCTTCATTCTTGTGCTGCTGTTTGAGGGACAGGAATGGACAGGCTTTAGGTCATCCACCTTCACATATACATGAGCACAGGCAGGTGATGAAATGGTCAGCTCTCAGACTCAGGGCTGATTCCTTTTTCAGTGAAAGATTAGTTTAAATATAGGTGTTTCTAAGCTAAATGTGAGTTGCTATCATGTTCCTCCTTGTCTGATAGTCCAGAGCAAATTTTTTTGGTCAGAAATATAAGAAACTTTCAAATTTATTTTTCAAACTGATTTGTTAAATGTCTTTCTCAGAGGGAATGGTTTTTGAAGGAAATTCCTGTTCTGAAAGAAGCAAAAGGGGGATTTAATTTACATCTTTCTAATTTGGGATACATATTCTGACGGCTATAGCAGTAATTTCTGAGAAATATATGATCTCTAGTTTTTTTCCAAATTACTTTTCATCCAGGTACATGAAAAAAAACCCAAACCTGGGACCTCTGAAATCTTCTGCAAGACGAGAAAGTCATTCCATCCAGACTTATTTGGCCAGTCTACACGATGTCTTGAAGGTCTTTATGTGGTAAAATTTCTCATGGAACCTCCTTTAACTCTTGATTGAAGCAACACAGATTTTTTACTCTGGATGGTATTTGATGAGTAATGACACTCAATGAGTACTTGAGCACTGGCTGTTGTTGGGGTGGAAGATCAGTGCAGAAATCTGAGGCAAAGAAATGTGTCATGAAGTTGTCAGAGTGAGAAAAACTAGTTGTATAATTAGCAGAGATGTAATCCAGATCTTTGAAAAATCTTAAGTGTGAAATTTGTGCCTAAGAACTTTTTATCTGCTTTGTACTTCCTCGATCTGGTTTGAGGCAGGCCGGAAGAGCAGCCTGAAGGGAAGTGGCAGCGGGTGACTGTCAGCACTGCCAGCAGCTGCTGAGGACTGTGTGTGCTCCAGAAACAGCTAAAGGCCACAGCTGGAACCAGGCTTGAGAGTCAGGATATGTACCTGCAGACACACATTATCACACAGATGCATGCAGCTTGTGCTGGGGCTGGTTGATGGTGGAAGCAGCAGCAGCTGTGCTGGCACTGTGGTCTGCTGAGCCCTGCAGCAGAGACACACACAGAGATTCTGCTTTTGTTACACTGCTTCCTCAAACAGCCCAACTAATCTGATAAAAGCATATCTGCACCTGCTCCAGGGGTTAGCAGAGCTAAGCTTTGAGATACAATTTGTATTTACTTATTTATTTAACATTCTTAACTAACACAGCTGTGCCAGCAAAGCTTTGCAGGACAACCTGAACCTTGATAAAATGACCACTGCACTGCTAACCTTTGTACAGTGAAGTGCCATATTTTAGGCAAAGCTCACTCTGTTTTTATTGGGACGTTCAAGGTAATGTAGTACCACAATCTGTCAGTCAATAAAAATGCTATTTCCTCCCCAGGCTGTATGTGTTCTCACCTGTTACAGCAATATTGAAATAATGCCAGTTGCACTGCGTTTGTAAACAGTGCCAGATTGGAACTGCATGCTCCATTCTGTAAGATCATGTCTGTTGTGTGATGTGGGCATCACTCAATTAACCAGCTCCCTTTGTTTTCCCTGGATTTCTCCTTGACATTTATTTCTGGGATGGCAGATCCTGCAGGCAGCTTTATTTGTGTTTCAGGAAAAAGACACATTTTAGTGCCCTCACACCGTATTTGTCATCATCTCGCCTGCCTTGCAAAGGTAACTGCAGATCTTGTGATGGATAGAAGATGACTTGACCAGTTTTGCTGTGATTTCTCTAAGTGCTGTTCTTCATCTTTTGGTAAAGAGACATAGTGTAATTTCTTGTGGCTGTGCCACACAACAGAGCTCTGATCTCCCAGCTCTTCACCCTCTGTGTAAATAACTATGACCTTTTAAAAGAGACTTTGCCTGATCAGGTACTGAAGTTGCTGTGCTGTGATGTTTGGCAATGGTTCAGAAGAGAACCTGCTTCTCACCCTCCCACCCCTCCAGGGGTAAAAATACTGCAGCATCATGTGAGGTTGTTTATAGCTAAAATCCCCAGAATAATGTAGTTGCAAATTAGATATACACATCCAGGGAAGGAGATGATAGTAAGGATTTCATTTTAATAGAGACATTTGTCATTTAAACTGAAGGTAAAAACTTTTTTTTTTATATTAATGTGATTTTGAACTGTTTCCAGTGTATTATCATTAAGGGGACATACTGTTAGGAAAGAATGTAGTCACGCTCCCTGAAGAGCAAGGTGTTGTCATCTTATTTGTTATCCCACTTCATTTCTTAGTGCAGATTTATTCTGTCCCCATCTGCCTCGAGTTCCTTTTAAACAAATGGAACTTCAAACAAATGAGTCCAGGTAGACATAATTTTCCTCCTTGTTGTCAGTGGCAATGTTTCCTTGCTGCCTGTGGCGAGGGGGACTTTCTCAGCCCTTTCTTTCCTCCTGTCTCTTTGGGAGCAGAACTCACTGTGGGATTGGAGCAGCTGCCAGTGGCAGCAGCTGGCCATGGCTGGAGCCTGCTCGGGGGTGGTGGCACTGCAGAAACTGGGGTGCAGGGGTGCAGGACTATGCCATGCAGCTCCCTGCTTGAAGGGTGTGCAGAGACTGATGGAGCACAGGTATGGCCCTGATGACTCAGACCGTAGTAATTCATCTCATCCCCCGCTAAATGCGTGGCACTAGGAACTGACTTTTCCTCCTTAATCAGATTAATGAACACAAAATGTGACTGTTCCCTACTGGCTGTGTTGTATTAAGAGCTGCAAAACCCCCAGAGATTAAATAACATTCCCAGAAATCAATCTCACTAGCTGCTCACTGGGGTTTTCTTCCTCCTGATATGCAGTGAAGATATAAAATCCTGAAACTGGAGTAAAAAAAGAAAAAATCAGAAGATTAATATTCTGTTTTCAGACACTGAATTACATTACATTTTTAGAAGAAGGAGGAAATAGTTATAAAATTATAATGAAGCAACTTCAACGGTAGGAAAATAACTGGTGTGCATTTTGTTTGTTCTTTACTATTCTTTACTATTCTTACTATTCATTCTCTTGGTTAGAGAACGAATCTTCTCTTTTCACTGTAAGGCTTGGTTGTAGGTTTTAACAAAAATAGTTTGGGACCAGTTCAAATGCAGCGATGTCTGCTTGCATCTAGGAAATGTCTCCTAATCAAGAGACATAGCCATGGAAAATATTCTGATCTCCCTCAGGTAGCAGCTTTAGAAAACTTGCCTTTCAAGATGCTTGATAATATGGGAGGGTCTGTGGAGTAAATTAAGAAAGATTATATATTTGTATTAGAATAGCCCCCTAGATTAATCTAACCTGCACCAGAATTGGGCATGGCCACTTTCTTCCCAAAAGAAGGCTTCATAGGCAGGCCTTTGGTTATCTTTGTGCCCCAGTGTTCCAGGCTGGTCAGGTCTGATGGAGAACATCAAAGCCAAGCTTGCTCCCATCACTTTTGAAAGGTTATTCCCTATCTCCTGTCCCCCATATGTTGCCTGATGTGCCTGGTGACTGTTAAATAGGAGCTATTTTTACTTCTCACTCACTCAACAAAAACAAACAAAGAAACAATCCCCTCCCCAAATCAACAAGAGCCAGCCTTGTCTGAAGAAAAGCAGTAAATGTCAGTTTCCTTATGCAGGGGGTAACTGCTGCTGGCAGGGCGCTGGTGCTGGGTTTGTCCCCTGTGCACAGCCAGGCTGGTGGCTGCGTGCGGGCCCAGCGCTCATCCAGGCGGAAATCCATTAGGTTCATCTGTTTCATGTAGGCAGAAACTCCTGCTCTCAACAGGGGCTGGTTGTGCTGAGGCTGTCACTGTGAGTAATGGTTGCTCGTGTGATAGCTCAATGTAGCTATTGGATAGCGAATGACTTACCGAGGGTTTTTGTAGAACAACTGTACAGCACAAATTCAGGTTTTTATAAATGAGGACTGGTGTCTGTTGTGATAAATCAGATTACTTGTTTTGCCCTGTACTTCCAGCATATTCAATTTGCACCACAGTAAGGCAAACTTATTGTGATTACAGACTTATTTTTGATGTTGAAAGTGGCAATGGTGAAATGCACAGCTAATGATCTTGCTTTCAGGATTCCCCAAACTTTCTCCCAGCTGTCGCAGGAGAAGCCACCTGGCCAGCACGCTGCAGGGCACGGGCTGAGCCCTGCTGTCCTCAGGAGCCACATACTCTCTGCTGCAGAAGGACTGCAGGTCCTTGTTGTTACAGGTAAGGACTGAGTCTTGCCTTGCATGGGTGTGTCCTTTGCACTGTGTAGAGCAATAGATTGCACTGCTGATTCTGGAGCTTTCTCCCTGGGTCCCAAAGGCCTTTTTCTGACCTTTGGGACCCAAAAAGCAATGAAGAGAAACTTAAAGTAAACCCCTGGATCAGTCAATTTCAGCAGCTCTAGACAAAATATTTTCTCTTCCCACCCACATAGCCTTTCTGCAGTGAGCCTTACCCATTTTACTCTAGGTTAGTGTCCTACAGGGGTAAAGCACTGGTTCTCTTCAGCTCCATCTCTGAGGACTCAAGCAGTCAAGTGTTTTTGGTACTCAGTACAAAGTGTGAAAACTGCATGTAAAGTTCATTGGTGTTTCGTAGACTTGCTGTTGACTGCCTGGTTCCCAGCCCTTTATTTGGTGCAGGTAGCATGGGGTGAATGACAGCACAATAGACTGCAAACCAGCTTCCATATTTTAATCTGCTTTTTCCTGCAAGGAGAGGGAGATTTTTTCCTGGCATTCCTCCACAGCTCTGCACAGCCTGAAATTAAATTGCTAGAGCACTGCCCTAAGAGATTTTAATTTACATTTCAACAGTCCAAAGTAGCAGTTACTGAATCTCCTAGCTGGAGTAAGCTTAAGGTTCTGGTTAGTCACTAAAGTTTCTGATACTGGGGAGAAAGAAACAGGCATTTAACTGTGAGGATTAAAGTATGATTTTTTTTTTATTTTTTTTTTATTTTTTTTTGCTTTGGAAGGGTATGAGCACAGTGACTCTGTCTCTCTGTTAGAAGGGTTTAAAAAGTACCAACCCACAGTTTTTAGTTATTTGCACCTCAGCTGAGGAGTGACACACGAGAAGCAGACTTGTCTAACCTAGTGCTGCTCAGCCTGGGTGAAGAGGAGCATGCAGTTCCCCCACCCCTCCTGTACCCCACTGTGTGTGATTTATTAACTTACTGGAGACAAAATAAAAGGGGCCAGAAAAGGTCAAGAAGTGTCGTTTGATGCATAGGTAAAGGAAGCGTGTGCCTAGAAAATCAGGGATATGATAACGACTTTGTTTCCAAACTCTGTGCCTGGCAGAGCCTGGAGAGCTGCTGCATTCACCCCTGGGCTGTGCGTGAGAGGGACCGCCCTGGCATCCCTTTCTTTTCCTAAAACTCCCTTATCCTCTGTTCCTGTGCTGAAACCACATGAAGCTCTCCAAGGCTGCTTCTGGGCTAGCCAGCTGCTTTCCATCCTGCCCTATCCCCAGCTACTCCTCTATCCTATAGGACTGGATTGCCAGTGTCACTGAGAGGCGGCCCGGCAGCTCCACACTTGATGGCTTGGACAACCTTAAACAGTGTGTTTTATTCTGAGCTTATTGCAAGAGAAGACACAGCAGCTGGTGGAAAATTCTGATGTGTGTTCACAGCACGGGTGGCACGAGACAGTCTGCCCTGTCCTCTTCCTGGGCAGCTGCAAGAGGCGATGCTGCAGTGAGGAAATGGGTCTGGCAGGCAGAGTGAAAACCAAATTACTGTAATGGGGAGGGAAATCTGTTCCTGGCTTACTGATGCTAAGAAGAAGCCAGACTTCTGGCTTCTGCAGTTATTTTTGTGTGTTGATCTTCTTCACTTTCACAAGGAAATCTTTCCCTCACTACCCACAGCTCCTTTGTGCAAGGAGAGTGATGGGAGGAGTTCTGCTGTCACCTGACAGTGACTTTTCCAACTTTTCTCTGTAGTGTCCATGCCAAAGGAGGAGATGTGCACGTGGCCCTGACAACACCTGATGAGGGTCCCCTAGGCTACAGAGCACTGCTGTAGTGTATGAAGCTGCTGCACCTTTAAGTCTCTTCCTTGGACTGTGGCACATCTGTGACTTGCTCCTGTGGTGCAATGGATGTCTGACCCATTGCAATGCCAAAATTTAGAGACACATTCTAAAAAAACTGAAAAATAAGAATGCGGACATCTCAATACAAAATCCTTTTAATAAGGTTAGTCTGAAGAATCCCCCAGCACAGTCATTCTTTGGAGTTACTCTCTTGTACCTTTGTTGTATTATTTTTTTTCCTTTGGTATGAAAAATTTATTTCAGTGCTGGGGAAAAACAACACTTCCAATGAAACAATGCTGACCTGACATCAAAATGACTTTTGATATGAGAAGTTGAAATGCTATATGTTGTATTTCCAGAAACTGAAAGCACATATTAAGTGGAAGAGCATTCACCTGAGCATTAGCAGAGTCTCCTCAAGCAGAACAAAGAGGTAAGCTCCAAGCATCTATCTGATTAGAAGCTAAAAGGATTTGATTTTACTACTGAGCATGCTGTGTAAACATGTGAGCATGCCTTTATTTCCCTTTATATTTTCCGTGTTGCAATCTTTTGTCCTTCTTAAGGTGTTTTCTGTGTCTTTTCTGGAACATAAAAGCACCAGTCCCATTACCCAGACCCCCACTCTGCACCACCCTCTCTGTGAATCCCACAGGGTGTTTCTCTGTGTGTTGGAAAAATCAGCTGGGATGACAGATACAAGTACAGTAAGTTTACTTTAAGCCTAAAACCCAAAGTCCCCAAACCTAAGCTGTTCCTTGGCCAGGACCACTATTCCTTGAGGGTCACCTTCCAGATTACCCTGGGAGCAGCTACTGCTGCCTTAAATGCTATATAACATTACAGAGAAAGGAGCCAGGTACCAAGTACAGGTTACTGTAAAAAAGTTGCTTAGTTGCTTAAAAAAAACCAATTATAGCAAATGAAGGTATGAGGCAGTCAGTGACCTCTGATACTGTGTATCTGACTCCCTTAATGCTTGACAAATGGTTTAAGCTCAGTGGCTGGCTTTGGAGGAATGGAGCATGTACTCAGCCCAAGCATAAGCATTTTTTCCAGAATAACACAGAAGTTAATGTGCTACAATAAAAGCATCTGCTTTATTTAATGACCCATTTCATCTTGTGATTCCTGTCTTTAGCTATGAAATGCCAGCAGTTTTCAAGTAGGCTGGGAGTGTCCCAGCACTGATGTGCCTGTTGTCTTATTTATGAGAGAAGGAATGAAGTGAATGAAAGCTGTAAATAATTTCTGTCAATTCTGGAGTTGTCCTCTTCTGACTGGGCCTGGCATGGTGGCCCCTGGGGAAATTTCCCATGAAAACAGATGAGTTCTGCTCTTACTGTCTAGAAACTAATCTGGTTAATAATAAATGGTGATTATAAATTATGCTACTTTATGGAATATACTGGAGCAGATGAGGTCAGTTGCCTACAATCACACATTCTCCTAATTTCTCTAGAAAAGATATATTAAAAGAATGAGGTACAGTAAAATATAATAATTATTCAGCAAGTGTTGCTAACTGAAGATAATGCAATGCAGTTGTACCTTTTGTATTTAAAGATGAAAAGACTTCTCCATATATTTCTCTAGCTTGTTCTTCATAGCTTTTTCCTTCGGACACTCCTTTATAGTCCTTTCTGGTATGGACTCAACTCAGAATAGCCACAGCAGAAATCCCAGCAGCCATGTGCAAAGCTACATAAAAAGCATAGTATCCACAAAGTTAGTTTTCAAACTGTAGTCTGCTTATGCATTTGTTACAGCTCCACTGTGGGAAAAAAATAGGAAATAAAGGTTTTCAACAGACAGTTAGAAGTTCATGACACCATTGCTTTTTCTACCTCATCTGAGAGGGTTAATTCAGTCCAGATTATTTCTTAATCCATTTCCTAGCACAGTTCTGTGACTGACTTTGCTGCCTGGATGGAGGAGGAGTAGTGGAAAGAGGGGATGGCCTTTTCCTCCTGCTGTCTGTCACCAGTGATGCTGGGTTGAGTGACCCAGGCACCAGTGGCTCTGCAGCCAGAGGAGGCCCCTGGGGACCTCTTTGGCAGTGGGAAGTGTTCTGCAGCTGATCCATGAAATGTCTGTAAGAAGACAAACACATACTCTTCCCAGGTGAATGTGGCATAAGACAAAGGTTGGGTAAAAAATATAAAGTAACATCTAGCCTAGTTAAGCATAAACATTCTTGGCTGGTAAGATTTTTTAAAGTTTAACATTTTCTCTGGAAGTTTTTATGACGTCCTCTCTTTATATCTTGAGGAACTGAACTCCTTTTTTTTTCTCCATTATTGCATTTCTATCAAACAGGCAAATATATTTTCTGTGTGCTTCTCTTCCATGAAATGTCCTCCTTTTAATTTTGTTTTTCAACATGCTGCAATCCCCACAAAAGTCTCTTGTGACCGTTGCACTGGAGCAAGGTTCAGAGTTGGTTGCTTTCCATCAGAGATTCTCTGTTGGCCTCTGTTCATATGCTCACTTGCTACTTTAAGTAGATAAAAGCTTTTTTTTCTGGAGTCATTGTTTATCTGTTTCCCGGGTTCCCAGAGCCTCGTAATAAAGCTGTGTTAGGTTACTTGTTGTTTTTAAGTAGCAACATGCCCTGTTCTGCAGTGACTGGAAGTGGAATAGCCTCAAGATAAAGGAAAACAAAAATGCAAAACATTATGGTGACATGACCTTGAAAGGGATCCCCTCTATCACAAATTCTCTCTGCCCTTTGTGTATAAGCAGGGCTGCTAGGAACAGTAGAAATGGTGTGTTTATTTTCTGAGTTTTTCTCATAGTACCCAAGGCGAGTAATTGGAATTTTGTTCTCTCATTGTTAATCGTGATACTGAGAATTCATGTCTTAAAGGGCAGTTTTATCTCTGGAGAGCTAATATATGAAAAAGTGGTAAATTCTTACGGAGCAGTTTTATTTCCTGTGTGTGTACAGATTTGGATTTAGTTTTGCTTATTGCAGATGAATTTCCTATTTTTTCCCCTGCATATTTTCTTATTTCACTTGCCCTGGAAATGCTGCTGGAGGGGACCGAAGTGGATTTTTGTCTGACTTTGCCAACACAAAAGAATTATTAAATAAGATCTGGATTGTGGAGCCAAGTTGAGCCCCCACTTATATCTGTGGAAGAACACTAAAGGCACAGAGAAAGGATGTAGCCTGTGGAAACTTCAGTGATGGAGGGTGTGAATGACTCTTGATTAACTCAGAGGGAGCTCTGGGTTAGCTGGAGTCAGAGATACCCATCTTCCCATTTGTAAAATGACAATCTCAATCATGTAAATCACAAAGACATGACAAACCCTTTGATGCTGCTCATGCAGAATTGGTCTGGGAAGCTGAGTTGTTTTTGAAATAAGATTTTGTTGGAGACATACTGGGACCCCACCCTGACCTGAATAAAATTTTCAGGCAGATGAAGAATCACTTCTTAATGTGAGACCATTTCCTCTGCAGCATGCGGTGTTTTGTATAGAAGTTATGAGCAGTTTTAGATGTCTTTTAACTATGTTATGAATTACATCCATAAGAAAGAGGAATATGGAGCAGCACATTTCCCCTTTCTCATGGTCATAGGTTCATAGTTTCAGGGTAAGAGGCGTGAAGGCAAGGACAGTGAGTATTTCTTTCTATACATTGAAACTTTTTTATTGATAAGGTTTAATATCATCCATGCCAATATAGTGCCATTATTCCAGTGGGTAAAGAAGAGCCTCCATTGCTCTAGGGTCAGTTTTACAGGGAATGAAACTGATAAAATTCTCCTCGGGCCAGGTGTTATGCGCCTTCAGAGGTTCTATCACTGTTTGGGTTTTTGTCCTGCAATTCCCAGTGGCATAAAATAAGTGGGATCAGCACCTCAGGCGGTGTTGGACACCAAGAGGTTTATTAACTGCAAAAATAACTAACTCCCTACAGAGAAAAAGCCGTGCCAGATGCAAAGAGGTGCTTGTCTCTGCTAAAACACCCCAAAAATGCCACGAGGTTCCTTTGTCCAGTGCTTTTGTCGCTGATGGTCCAGGCAGGGCTCTGGCACTCGTCCAACCTGGTAACCCCAGAAGTGAAGTGAAGTCCAGGGAGTCCTAGGAGGGGTCGTGTTTCAGAACACTTCCAAACTGGGAAAGAAAGTTTTGGCTTTTTCACCTTTTATGGGGAATAAAGAGAACTCCAAGTCCCTTCCCAATTTGGGCAGCCTGTCCTGGGAAATGCACTGCTACATGAAACAGTTAAGCAACACTATCACCATAAAGTGGAACTTTGATCTTCAAAATTGGATGGCATGCAGGGTTCACTACAGAAAAAGGAATTCTTTGTCAAGTTTAGTGAGAAATGAAAATAAATCTGTGTAAGCTTCTGGAGTTTTGGTTTATTTTGGGTTTTTGAAAAGCACAGACTTACTAGAAAATTTTTTGAGTGTCTAATTCCCAAGGCAAGCAACTGGTTTGTGCCACAGCATCAAAAATCAGGTATGCAAAATAGCAACAAAAATGGGTTTTGTGAGCCAGGAGAGTGCATATTCAGGCATCTTTAAGGCTCCCTTAAAAAATATAAAATGTCATTTAAACTCACATAAAAAATCATATCGAGTCACAGCTTTTGGAACTGAAAAATGGGATTTTGTAAACTTTTCCAGGCTTTCCTGCAAGCTCTAAAAATATCTATGAGAAGAGCAAAATTCTTCTGTTTTTGACTGAGAAATTAATTTTGAAACTTATGAAGAAGATTGCTATTAGAAAATGGATTTGCTTGCAGTAGACTCCTGTGCCTGGGGAAAACTCTAGTTTCTCAGACCTAAGATTATTCTGGCAGTGAACATTTTCCACCCAGGGACACAGGGCTCATGAATCCAGCTGAGCAGTTGTGGTTTTGCTCAGCTGCCAGCTGTGGCCCAGAAAGATGTTCCTCCCTGGTTCTGTTCTAATCCATTCCGGACAAGCTGCAGAGTGAGGAGAGCAACTTATGGAGAAACTGCAGGCTGATCTCCTAGGAAATTGAAGCTTTAATAACTAAAAATGGAAATGAGAGAGGAGGGAAGGTGGGAGAAGATCTGTGAATCTCTGGTCCATCAGGTTGGGGTTTGGGGCTGCCCTGCCTCCCCCAGCAGGACTACAGGCACCACTTATCCTCCTGCCAGGGGGAATGGCACGGCACGGTTTTTTCTGTGTATTGGTAGATGTACTTCTAGCAGGACATGCTGAAACTCTCATAACTGTTTCTCATGAAGAGAAAAACAGTTCATGGCTCAATTTTTCCTGCCCTGCCCATCCCAATTTAAACTTCTCAAACTTGTGTGCAAAACATCCCAGCTTCATGGACATTTGCAGGCACAAGTTTTCTGAAGTAAACAAAAAGCCCTTTGAAAATTGCAATCCTAATCCGTTTTTCTGCAGCATAATGTCTGCTTTAATAATGACTCTTCTCTCATAAATTTTCATCTATGGAGAAGTGAAGTAGATAAATGTGTATTGATCTCCATTAACTACAAACTGGTTACAAGTTGACACTACAATTTGAGTAGAAATTTTTTTTTAAGATTAAACCATGTGGACTTTACCTTGTTGAAAAAAAGTGGTATCCTCTGTTCTGGCTGTTGTTATCCATATGGGCATTGAACTACTGCACTCTCTGATAATGCTGATGTAGATAAGATTCACTTGAAAATTCTGTTTTCATTTGTATTCAGGTAAATTGCACATAGTTAATGGTGGTTGATACTTTGCAGCTTCATAAAGAAACCCGAGAAGCTAAAATCTCAAATTTTCCATATCTATTTCAAGTGATTGAAATGGCAAGGACAAAAATTGCCTTTTTCTGTGGACAGTGGTTTCATCATTTGTGGGCAGATGAAACCCAAAAAAATCATTAAATATCTAAGTCTCAGACAAAACTGCAGTGTTAAAGCACAATTTTGAGTTTGTGTCTCTGTTTCATGTCAGATTGCAAAGAATGCATAGGAGCGTTTTGTCAAGCACTGAGTTGTGGGAGGATCTGGAACCACTGGCTAAGGAGCAAAGGAAAAGCATAATGTAACTGCATTGGCAGCATGAACAATGGAATGAAGTGAACCCTCAGCAAGTTTGCAACTGCACCAGCCTGTGTGGTGTGGCTGACAGGCTGGAGGGAAGGGAGGACATCCACAGGGACCTTGTCAGGTTTGAGATGTGGGTCCCTGCAAACCTCATGAGTTCCAACAAGGCCAAGTGCAAGGTCTTGTGCCTGGGCTGGGGCAATCCCAAGCACAAGTACAGGCTGAGTGGTGAGTGGATTAAGAGCAGCTCTGAGGAGAAAGACTTGGGGGTATTGGTTGATAAGAAGCTGAACATGTCTCAACACTGTGCTCTTGCAGCCCAGAAAGCCAATTGTATCCTGGGCTGCATCAAGGGCAGCATGACCAGCAGGGTGAAGGGGTAATTCTGCTCCTCTGCCCTGCTCTGGTGAGACTTGCAATGCTGCATCCAGCAGGGTTCCAAGCATAAGAAGGGTGTGGACCTGTTGGAGTGAGTCCAGAGGAGAACCACAAAGGTGATAAAAGGGTTAGAGAGCCTCTCCTATGGGGACAGGGTGAATGAGTCAGGGTTGCTCTCTCTGGAGAGGAGAAGGCTTCTCTTCTGGGCAGTCCTTATGGCAGCTTTCCAGCACCTAAAGGGGGCTTTTTAAAAGGGCCTGTAGTGATAGGGCAAAGGGGAATGGCTTCAAACTGAAACAGAGCAGAGTCAGATTTCCTATTAGGAAAGAATTCTTTACTGTGAGGGTGGTGAACACTGGCACATGCTGCCCAGAGAAGCTGTGGATGCCCCATCCCTGGAAGTGTTGAAGGCCAGGTGAGATTGGGCTCTGAGCAACCTCGTCTAGTGGTTGGCACACCAGCCTTTGGCTTGGGGTGGAACTAGATGATCTTCAAGCTTCCTTCCAACCCAAACCATTCTATGATTTTTTAATTTTTAGTTAAAATCTTTTATATACTCTGTGAAGCAACTGATTGTGATTAAATGTAACTTAGTAAATGCTAAAAGACAGAGATAGGTTGTGTCCCATATCAGCACTATATTTAGGGGGATAATCTTGTTCAATAGAGATTACTGGTAGGTGCATATGTTCATATATTCATAATGACTTGCCTAAAGGTGTTATTTGGTGTGTTTTTCCATAATTAAGAAGTCTACATGTCACTGCTTTTTCTAACAGCATATGCCAGCAGAAAGCACTTTTCTGCCTGGAATGAAACCATCCCTAGGAGCTAACCACAGTTCCAAATAACAGAGACGTTTCAATATGTTAGAGAGTCCTGCTTAGTGGCTAGCTGCTTCTCAAATAAAAGATTTATGATAGATATAAAACAGACGAAAACTGGAACCACCAACTGTAAACTATAAATGCAAGAGTGGTTGACTTGTGCAATCAGGTAAGGTCAGTTGCTATGCGCCATCAGGAAAGAATAGATTCCATATCATTCAGATCAATGTGCTTCAGTACATTCTCTTAAAATATCCCAATTTCCAGGCAGCCTGTAGACTCTAACCATTTCCTGAAGCAATTAACGAAGTGTAATGCAAAGCAAAACAGAGATGAAAACCAAAGTGAACTATTGACTGTAAAACATGGAGTAAATCTCATGTCACTTCTCACTTAGTCATAGCTAAGTGCTGTTAATCATCTACTCTTTGTTGCCTTGTCAAGTGAACAGCTGAGATTTTAGGTGATTTATATGCCTGTTGTTCATTTTGCAATGCAAATGCCTGGAAGTGCATGTGCTCTGCTGCCAAATATCAGCTGGGAAGAGGTAACCTGCAGCTTTTTGTGCTCTGGGAGTACCTTGAGCTCCTCTTGAGTCATCCCCACGGGAGGTATGACCTTTCTCTAATTTGTTCATAAACAACTGGCTGAGTAAGTACCACCATACTGTTAGAATAGCTCATCTTTGCAAGTCCTGCACCGTAACCCTTTGCATTGTAAATACTTCCAGTAATATATGACCAAGCTCTGGGATCAGGAATCCGGTAGTATTGGCATTGGAACTTACAGACAGAGGACTGGACATAAGCATTTTTAACAACTAAATTCAAATATGTTTATTTTGGAAGAAATAGATCTAAAAGAAAAGTAAAAAAAGTAGACTATAACTCTTGTGTGGACAAGTTGGATAATAGATAATGCTCTTGAAAAGGAAAAAAAAACATTTCAGTCCTTCCATTTTTCTTCCACAAGCACTGTTGGGCCACAGTTTTTCCCTCTCTGACTCTCCTAAGGGCAGCAAGTAACCAAAAAAATCATCTTTCTGTTTTAGAACTATCTCTATCACAGTTTAAAGTGAAGCCTGGGTGGAAATGTAGATGTTTTATATATGTTAAGAAACTGCTGTTAATGTTGTTAGATGCTAAGTTCAGACTTTATGCAAGTAAAAGGAGCTTGGCCTTCATCCTGCCACATGATAGGAAATCACTGTAGCTGCTGGGTGCAAGCCTCACACTGCAACCACAGAAATGGCTTTCAAATTTATTTTGACCAAGAAGCTAAAAAGCTCTGTGACATTAAAAAAAATAGGAATTTCTTTTAGCTGTCTTTACTCTTTTGGTGTTTCCCCTTGAAGTACCTTTATGTCCTGAACTTCTCTAAAACTCAAGTCCTCTCTCAATATCTTTAATGGTGAGTCAGTTATTTCTGAGTACCTCAGAACAAAATTTGTGGATCAAAATAATGTCAAGAAATACCTATCTGTTTCTTACCATTTCCTAGCTCTCTTCAAGCTTAGAATAATCTAGACCTCCCTTAGGGATAGCAGTTTATGTAACTTTTTGCAGAAGGGAAAGCTGCATGTGCCTCAGGTGTCTGGCTCAGTATAGCACTTTGCAATATGCTGTCTTTCAAGAGAAGAATAAAACATTTTGGGAGTTACTCCAATTGGGGAATGCTGAGCCACTGTTGGATAGAGAAATGTGTTTTCTGTTCTCTCAGAGTAGTGTTGTCTTTTGTTATTATTTACTTTTTGGTTTGCATTAAGATATTTGCTAATGGCAAATGGCCCTAAACTCTTTGTTCATTTGGGATGGGTAGCTGACTAATTTGCTTGATCTGATAATAGATATCCTGCTAAGAAATGGCCTCAAGCTGTGCCATGGAAGGGTTAGATATCAGGCAGAAATTATTAAAGGAAAAAGTTGTCAAACACTGGAATGGGCTGCCCAGGGAAGTGGTGGAGTCGTCATTCCTGGAAGTGTTGAAGAAATGACTGGATATGCCAGTGCTATGGTTTAGTGGACAAGGTGATGTTTGGTCAAAGGTTGGGCTTGGTAATCTTTGAAATCTTTTCCAACCTTAATAATTCCGAGATTCTATGAAATTTGAAATCTGTTGCTGTCTGGAACTGTGATGATGTCCAGAAGACAAGATGTACTCTAAGTACCACATTTCCAATGTTCAGGTAGAAAAGATATTACCATTTAATTCTTGAAAAAAAAGCATATTCACATCCTAACGTGCAGTCTGCAAATCTCCATGCTTTTATGAAGATTATTGACAAATTTCAGCTTGCCTTTCTGGATTTAAATTTCTTTTCAAGCCACCAGTATATACAGACCTCTAAGTCTACTATATTGAGGGTGTTAGTGTTTTGAGAAGTGTAACTTCCTGGATGTCTGCTTTAGAGTCCTCTGTATCTTTTCAGATCTTTTTTTCCCCTTTCCCAAAGCTTTGTCAAACCATTTTTTGTTAATCTGTAGTAGTTTTTCTATGTTCTTAAATGTTTTATAAGCCTATTTAATCAGTCTGTTATACAGCAGTATAAAAAGCACTTGAATGATATGTTCTCCAATAGTCATAGCTTGGCTCAACACTAACAGGATAAACAGGTCCATAGATCTTTCTACAACACCACCTATTTATTCTTATCTCAGACCTGACTTATGGGATAGACTTTATTTATTTCCTTATATCTGAGCAGCAATAGCATGTACCTCTACGTGGTCCACAAGTCTGTGTGACTGCAGAACTCTTCAGTCATGCTTTGGTTATGTTTATTGTCAAACTTATCACTTCACATTATCTTTTCATACACATTAAAGGTGGATCTAGAGACCACCTGAGGTAAATCTGAGGCTTTGCACTGACTTCAGTGAGCCTCATCTCTGTCTCCGTAGGAACACCCAAACTTTTATATGAAATATGTAAGTTGGACATACCTTTGTCTATTATCTATTAAGTAACTTATTATTAAAATTTATTATTTAAAGCATGTCACTCTGACATCTGGTGAATATGATGTCCAAATAACAGAACCTTTTATTAAGTTAGCTCTTGCTATTCAGAGTGGCTGACTCTTACCTTTCACAAAAGCTCTTTTAAGCTTTTAAATGGGCTCTAATTCTCCATGCAGCTTCCTGCACTGGAGAAGTATATTTTATGAAAGTATGCTTTCTTCACCATTGACTGCTAGGATTAAATGCAGTAACATTAACCCATCATTATGCATTTCAAAACCAGACAAATTCATGTACCATCTGAAAGGAGACTTCCCCAGTTCATATATATAGAAGGAGTTCATATTTGTTCTCTGAGTCATTTCTCACTTCAGAAATTCATTCCCTGCTATGTGCAAAGGTTGTGTTAGGTTTCTGCATATGGTTTCAGATTTATGGCTGCAGTGGTATTGCTAATCACAGGAGACAAGTCTATGATGGAAAAAGGAGTTAAGAATTGTTGGCAGTTCTCTGAGAAGCTATATTAAATCTTCAGATATTAATCATTTGAATGGAGAGAAAGAATATAAAGTGCTATAAGAAAAAGGTTAGCTAAAAACAAATTCCAAGTGTAATAAGAGAGGATGTGGAGATTTGGTCAAGTTACTGAGGATGAATTGTAAAGAATTAAATAGAAACTAAAGAAAAAAATCCAGAAAAATTGAGACATATGAAGATAAACAAATCAAGACCATACAGTATACAATGCATATTATCTAAGTACAACAACAGGGAAAAAACCTATTCCATTCAGTGAAGAGGGAAAGCTGTGGACAGATGAAAAATAGTATATGGAAATATTTAAATCTTTCTTAGCACCATTTCTCAGATTATCACTTGATAAACTGCTATTTAGATCGGCAATAACTAGATGAAAGCTCAGGTTAGACTAGTTGAAAGACAGATGGGAGAGCACTTAAGGCAGTTTAACAAATTATCTGGATCATAACACCTGTGCCAGGATATTGTGAAAACTGGCTGAATCAATCACAAGTCATTATTAATCTTTGCGTGTTTGTGGAGGGTAAATGAAATCCTGAAGGAATGAGAAGTTAGTACCTATTTTTATCCTATTAGGAATAGCGGGTTTTTTATTCTGGTTCTGGTTCTTTATTCTGGAAAAGAGAAAAACGAGTCCCTCCAAATATTAATTTCTGTTCTCTCCGGATAGAACAAAAAGAAATGGGCTTTCAGTGCGGCAAGGCAAGTTTGTATGAGACAGTAAAACATATTAAAAAAATCCCTAAATGTTTCTAATGTTGAAGGGGTACATCTTCATGGAAATAGGTTTTTTAGAGAGTTTTGAGGGCACAATCATGGTGCATTGCTAAGATTAGGTTAGACAAGCATCTGCCAGGAACAGTGTAGGCACATTTGACCCTGTTTACAGGGAATTAATGGATTATATTTTGTCTCAAGGATCCTTTCAGGTTAGATACCTGCTTTCTTACTATGTCATTCAAAATATCTATTTTGAGTGTCCTAATCTCTTACTATGCCCCTTCTCTTTTTGGTTTGCAACATGCTTGTTCTGTGTGGCTGCCTGTTATTTCTGTAAGTTTATGATTCTTAAAGCAGAGATTTGGATTTTTAACAGCAACTGCTAATAAGGATTTAAACTTACTGGCACCTGGATGCCTGTTACAGACCTTTCTCTAATGATACTAAAAATAGAATCATTACAAGGTTTTTGTTTTTGAATTAAAAAAAAAGTCAAACTATCTAAAAGCTTACTGCAAAAGAATAGGAGGTTTTTTTAGAGGGGTGGGGAAGTAAAGGGAGTATTCTAATTTTGCTTGATGCTGGATAGAAATTTAGAGAGTTTTACCCAGCACTATAAACTAGTGTTTTATGTTTAGCTTCATTTACACTAGAAAAGTCCTAAAAATGGCAGGGTGCAGGGTAATTCCAACTTGAAATTAATTTACAGCTTGCATTTCATTGATAAAAATATGACCAGCCTGAATTTTTTCAGTGCTGGATTTAATTCACTTTGAGTGAGTCTTAGACAAGCAACACTTAAAGAATTCATACCATGCAGTTCAGACAATATATTTTGGCTAAGCCAAAAGTGTGAAAAAATAGTCACCCTCTGTGGAGGTGTTTAAAAGATGTGTAGATGTGGCACTTGGGGACATGGTTTAGTGGTGGGCTTGACAGTGCTGGGTTACTGGCTGGACTCAATCCTAAAGGTCTTCTCCCACCAAAGTGATTTTATGATACTATGGTTCTGTATGTGAGGGATTTTTTTATCTCCTTTGGTTTATCTTCTATCTCAGCAACACCTACCTAAAAACAAAAAATTATGTCTTAAAAATATCCTTATACATCTGGAAACTAAGCTGTAATTACACTGTTGTTATCATCCAAAAGATAAAAATTAAATAAGGGTCTTTGTAGAAGTTTTGGTAGTGTCATTCTGCTTTTATTTAGAGGTTGAAGCTTCCTTCCTTCCTTCCTTCCTTCCTTCCTTCC
>VXBQ01006023.1:130331-214005 GCA_013400175.1 Phainopepla nitens
TCTTTCTTTCTTTCTTTCTTTCTTTCTTTCTTTCTTCCCTCCTTCCCTCCTTCCTTCCTTCCCTCCTTCCTTCCCTCCTTTCCTCCCTCCCGCCTTTCCTCCCTCCTTCCCTTTCCCTCATTGCAAACATATTAAATATAACAAGGGGATGATCAAACCAGCTTAAGTTTAGGTACTGCATTTCCTTGCCAACAATTTACAGCAAAGCAGATATGTATGCAAATTACACCTATCTTAATTCCAGAGATCTCTATCTCAGTCAATTACTTTAAAATAACTTATATCTTTGAAACATAAAATGTGATGAAGAAGCTTTAATGTTGGATAAAGAAGGTGTCAGTAACTACCCAACCAAGGGCAAGGCTGAAACATATGGTCACATTCCCAGCTTTCATTGACCTCATGGGAGCTCTCAGTAAGAAAATCAATGACAGGGTCTTCGATGTCTAAGAGTAAAGAACTGTGTGCATGCCTGTTAGAGGTAGTAAGATGTGTCTTGTATTACAGATTATTTGCTTTTTGGGTAAATATATTCTAAAAAGTATGAAAACCAATGTTTTCTCTACCTTAGAAAGAAAGCAGTGATATTTTAAATGCAAATGCATCCAACTCCTACCCATCCCCCCATGCTTCTACGTGGAAAAACACAGAGACTGAAGCACTGAAGTCCATGTTTCTTCATATAAATAGTATTCCCCCCTGCTTTTGCTCACTTACGTAAATTTCATTTCAGAGCTGTCTGTGTAGAAGCCCCTCATATTCTTGTACTTCCTCAAAAGTTAGTGCAGCCTCCATTACTCTCAAGACCAGTCTCTCGTAAAGAGACCTGTCAGAACAGGCACTCAGAAGCCTTGAAATATAGCTGTCAATACTTTGATTTCGCAGAGTGGAATAATTTGTGGGGTTAGCCTTTAATTTGGCAAGACCTATTACCTAAGCCCTTCTGCCCACAGTTGTTAAATGCATGTTTTTAACCCATGACTCCTCAGGTGGCAGATGATGTGCTTGAAATTATGCTGAGCACTAGCTACTTTCAGAGATCCTGTAAATGCTTGCAGTCTTGCAGTAACTTTTGTCCCCTCTCCTTGAGAGACGGAGGAGGTCTGCAACTCGTAGCATTGGCTGAGAAGGGGTACAAGAGTATTTCCAGCAAAACACATCTTTTCACACGGTGGGCAGGAAGGATTCAGCAACCACAGTAGATTTTGCTGTGGGAGCAGCTGTATTTGTGTAAGTTTTCTTGCATGGACCTGTATACCTTGCATTCAGGCTGCTGGTGTAGTGCCGATGCATCATGAGCCTGGCAGTTTCTTTCGTTTTTTTCTAGATTCTTTTTAAGTAGTTAGTTTCTATGTCCCTTAAATTTGGTGCCATCTTTTTCCTATCCCGTTCCTTTCTTTGTTATCATAATTACAGCTGGATCAACTACAAAATATTTGCCGTCTTTCCTTTCTGCTGGACATTGAAAGTATTGATTTAACATATGCCTTGTTGTGTTTCTTTTCTTGTTCAGGGTTTATTAGAAGGCAGACTGGTAGCTGATACATGCATTTTTTCTGTTATTTATATATGAGACCCTGATAGGACACGCAAACAATAGCTTCTATGTTTTGTTCTACAGAAAAAAAGAATGTTGCCAAGATACCTTCCACTTATATCTCTGAGTACAATAACCTTCCTCAAGCATTCTATATGTTGGCAAGATGCTCTAAGTAGGAAGCATTTCCCCCCTCATTCCTTCACATATTTTCTTTTCATTTCCTGGATTTTATTTGCAAACAGTTCGACAAGAACCTTCCCCTATACCTAGAATATTATTGTTACACTGCTACTTTAAATCCCACCAGGTTCTGAAGAAAAAGAGATATATTTAGAAGCACAGTCTGCTGTCCAAAAAGGATCTTCTCACTGACATGTCATTAGCCACTGTTCAAACAATAGACAGAAAGGCTCCCAGGAAAAGGTTTTCAAATAGGAAGGAAACTATCCTGATAGAAAACACTTTTGAATACTAAAAATACAGTGCCCAATTATTGATGTATGACTTATCTCCCTTGAAGGGGATATGAGTAGAATTACTCCTCTATAGCACTAAGCAAAGCACTAAAAAGAGCAGTTTCAGTTTTGTTGTGCTAGGTATGCATTCTTTTAGCATACCTGTACCTTTGCTGTTTATTTTCCCTCATTCTATTGTTTTCCAGTGAATTTATGCATGTACCCATGTGTTGTCATAATGGCTTTGTCTGTTTTGTTCTCACATCACGCATGTTTGCAACGAGTTAAATAGAAAAGGAAAGAGAAAACCTCTGTGGCAGGTTTTTCCTTCTTGTTATTTCAGAAGAGAGTAGTTCATTGCTATGCTAATGGGGAACACGTGGCACAGGGTAATTGTTAAAAAGTATTCCTTGCAGACATCCATCATCTTTTATGGTTGAACACTCAATATTCTGCTCACATTAAGGATGTAATTCGCTCTGGGCAATAGGACACCAAGCTGAATGCCACACTAATTGCAACAAGCCTCTGCAGCGTCGAGCCACGGAGGTGCATGGAGAGAGTCCAGTCCATAAAGCATCGTGCTCTGGTGCAGGTGCTGGCAGTAACACGTACTCAGCTGAGGAAGACCAACTGTGAGGTGAATTTTTAAGAAACAGATGGGTCCTGGAAACTCTGATTTCATTCTTACAGGACTGATTTACTTAGACTGTGTATGGCACATATGTATAAAGTGAATAACGTGCGTATTAAGGATATGGATATAAAATTGCTCTACAGAACTGAAAAATGTCCATCTTCTGGCCAGAAAGTAATCTTTTATTATCCATGAAGCCAGATCATAGTTATTCCACATGGCCTTAAAATTTATGAGTAGAAGCAGAATGGTCCACAAAACCTACTAACAACTAAGCTAAGCAGACCTGATTTTCCTTTCAAAAATTTAGATGAAGATATTGGAAAAAATTATAAAAAGACCTCTTGAAACTAATTTTTAAAATGAAGGGATAATATAATTCTGAACTACCTAAGGGTGTTTTGTGACTTGTTTAGTGCTTTCATTGCACATTCAAGGTTCTCCTATAAAAGGCACTGCTATCCTCAACTGCTGAGTATTGCTATTATTAATGAAGGACTATAATGGTTCTAAATTTAGAGTTATAGTCTAATATAAAGTTTAAGCTCTTTGCTGGGGTTACTGCCATGAGGGTCTGCACATGAGCAGTCCCTGTCAATTACTGACACTGACATATATAAGATGGTACCTGCTTGTGTCTCATTATTTTGATTTGAAGACGCCATACTATAAACATTCAGAATGCTAAAACCCCAGGAGAAGATGAACATACTGATAACATGAGCATAAAACTGTCAAAGGCAGATAACCTCGAGTATGGCTTCAAGCAGGGCTTTTGCAAAACCACAAGCTGAACGTGCCCTTTGAACAGTGTAACATATATTGTAGTCTAAATCTTAAACATACACATCCTAGCAAAAAAATTCCACCATCTCATGAAAATGATAAAAATAGCACTTTCCATTGTGCTTTTGTATACTGCATATTTAGAATAGCCATCATTTGAAAAAGTGAAGGGTAACTTACTTATGTCAGCATTTTAGACTACCTAGAAATGTGGGGGCAGCATTAAGAATTTTTGTTAGTTTGTAATGCTATGAAGTATTTATTAGGCCACACAGTTCATTGCTTCCTTGGTCTTAACTCCAATGTACATAGTCCTTGATGCTGGTTTGCAGTATGAAATTCCTTTGGTGTGTGCAGACATGAGTGAGTCCTTGAGAAACATGAGCAGCTGGCAGGAAGTGATGGCACAGTGCTCAGGATGGGGCAGAGCAGCAGGAAGGGGACACAGGCACCCTGGCTGCTCCATCACTCCAGCAGGGTGGCCCCATTGCTCTCCTTGGTGAGGAGAAGGTTGTGTTCAGGGAAAGCCTGCCTGGGGGGTGTTCTGTAGAGCAATAATGCCTGCCCTGGAAGGGTCAGACAACCTCCCATTTAGCACAAGGTGAGGGTTATCTCAGCGCTTCTTCCAGCTGTATTTTCTGCAGATCTACACTAGAGCAGCTTGTATGGATATTCAAAAATATTTGAATAACGCAGATACTGTTCCTTAGTAAAGTTTTGACATGACTCACTCATATCTTCAAAAATAAATTACGTATTTGAGAATCATTATTTTTCCCCAAAAATGAAAAATTTTTGGTTTTATTTTTGGAATTCACACTTTGACTTATTCAATAAAATATAAATAAGCACTAGTGTACCACATGCTCACAGCAAGAACAAAATGTTGTCACAAAAGTGATTTACCACACAGGGGCCTGCTCTTACCATTTCTTTGCTCTGCAGGCCCATGTTGCAGAAGAAAACGTGAGTCAAGCCTAGCTCTTTGCTATCAGAAAATAGATGGTTGAATTATTTAACATATGAGAGACCAAAGTGATATGAACACAAAAGGCCAGCAAGTTTCTAGTCTCCAGAGACATTTGTAAATCCTGTATCCATGAAAGTGATATACTGTTTATCTGGGTCAGGCTGCCAAATGTAATACATATTTATATATCCTCCATTCCAGGCTAAGCATCATGTCAAAAATGTCATCAGGAAGTATGAACAAACACATAGTGATAGTACCCATTAGCTTTGCAGTTACATTCAGTTTTTCTCTCAAGGAAGTCCATTTTCCATGTTTACTAATTGGTAACTGATGGGTGATTTCTCCCTGTCCTTCTCTCCACCCATGAGACATACCCTTATCTCCACTCAGAGATAGACAGAAACAGTCCTGCCAAGAGATGGAGTGCCCTACTCCTTACGGAAACTAAGCATGTGATTTTGTGCAGGTCTTTACAACCTTGTCTGTCTCTCAGGCTACAATTTAATCACTCTTGAACCTGCTTTTTCTCCATAAGGGTGAAGATAGCAAACAGCTGTGAAATGGCTATAAACCATTGTCCATTGTCTCTGTAGAGCACATAAGGCACGCCAGTGTGATGACAACCCCCCGAAATTTGGCAGCAGAGGGCTTCAAGCCCTTCAAGCCCTTCACACCAGGAGTGCCTTCACATATAACAGCAGTGAAGCAGCTTCCTCTTCCTTGTATCTTCGTTATCCACAAGCATGGCCAACATCCTAAGTGTCACTGAGCTGCAAAATCACCTAGAAACAGAAAATGCTGAAAAGGAAGTAGAGAGAGCTGTAAATAAGGAAAAAGACAAATTCTTAGGTGAGGGAATGCTGCTGTCTTGGAGGGATAGAGTCTCCTGGTCTCTGCTACAAAACTCCTGGTCACTGCTTGTCCATTGACTTTTGTCACATGGCCATTGCCTGGAAAGGTCTCATGTTTTAGTACTTGACTGAATACATTTAAGTTAAATGCTCAAAGCTGCTGAGCACCCAACAACTGCCACTGAAAGTATTAAAAAACATGCTTAGATAGGCATCCATACTCTCGAAAATACATAAGTCTGTAAATAAGGGATTTATCCAAGTGTTGACGTTTGCACCTTGGCTTCTTCTAACCCTGTAGTTATTAACTGTGTCATAGCAAATTTGCACAAAGTAATGCTGTCTATAAATCCTTAATTCGACTATTCGTTAACTTTTAAATCCTTGACTTTGCAACTTGACTGATTCTTCAGAAGAAATGTCAGTGTAGTCTTACTGTGGGATTTTAGAAGGCAGACTAAAATAACAGAAATTTTCTCATGAGAAATTATCTGTTGACAGAATCAGAGCCTTCTATCGCAGAGATCTTTGTCACTTCAGCAGCAGAACAACTGACAGCAGTATCAGATTGTCATCACCTGTTTACCAGCAGTAGAGGAGAATGAGCAGTGCCCTTTCCAAGGTGCTTTATAACCCTGGCTGATACCAAGTTTGGGAAATTAGAACTATGCTCTGCATCTTTAAGAGAAAGCTCCTTTGGTGGTTAGAGATCCTTCTTTGCCTCATCTATCATGGTCTTTTCATCAGTCTGAAGTCAGTCCTCTTTCTTAGCCAATCTCAGGCTTACTAACTTCTCCTGGATCTTTGGCCATTACTTGTCCTAACATAGTCCTTCCACTGTGTCCTTATTGTCCCTGGTTTTGCATTAGGAGGTAGCCTTCTTGCTGCCTGGCTACCAGAGTTGGGAATGTTAAAGGCCATGTCCTGAAATTTTGTTCTTGTGAAAAAAATTCAGTAAGGTTTTATAAGAAAATCACGACCCTCTATTATCTTTGGATATGTCCTGCCAGTTGAAATTCTACCATGGAAGCAGTATTTGCCCATTTCCACTGAACTGCCTCTGTCTGTGTGGTCTCTGTAAGGATGGGACATCTGATACAGCAGCCAAAATCTGTGAGGAACACAATATACTTGGGGGCTCATGTCCTGAATTTGTTTAAATGTCAAGTTGTTCATGTTAGCTGGGAAGCAGAGCAATCTTCCCTGCCACTTGCTTTCCTGTGCATCCTATCTGCTGCAGCACTGTGGGAAGAAAGCCAGTGCAGCAAAGGGAAGAATTCACTGTCCTTTTTCAAAATAAGGCACAGGAAATCTCAAATTGTGCTAGACCATCCCAAAAGAGTAACACCTGAAATCTTTGCTTTAAACATTTCTTGTGCTGTGCTGAAAAAAACATCTGCCAAACCATTTGCAGGCTTGCTGTTGAACAGTGAACTTAGGGTGGGAAGGGGAAGATCATTTAATAGTGACACCACATAATTTGTTGTTACTGAAGTCCATATTTATCCTATTAATAAAGGGATTGACGTTAACATTTTGTGTAAATGAGGATAATTTAGTAAGTGAAAAAAAAAAGAAACTAAGGAAAACAGATTGCTCCAGAGGGCAAAGAAATATATCACTGCAAACATACATAATGAATGCAATTTATAAAGCACTTTTAATTAAAAGTTTTTAACTTGAATTATATCATTTGATTGCAAAAGTTGAGTATGTTTTATTAAGCCAAACTTCTCAGCTGATCTTTATACACCATTTAAGAGAAAAATAACCATTATGTTTATAGCTGTCTCTTTGTCATTAAGAATTTTTTTATTTATAGCTTACCAAAGTGGTGTAAGCAAAACATTTGGGATCTGTGCTTTTGTTCACCAGAATTTCCTCTGAATTAATTTCCATCTGCCAAGGCCATTTAACAATTATCATTATTCTTTATAGGACTGATGAACAATACTAATTCTTGCATACTGCTTTTTATAACAGACTTGTGTAACTTTCCCTTAGCTTGGGAGCATGAATGCTTATTGTCCTTCTTCAAAAATATTCTATACATTATCATATGTTTAAAGACACACATAGCAAAGAAGCATCTGCTGCAATGAGGAGTCATCTCTGGATGATTGTTTGCTTTGGGCATATTATGAAGAAGGTTGTCTCATCTGTGTCCCACAAAATCTCTGGTTTGCATAAGAACTTGTTGCACACAACAAAGAAAAACTGCATTCCCAGGTTTGAAGACATTGAACAATTTGAGAGGAAGTTGGTTATAGATAGTAAGTACAAGTGCTTTCCATCTTACAGTTCTCACTGTGACCAACAAGTACCCACCTGAGATGAAGCCATGGACAGCTCTGGGAATGATCCATCCCCTCCTCCTTAATTTTAAGGTACAGGATCAACAATGGAGGAAGTTCTGAAACTTGGAATAGGGGCTGGATATCCAGTAAAGAAATCAGCTTGATATTGCTTGGAGATACTAAGACTTAACAGAAGGTACAAAAAGTATTGTACTTCAGCAAAAGCTGGCCTGGCTTTTTTTTGGGTATGTGTACTGTGTATCCACCTTCTCTGGTTCTTTCTAGCTAGTGAAACAGACTCATTCAGTTAATTTTTGGATAAAGATGGTATACCTTGTATTTAGTATGCTTGGAAGTGGTAGGTGAGATACAGAATTTGTGACTCATCTCACTTACTAATATTCCCTCCTCCTGATTCCAAGAGAATTTAGATATTGAATTGTTCTCTGAACAACCTAACTTTTGCAGGTGGATCTGTGAGATTTAGCTTTGAACATTCCTCTTGCCAGGTTTAAGAGAACATAACACGATAGCCTACAGCAGCTTTGCAGCGAGATTTATTCAGATGACTCTTCTTCAAAAGCTGAAGAGCAGAGAGACCAAGTCCATCCTTGGAGTGCCATTCTGTACTCCCCAAAAAACAAATTCAGCTGTAACACTTTTCTTTTTTAGTGAATGAGCAGAATTTATCCTTCAAAAACCTTTAAAAATTAAAAATAGATTAATCCACTCTTAAAATGAAGGTCTTTTTTCTGGGTCAGGAAAAAAAAGGTGCTAGACCTTGCTAATGCCTGGAAATATCTTTTCTATTGAGTAAAGTAGAAGTTGTATTTGGCTGTAAGAAAATGAAGGGAGCTATATAAACTAAGAAAAGAAGAGGACACCTGAGAACCTCCCACTGAAGTTTAGGAGTGAGGGAATTAATTGTCCAGCCTCCAAATTAGAAGCCTCCTGTGTAGATCCTCAGAGTTTGCTGTTTACCTTTCATAAAATGCTGAAGTTTGCAGCTTCTTTCTAAGACATTAAAGTCAGGATTTCTCTCAAAACCATCTTTTTCAGTTTTAGTTAAAAATGATAAGATTTATTTCCCATCTGTTTTAGGACCTTTATCTGCCCCATACACATAGACAGGTTTCAATTTGCCAGTTGGCTCTCTTGATTACCAGCAGTTCTGCTTGAGTAATCTCACAGCTTGAAGAACTGGCATAAGAATAATATAATCTTATTTAGTATTGCAAGTGTTCTTTTTTTCTTCTGTGTGGTTTTTCAGAGTCAGGGAGCATTTTATGAAAGAGCTAGAGAGGTGTTTGGTCCTTTTATAGTGCTGATAATCAACATGCTGCCCTTTGTGAGGCCGTCATGTTGAAGTACAGGATCCAACACCTTCTGAAGAAAGCTGCGGCACTTGTCTTTGAATTGCTTTTCCTCTGCTCAAGACAAATGCTGGCATTGCTTTTCTGACTTTTGTAAGGAGACCACAGACTCAGCTGCAACTGCAGTGAGGAGCAAGTAAAGCGTGAATGTACTCAGACCATGCAAAGACTGCTTCTACACATTTCAAATCCTCTTTCAAGCCATTCCATTGAAGTTTCAGAGTGCTTTGGTTTTCAGATGACAACATTTGATGTGAGGAGAGTTTTTGGGGTTACTTTCACCTTGTGCTTATGTGTCAAAGATACGTGTCTTGGTGTGTATATGTCATATCCTGCTTCCTACCGTGGTGCCCTGTATTCATTCAAGGCACTGACTAGACCATTGCTCCCAAACAGCAGGTATATATCCTGGTACCAAAAGACCATTATAGGAATTGGAAATACTATCATTAGTGCTTGGACAGCATGATTTTGCTATCTTTCCTACAAAGAGATGAATTTTTTTTCTCTCACCTGCTGTTTTATTTCTTAAATCTCTGGCGTTTTCAGCTGCCAGGAGGTGGTGCTGACGTACTCCTCTTGCTCAGGAGCCCGAGATGCTTCTGAGCCCGCAGGAGTGAGAGGAGGTTTGACTTTGGCAGACGCTTACAAGCTATGTGGTTACAGTATTCGGTTACATTTTTACATCAGTTAGATTTCACGTCATTGAAGCTACCTGCTAATATTGTGCTGCTGTATTGACTCTGCTGTGAGGAGGAGCTGGCCTGCTTGTCTCCTGCTTCTAAAACACATTGTACCACCTTCCAGATACCAGGTTCCTCATGTGCAGAATACCAGCCTTGATAGCTAGAAACTCCCTAAGAGAAGCATTAAAGATTAAGCAACCAGTAGATGCGAACTGCAAGTGTGGGTAACTTTGTTGTAAATGCAACTAGTTCAGAGTCCTGTTGCCAGGTTTGAATTGCAGTGCATGGAAAAGATGGCGATGTTTCCTTGGTTACCTCCCTGTGCTGGTGTGTTCCCACTGGACCTGGAAATTCTGTGCAGCCCACTTCAGCTGGTGAAGCAGACAGTGTTTCAAGTCAATAAAACCAGGGTCAGCATGATCTTTTACTCACCTACAATCATCTAAACAAATCCCTATCACAGACTTGATCTCCCAGAGTTAGATCCCATTTTCTCTATCTCAGTCTCACATTTCCTTGGCCCTTGCTGGGCTGCTGCTTCAGGCCCAGCTAGTCTGTCACCGGTCCTTAGGTCGCTGCAGTGACTTCAGACAAAATCTGCCTTACCTTGGACTTCTGTGTGCTAATCGGGTTTTTGGTGCTCTTCTTGTTTGTGTTCTGCACACTCAGCCTGGCCCAGAGCAGCAGGCTCCTATCCCTGAGGCTCCCTATGCCTCCTGCTTACCTTACTACCCTCGACATGGACTGTCCTGCTGCTCAGTTGTTGCTCTCTTCTTTTCTGCCCTTTGATGACTAACATAAATTTATAAAAATTCCCATCTACTTCTAGAGCTTATTCTACAGAGGCCTGGTCAGTAGCACACAGTCGCACTGTCTGGCACAAGCAGAGGGGAAGTGATATTGAGGACCTAGTGATTGTCTGGTGTATCAGCTCTTTAGGTTCTCCTTAGACAATCTTTGACTAGACCCAGCGTGTGTTTCTTGGTGTACAGTTAACTTGTTTCTCCCTGTGGTTTTCCTTCTGTGTTTTTATTGTCTGACATACAACAATTCTTCATCTAAGTTTTCTTGTGAATCTTTTGCTATAGGTAGAACTCATCTTTTGGCTGAAGGTCTGTTTCACAGTCCTGCTCTGAGCCTTCTTGTCTGTATTCAGAATGGCATAATCTGTAACAAATGTACCATGTAAGTAAGTTAAAAATACACTGATCTTTATTCCTGTCTGTGAGTGCTTGATAGGCAAAGAGATATTCAGAATGCCAGTGTCATAAAACTCCTGTGAGCATGAAAACTAAACTCCTACTGTTAAGCCACCAGCATAAAAGGCTTGACCCCATAAGGGCAGATAAATCTGTGTGTCACATAAATTCCCTCTCTGGACACTAACGCTCAGATTCACTGCTTTTCAAGTACTTCAGAATTTCATATATATATTTTTTTTCTTTTGCATAAAGGCTTTTCTCAGCATGGCATCATGACATTTACTCCCTCCCTCTGTTGCAAGTCTATACTAAAGTTAACTGTAAATTCAGCCTTGCAAGTAAGTTTAACTTGCAGAAGAATTCATACTCTTCAAGGAAGTTTATGACATTTTCAGAGGTTTGGTTCTCTTTCAAATGGCCTCATTTAAAATGCTGGACTACAAGGCAGTCTTGAGCAGTGAAACTCGTAACTTTTCTTGTTTCTGTACAGATGGAAAGAAGCTGAAGCTCTGATTATTCATTCAGAAATCTATGGAGAGATAAATACAGCAATGGAAATACTAAAGACCTGGCTGCATAACAATCTGTTTCAGTAAAGTCTTCTCTATAAGAAGGATTAAAGAACTGCATCCAGGATCAAGTAATATGTGAGCATTTGATTGCTAAATAGGAGAGGGACAAAGTCACTATGACTGATAATCTGCTGAAATCTAGAAGAATTCACAATATCCTCTGGACATTCAATGCAAAGAAATGCATTTGAGGGCTCGGGGTTTTTTGGCTGTTTTTTTTTTTTTTTTAAAATGTTTAAATTTTTTAAAACACTATTAGTCAGCTTAAACTGGTGGTTATTCCTCTGCCCCTCCCCCAGTCCCATTTCTTCCATTGCAATAGAATTTTTTTTTTTTTTAATGGGATTTGGTTGAGTAAGTGCAAATAGCTTATTTCCTTTTGTGTCTGACTCACTGATGAACTCAGATATCTCCAAACAGTCATTTCAGGAAATATTTCAATCAAAACAGGCTCACTTTTTCTTGGCACAGTTCATCACCAGATCAAGTTTTTCAAGTCCTCTTGTCAGGTTGTCTCTGATCCTACCATGAAAGACTACAACAAGTTACTCTTCTGTAGCTCAGCATCACCCAAAAAGCTCAGCATCATTCGAGCAGCTTTCTCATTAAGAAATGGCAAAGATTTCTATCCTTACCCTCTTGCTGGCTTATGTTGTGACAGTCCTATGTCAAAAATATGCCTCAGATTGCTTAGGGTCAGGCTTTATCTTGAAATATGACAGGAGCATGGAACAGGATCTCTCCGGAATGAGTAATTTATGCCATGGTTTACTTTCTGCTGAGAGACCAGAATAAATTAATCTAATTTACATTAGGAGAGTATTTAGTTTTTGTAGCAGGAAAAGGTTTTTCTCCAGGGTAAATGCAGCATGCATAGTCATAGAGTGTCTTTTGTTGAGCTGATGAAAGCAAATTTGGTTTGTGAGGGTCCAGAGACAGGGGACCATGTGTGGTACAAGGAGGGATAGGGTAGATCAAGAGTTTTCAGCCAGGTGTCTGCCTCTGGCTTGCCCAAAGGTTCATGAATTAGGGGGGCTAGGAGGACTCATTTTGGTGCAGTAGTGGTCTGTTCTGGGCCAAAATCCTCTCAGCTTGAGCTTACCATTTGGGTCCAGGACTGCTGTAAGGACAGAAGGAACATGTTGGGTAGATGCAGCTCATCCTGTGCTTTGATAAACTGGGTTTTCCGCACCTGAGCATCAGTCCTCACATGCCAGGAGAGGTGTAGGAAATGCCAAACTTCCCTATCCTCAGAGAAAGACATTAAATAGCTCACTGGGGGCTGTCCTACAGGACCCCTTGGGCATCTTCTGGTTCTAGATTTCTATGATTACATCACACGATTAGCCAGAAAAAATTAAAACTCCATAAATATATCACCTATGACCCTGGAAATGGTAGTTTTGCAGAACTGCTTTCCTGTGTTTTTCATTCAAGGTGTATTGTGCTGTTCATTACAGTATGTCAGAGTGACAGTAGCATTATTCTCTTATTTACAGTTCTTCCTTTCTCTTCAGCAGTGAAAATGAAAAGGAAATCAATGCCATTAAAGAGAATAATGACAAACTCACCTCCTGCAAGGTCTATGCTCGTATATTTTTTTTTTTTTGAATGCTCATCTCTGAATGTGATGGAAGAATGGAAGAAAACTCCAGGAAAGCACCACTGCAAAAGAGAGAAATACTGTGGTAGGCCACTGGGTCTGCAAAAGGCTGAAAACAATCCTATGTCCTGCATCCCCCTCCACACCCCTGGCCTTTACAAAAGTGTGGTGTGTGATTACAAATGTCTGGGAGGAAGAGCAAAAAAGGTCAAATTAAGTGACACGGGAGACAAGGGGAGCTAGTACATTCAGTAGCAATCAAACAACATTCAAACTTCAGTAACATCATTGTGTCTTTCAGTCAGTCTTTGCACCACACTGTGAAGCCTCAGATCAAAGAGCTGTTAAAAACCCACCAAGGAAGTTCTCCATCAGGCAGGAGCCTATGGTCTCTCACAATTTATTAAGTCAAAGCAGCACCTAACTGAACTGTGCCAGCAGGGCATTATTTCATTGTCCTTTCTGTGCAATTCTGAACTAAAACCGTTTCAGGAGTTTCCAGATTGTCAGCAGAGTTTGCAAGCACAACATCTGCAAACCACTTTGGCTTTCAGAAGCGAGAGGGCTGCAGCATGACTGTATAGTCTCTGCAAGAGCCTTCTTCCCCAGTGCTGCATTGCTCAGTGAATAATATTGACTGCTCAGTTCTTCCAGAGTGTGAATTTTACTAAGAAATGAAGCAACAAGAATAGAGGGCAATGTATTTATCCAGCATGATGCCTTTCCTCTAATGAGTGGGGCAGCCAAACAGCATTCAGAGTTGCTGACTATAAAGGATGAAACAAATCTCATTTGCATATTACTCTCAGGGAGAGTTTCATTAGTGAGGTTCACCCTCTTTGTACTGTACCAGTCCCTACCTCTCAAGCAACCCTGCTGGGCTGATGGGAAGCAATTTAGATGGGCTCAAAAGTGGTTCAGTAAGATGAAAATTTTCAATGGATAATTACAAGGCAAATATTTCATAGGTCTGACTGCTTACTAATTAACATACTTTCACTAGATCTGCCTGCAGCCAAAGTAGAGCCCATAAGGAGTAAGCTACCAAATTATATAGTAAATACTGTGAGTAACTTCATCCAAAGACAGGCTGCCTATGTGTGATATGGCTTGAAGGTGTGATATTTTGTCTGGATGAAAGAAAAGCCAAGCTAAGCTGAAATGAAGAAAAATGCAGTGGTAGCTGTGAGTGTGACCTGGGACTTGAATGCCAATCAGCCAAGAACATCAGGACAGAGAGAGTTGGGTGTGGGCAGCAGTTTGAGATTAAATATGGCAAAGAGCACCTACAGCAAATGATACTGGCCGAGGAGCAGGGAGTGGTACATTTTGACATGGTTCATGATCATTACACTAACAAAGTTGCACGGTTGGTTCCTGACCTGCTGCATTCACTCACGGAGTTAGGATATCTATGCTTGCCAAAGGAAAGAAGAGCATATAAGGGGCTGTTCTATGCAAAGTGTTTGTGTTTGTGTGAGATGGAGAGAGAAAAAAAAGGGTTTAGTTAGTTTCTCTTGATGATAAAAAAAAAAAAAGCTGTTGGCCTCTCCATTGAAATCACAGAATCTGCAAGTTTTAGTGCAATAATTTCATTACAGCACATTCAGGTACCACTTGGTGATGCTCCTGATGTACAGAGGTTGCACAGCTTGCAAGGCAATTGGTTGAGACTTTCCTAGTAAGCACTGCATCCTGTATCCTCAGCACATTTCATACATTGTAGCTGGTTTCCCCTGGGACAAAATATTTCTGTTTCAGCTGCATTACCCAAGAAATACACCCGCTCCTTTATGTAATCAGCACCATCTCTACAGAAAGGTAAATAGCTACACATTTGCCTGATGCAGCAGATGTTAAACATGTTTGCAAAATGGCAAGTAACGATTGAGAATTAGCTTTGCAAAATCCTCTATAAATGTTATAAAGAAATAAAATAGGTGACAAACACAGCTTTATGCAGTTTTCTCCATTCATCTGCACTTGTTCTGTTTATAAGTAGCGGAGTCCGGGATAGTCCGCACACGTAGGAGTGTGAATGTAATTATATGCTTTAAAACCCATTTGTCCTGAGCTCCTATACAGCCTCTCTGTGTTGGTGTGCATTAGAGAAATACATCCACAGATACAGGGGTAGATTATTTCCTTTGTGTATGAATGTGTGGTATGTAAGGTTGCAAAGAAGGAGGAAAGTAGAATCACTTGCATGGTACTGTTGCTTTTGAAATATTGCTACCTTCAAAATACTGCCTGATCTTTAATTTGGAGGGAGACTTTGCTGAGGAGCAAGATGGGAGCCACCCACAGCCTGTGGTATCTTGTGTCTATGAGAGGACATGTCTCCTGGGTCACAGTATATGAGCTTAGCAGTCACTGGGAGCTGGAGAAAAAAGTATAACCTTGCCTTCTTCATAGCCTTGTAAACTTGTCTCACATGCAAATGTGAGATTGTACTATAGTATTTTTCCCTCATCTCCGCGTCATTGATGTTCTTCATGGGGGCAGTGCAGTGATGTGTTTAAGGGCCTTAGCTGTAATTTCACTGGAAGCAAGCTGTTATGTTCCCTTTTCATACAAAAAGACATTCATATTACAGAGAATGTGTATCTATATCTACCTATATAATCTATATCTAAATCTATATCATCCATATCTCTATATACATTGTGTGTAAATAGATATGTACAGCATATATACATCTGTGATCTTTTAGGTGTGTGCTTATGCATTCAGTGTGTAACTAAATCATTTTTTAAAGACTATGCATGTATAATTTTAAAACAAGAAACTATAAAAATACAAAAAATTATTTCTGTCCTATAGTATCTGATGTTGGTTTGTACTAATAGATGATTCCATAGGACTTTAGAGCTATGTGTAGTGGCATACATCATGCAAACATGCTTACCTTATATAACTTGTGACTGCATGATTATATGTGTGTACAACATCATTCTGTAATGCAATGGCATATACACTTTTAGAGTAATCTCCCCAGACATTAGGCTAAGTTGTTCTCAGCATCTGGGAGGTTGAAAGCTAAGGCACAGCATGTGCTGTTTATGCAAGACTGCTACTATAGAAGATAGACCTGATGTTTAAAATCTGTAAAAAGATGCTTCAGCAGCTGTGCTACCAGCCAGTAAGAGTGACATTCCCTTGCTGCTTCCTTCAGCCACAGAGGACCATAATTGAATAGCATATGAATCCTTTGTTGCCTGAAGCATCCAGGCAGCAGACCCAGAGGTCGTTTC
The DNA here is from genome assembly GCA_013400175.1 of Phainopepla nitens. Lineage (NCBI taxonomy): Eukaryota > Metazoa > Chordata > Aves > Passeriformes > Bombycillidae > Phainopepla > Phainopepla nitens. The sequence continues at coordinate 146,561 of VXBQ01006023.1, forward strand.
AAACCAGGGTTTTACAGTTCTTCCTAAGTCACAGGAGATGTTGGCACTCTTCTGCTTCACAAAGACAGACAAAACTGCAGCAAGACCCAAAAAATTGTTCAAGGAATGCTTCATGAAGAAGACCAGCATTGCAGAGAAATAGGGACAAAAGAAGCTGTATGCCTTGTTAGTATATACTAAGACAAGTAATACAAAAATCATGAAGACTGCACCTTTCTTTACCATAGGGGTGTTACTGGCCACCTCACACATGGTCCTACCTCACCTCACCCCTTTCAGAAAATGAGGGTGTTACTAGTCTTTCCTGCCATCTCTGCCCTCAGACGTGACTCAGATATGTGTCTTGTCAGGGGACAGCACTGGCCACTCAACCCCCTTGCATCTGATAAGGGGTGGGAAACCTCTTGGTCTAATGGATCTTATCTAACAGATTATACTGTATTTTCCTTTGGCTTCTATGGCAAGTCATCTGTGGCCAAATCTACCAAAGCAGGAGCTCTGTCTACCCTGCTGGGAAGGTGAGGGTAGCATTACATTGCTTGTATGTTGAAAGCTGCATGTGTTCCTAAATTATCTACCTCACTGATGTCCCTGGGAAATAGATGAAAAATACTGCTTTTGTTTGGCTGCATTATGTGTTCTACATAGGTAAAAGGTTGCAGGTTGTAGAGTGCTGTGGAATCAGACCGTTCTTTTTTGTTTTTCAAAATATTTTCTGAGTTTGAAGTGTAAGCTGTGATGCTCTAGCACTTGCATGAAATCTGCAAAGTATGGGTTTGCGGGTAATTTGTGTTTCAGCATGACTTAAAATCTTTCCTTGACCAACTGGTTGAATAATTGGTACAATCCATTAGCTGAATTTAAATACAGGGTGATCAATAAAACATGAAATTCTGTAAGTACCTTGTGCTCAGAGAGTACAAGGACATAGCAGGGGAAATACCTCTGATAAAAAGCAATATCCTTAGATGAGACTTTTCCGACTAATTCCTGTCTTGATCCCTCATTATCCCCCTAAGGGCTGGTGACTGCTGGATACAGGGCTCTTAAGACTGTATGGTTATTTCTGTTTCAGTTTTGGTTATAACCTTGTCCTAGGTTACAATGTAAATATGTGCCCAAAGGTATGTATTCAATCACCATCTCCATGAACTGTTGAAACCAGGAGGGGCAGTGTTTTCTCGTCTCCTCTCCCAGACTATCTCCTGTTAATGGGCCATCAATGCCTTGCCCCATGGATCACAGATAACTCCCTCGGGGAGCTATTTCTGTTTAATGGGCAATCAAGGACCCACCACATGACTGATAAAATGACATCATCCCATTGTGAGATGCTCCGCCCAGGGGGAGGAGCCAAGCATTCCCACCTGGATATAATCTGGGATTTCAAACAGAACAGCAGTGCTAATCCACTGGTTTCCAGAGGATAAGGACCGCTACACCTTTTCTACAGGATCACCACTTCAGCAAGGTCACTTCATCTGGACTACTACCACCACCCTAATGAGCAGTGTGTCAGGTTGTATTCTGACTCTGTCAGAGGAGTTTTTGTTTTTTTTTTTTTTTTTTTTTTGTATTATTGCATGTACTTTACCTTTTTCTTTTAAATTGCATTTCTGACTTGGAGTTTCACTTGTTAGTTTTTGCTTTCAAACTAACACAAACCTCTTGCAATACACTGGGTTAGTGACATTCTCCTCTCCCTACCCAGAGCATGGTTATGAAAGAGAGAGGAGCTCAGTCAGACTGAGCACAGAGTAGTCCCACATCCACTGACATGGCACAAAGCCTCCTGTAGGGTCTAGAGACTCCACAGTGCTCAGGGTCTCAGCCATACTGCTGTTGGATAAGCAACAATACACCAGGCCCAAAGAGAAATGTATTTTCCAGATGCTCATCTTAAAGCTGGTGGGAAACCCTGTTCTTTCCTGGTTTTCAAGGGAGGTTTTGTTGGGTATGACAGTGCTGTACCTGCTCCTTGTAGATCATAGGTTTAGATGTGCAATAAGCTTTGTATTGCATCAGTGTGCTTTAGTCTTTGCAGGTGGGTTTTAAAGATGCACCTTGACTCATTTACTCTACTGGATGATCAAAGACCTAAGACTACACAAAGGATTTCTGAATGTTGATTCTTTGTTCTGTTAGATATTGCCCAAATTGATATTGCTTATTTCTTCTCTGTCATAGAATTTCTTTGTTACTTTAATATTTGCATCATGTACTGTTTTGAGTTTAGACTTTCAAGACTCCTCAAAAGCAAAATAAAATGGCATTTCTGCCTAATTAGTGATCCACCATGAATATGATTCTAATTCTTCAGTTAAAAATGTGAAATGAAATTGTTGATGAATCCCTATTTTCACTGCTGTGCAGGTATATTTTACAAGCTAGCCCAAAAATAGTTCTGAAACTCTCAAGTTGAATTCTGACTTAGTAGACCATTTCTCAGATTCATAAAGGTTCCAGTGAATACCAGCTTCCTAATATGATAGGTTTTGGCTTCTCTGAGTAGACAACAAACAGTCTTTTGTTTTACTGGGACAGAGCTCTGCTGTGCCACCCACTGGGACATAGCCTGCCCCTCATCTTTTCTCCTGATTTTTGCAGGGAGCTTGGCAGCCTCCCTGCAGCAGGAGGAAAATGACTGATCCAGAAAGGCTCCCTGCTCCTCCCCACTCTCCCTTTGCTGTGGGTACCTCCCACAGTACTGCTGCTATGTTACACCAGCAATGAGATGCACCTGGTGATAAAATGACTGACTACTAGGGCTGTAGGACTAAAAAATAGGGCAGACAGAATTTTCTTCAGCTCTCACCAGAGCACACAAGCTCTATCACCATATATTGGCTGTTTAATATTTCCAGCCTCTCTGAGTTGGAGAATGATTTTTCAAAGTCTTGCCTGAGTATCACTAGCCCTGCTCCAGATGAGGAAGAGTGCCTTCAGTTTTTAGACAAGCCATCAATTTAATCTGAAAGGCCCAACATATTATTGCAATGTCATTTCTTTGAAAGCCACACCCAGCCATTTTACTAGCAGGAGACCCCTTCCTCTGTTTTCCACAAGAAAGAAAGGCAAATTTTTGAGGCTGACTTTGAAGAGTATGAATTCACTGTTTTCATTTTGTGTTTGGGATATTGTACAGGCCCATCCATAAACAATTGCTATTTTGTTTGAGTATACAGGTTTTATGAAAGTCACACAGAGTTGCATGTACAACAAGATGCCTGCACGACAGCAAATATGAAGCATCAGAAAGATTAATGTAATGGTAAAATATGTACAAAAATAGCAGTACTTTGCATGTACGTTGAACAGATGAGTTTCTAATTCTATAGTAGTTCACTGTATAAGGCTATTTACACATAAATCACTTAGTTCAGCCTGACCTCTGCAGTGATGGGACATTATTGATCTTTAAAAATTGTATGAAAGACTCATGGTCTGTGAAATTAAAGGAAGTTCTTTTGTTTAATTTTGTATTTCAATCAAATGCCAGGAATATTAAAATAATAGAAAAATACCGGTTTTCTCCTAAATACTTTTTATGGATAGTATTAAATCAGGAAGTATATTAATGTATTACAGCAAAATATTTTGCAACATGATATTTTTCACTTTGTATCTGGAATTTATGGAATAAAAGCCAACAACATTGTGATAAATCGATCCACTTCCAGGAGGAATGATGGTAATATTTCATCAGCATCTTACCTGAGTTGCAAGACTCTTCTTTCAGAACAGCATTGGACAAGTCAGGCATTGGAAACATCTGAGTCTTGTGACTGTGGCCTACCTGCCTTTTGTTTAAGAAATTAGTTGGTCAGGCTGAGATAAATGGAAAAATATTTCTCTTGTTGCCATCATTTGGGAGCAGACGGACCAGGGAGGAAGAATGGGTAGAATCCCACTGCTCTTCTGTGGGCCAACATGGGTGCCCATAATTTAGCAAAAATACACTACAGCAGGGAACCTCTTTCTTCTGCAATCTAGGAAGGATCAACAGCTTCCTGAACCACTGCATCTATCCCTCAGTATCGTGCTGGTACGCAGCACTTTGTGATTGAGTGTGTCCTTGTGACAAAACAAAGGCATCAGTTGTGGCTGTACAGGGGCTTGTGATTAATGCACTCACAATAGCTGCTACTACCTGCAGTTTTAATGAAAGCACCAGTTTCTTCACCTCCTTTTGCATCTTAGTTTTGAAACAACAGCTCAACAACTTAATCTTGTTTTCCAGGCTTTTTATAGTAGGAACTGTGATGAGAAGTCCCTGCACAGCCACACCTTTATCCCTTCAGCTGTTTATTTTTTGAATATATGTCAAATAAATCTTCTGCACATTTTTCAAAGACGGTTAATGTTTTGAAATTGGAAAAGCAGGTAGAGAGCTGTGAGCAGCCTGGCAATGGCTTTAGCTGTGTATTATATACTTTAAATGTGTAGCAGGCTTGAACTGATGAGGGAGGTGGAAACTATTCTCAAGGCCCATGTACTTTCACAGACATGAAAAATAAATTGTTTAACCTTTCAGGAGAGCCTCATGTGCTGCAGTGGCTTGCCTCAGACCCCAGTGGCAGATGAAGGAGCTCTTGCTGTGTTTTGAGCCTGCTGGGTTTCCAGTGGTTGTGCACAAAGGCCTCTAATGATCCATTCTTATCCTCCTCTGTGATACTCCCAAATCCCTCTGGGTCCTCCTGATGTCCTGGTGACCAGCTGGCTTATCCTTAGCCCTCTATGAAGGGATGAAAGAGGCAGGGTTGAGGACTCCAAGGAGGATTTGCTGTGCAGCTGAAAGGGAATGATGTCACACCTAACATTCTGCAAATGGATCTTGAAGGCGCTGCATACAATTACTATAAATTATTGAACCAAAGTAGTAAAAACTACACTTAATGCATCGAGTCAAACAGAATGAAAATAGCTACTCTCCCCCTCACAGTCTCTCTTATTCCTGTCACAATCTAACATGGAACTCCCACTGCAGACTAAATTATAGCAGAAGGGCTATTTAACTGAGCCAGGGGTCTGTGTACACAAACATCACAGCGTGTGATGCAGGGTGATTGGTTGTAACGTGGATAGTTTTGTCTTTGGTTAAACCTTCATGCTGTCAGATGGTATTTCCCTGCTTTGAATGGTAATTGTCTTCTAATGTTGTTAGGCAGCTGCAATGCCAGTCTGATAGCTGTGTGATTTGGGACGCTTGCTATGCCACTTGCTGCTGCAATAAAGTAATTTTAATTTGGTAGATTCCTGAAAAGGCTTATTCCAAGTAAATGACCTAGCCAGGCATGTTAGTAGCATGCCCTCCACCTTGTTTTCCCAATGAATCAATGCTAGTTGAAAGAAGACACAGACGGTTTTCTATAAATCTGCCCCAAGAAACACAACAGTTCTCCTTTTGAAATTCATACAACAGGTGCAGAGTCAATGTCAGAAGGAGAGTTCGAAGAGACCTGAGGTGTCAATGTGTTTAGACTGGTGACTCAGCTGTGGGGGAAAACAGGTGATGACTCCGTAAATAGATGGGATGAATGATGCTGAAGGTGGGAACACGAGCTGGAGGGGTATTGGCAGATTAATGGGTGTAATTATTGTAATTGTATGGGAATCACTTGAGTCGTGACACTATCTGTCAGGTAAGTGCAGGGGATCATTCATAAGCCATTAAAAGGGATTCAAGTAGCCTGTAAAGAAGCTTCCAAAAGGGACAAAAATGAATTGCATCAAAGAGCAGTTTCAGTACAGTTGCATGCAAGTAATTGTACAGTTACATGTAAATCATTTTTCTGAAAATCTTTCTTCCTTCTTTGAATAAATGTTGAGGCTCTATAAACAGTGGATTAGCTGTTTGGAACAATTTACCCCAATGATTTTGGCATTCCCTCCAATAACCAGAAGAAAAATAGGAGGCCTGTTAGTTTTTAACTTTATAAGATCAAGTCACTAAGGACAAGGAAATGGCTGAAATAGATGGTAAAGTTCAGGCTGTGCACCTTACTCTTAGGTCCCTGATAGCTGGCTTTGTAATAAGAGGGGAGTGTAAAACAATGTCTGCTGTTTCAGAATTATTTTTTGTCACAGAAAGGTGTTTAACTAAACTAATGAGAGAATTGGCTTGGCAGAGAATGGCATTCAGAAGACATATCACAGGTGTCCTTTCGCATAGGGGATGGAGAATGGGATAGACATGTCTAATTATTGCCCAATTCTATGGCTGTAGGAACACCTTCTTGCCAGTCACATACTCCAAGCAATGATCATGTACACCCTTCACTGCTCAAGTGGGTACTTTATCATGCAGAAGCCTGAACTTTGTCTTGTAAGTGCATCTTCCTTCAGCTGCTGTCTTTGGCACATTTTGTTGTTTACTGTGGTTGAGACGCAGTTAAAACATGACAAGTTTTGATAGACTACGTCAATTGGTTTTTTCTTTTCTTGATAATACCTGTTGTATTTTGCAGTACTCTGTAAAAAATGAAGGCTCTTTTCTTCTAGTGAGAACCAGTCAGAAGAGAAATATGATACACAGAAAATGGATATTGTTTACGGACTTGATAATGTTGGCTCAAATGTCTGCATAAAAAGTTCCCTTTTGACTTTTGTCAGAATCACAGCCACATCAAATGGCTTTTGTGTTCTACCTTGGGTAAAGTATTCTCCTCATGGACTTTGCCAAAACTTTTAAATAGAGGTAGAAATATTTATGATCCACCAGAGGCTCAGTAAATCCCAGAGAAGCTGGTGCCTTTTTGAATGCAATGTCTTTTCAGCCTCTGTTTTCCAGGCTTTGCTCTCTACTTTCTAATTTGGTAATTTCCTCCACACAGTTCTGGTTTTGTTCTGCTGAACCTCTGTCATGGGAATGGACTGGCTTTGTTAGTCAGGTGGGCTAAAGTTTCCTTGGAAAGCGTGGCTGGGGGTCACTGACACAACTGGAGCCTGTGGTCACAGCATCCCTGCAAAGTGCATGTTGCTGTTCTCACTCTACAGATGGCTAAGAGGAAGCAGAGGAAGGGATTTGCCTACGGCCACGTAATAAATCAGTCGCTGCTGTTGGATTAGTTACAGCTCAGGACTTCCCTCCTGCCAGCTGCCAACCCTGCCCTCACTCCACCACTCACTCCACTGTTTCCAGTGCCACAGGGATTGCTTTTGCCCTACTATCTTAGAGGACATGTAGCTGGTCCTACTCAAGGCATAAAATAATTCTGCTGCAAATTGTTTTAGAGACTTTGCTGCCCTTATGCAAGGTGGAAGATCTGGGGTAAATGGTTTCTGCCTGCATGATTCTTGGCACTATGAACTTTATGTCATTGCATATTTTAATGACATTTTTCTGGTAATGTGAAGGTTGACAAAAATGGGCTAGGTTAAGCCATGGAAATCTGGATTTCTTTCCATAGTCTTTATTCAAACCCAAAAAGTAACATTATATGTATCTTGACACATAACCCAAAAGCTAGAGTAAAAGTAGGCCTGTCCACTGTGCAATGTGGGATAGTTAATCATCTCATGTTAACTCGCTGATGAAGGTTGGCACAGAGCAGGGCAACCATCCTGCACATGCCTCCTCCTGGAGATGGACTTATGGCTTGGTCTTTGGTGTAAATAGTACAGCCAGCAGTGAGCATTTGGAGCACTCTGTCTCCACCAATACAGCTGTGGTTTTGCTCCAGCAGCTGAGGGGGATTGCAGGATAGGCTATATGTAACTGCTTGAACTGGGAGCACTTCGGTATTTAGACAAAACCAACAGAAAATGTGACTTGTACGTGGGTTGAAAAGAAAACCAGAATTAAGGTGTGACCAGAGCTGCCTGTGGCATGCACTGGAGTACCTAAATAGAGTGTTTCAGGAGTAAGGGGTAGCAGAGAGAAGCCATTGAGGCAGCAGAGAATATCTACAAGGCAGACACATGCAGCAAGCAGAGGAAGGAAAGGATTTGCTCCTGCAGGGTGCTGAGCACATTTGATGCCCACTTGAGTTCAGAGGCAAAAATGAAAATCCTGCAGTTGTATCCATGTAAGATGTATCTCAAGTGCTCCGGAATTTTCTTTCTTATAGTTACTGCCATTTTATTGCAAGCAATGTAATGTGAGCAGATGCACTGTGCTTTTTCTCTTTGCAATGCTAAATTGTTATAGCATTCTGATCATGTGTTCTGACAAAGCTCATCCAGAAATGGCCAGCAGAAAGGGTGACGTTTGATGCTGTCACTTTTATTGCCTCACTAAATAACACGAGAGAATGTTTCATCCCTGAAACACTTTTTTTGCCTGGCCCACATAGTAGTGTCAACTCTATAATCTTTTTCTTCCTGAGAAAAATACTATTAAAATATTCAATGTCCTAAGTAGATTTCTCTTCATAGTAACACCTTTCTTTAAAAGGGCTCATCTTCAGGTCCATGCAAATATCTATTATTGTTTGTGCACACACAACACAACTACTCAGGCTTCGTGATAATTTTATATACAGGCTATAAAGATGACATGTTCACCTTGTCCACAAAGAGTAAAATCTTCCCTTCATGCTCTTCCTCAGCTCTGTTTCAGTCAGTGGGATGAGAGCAGGGAGGGTGGGATCAAGCCCTAGAACAACTGTGGGACCAGCATGGCCATGTGCAAAAATTTCACTTCTGTTGCTCCCTGCTGGAATGGTGTGTGTTCCTCTGTGTTTGCAGACAAGTGGTTACCCTTAAACTGCCTGGTTGTTTGTGGCTTTTTTTCATAGCAGTGAGATAAATCAGAGTGCTGGTGAAAAGCAGCATCCCTTCACACCTGTACAGATTTGTGACACTCAGGGTGGGTTTTGTTTGTCAGTGCATTGCATGGAGGCAAACACACACCGTTTCTGGCAGATGTGATCTTGCTCTGCAGTCCTGCTTTATGCAGAAACAAAAAAGGTCTTCATTTCTATTGACTGCAATGTTATGAAATGTCTGAAAAAGAGCATGAACTAACCACGCAGAAGAAAACTCCATGTGGACAGTGAATAAAAAGTGAACATTACGGATGTTTTCCTATTGCAAGGTGATGTATCTTTAGCTGCACAATAATATAAGTTATTTATTCATAAAAGGATTGAAGGACTGTTTCTTCCAGGGTGCACAGGCTTTTGATTTTGCATAGCTGAACTGGAAAATATTGTTGGCTGCCACTGCTGTGACGCTGTGCAAATCCTTAATCACAGCCACTTCAATGGAATAGGTTATCTGTAATCTGGAGACATGACTTCTTCAGCAGATCTGCTGTCATTAAATATATGAGATTAGCTGACACAAATCCTTTTGGGTAAAATGTCTTCCACTGCAACCTCAAGTGTATCATGCATAAGTGCAACTGTATACAGGTTAAAAATAAAAAATATTTTAAAATATGCATATGAAGCTATGAAATGTCATGTTTGGAAGTAGCGTAGTTATGCTGTCACATTAAAAGCCATGCAAATTTAGAAATTTAATGTAAAAAAAGTATTGATATAAATATGACATCAATTAGGTATCTTTTTCTGTTATATATTAAAAGTTCTGTATTATAAAGGATAAATTTTAATGAAATTGGGCAAATTTGTTGTAGGCTAATTCAGTTTATACATGAAGCATAATATTAGAAAAATGACAGCTTCAGAAAGGAATTTCTAGGGATCCCACTGTATGTTTTTTATGCTTTTTAAAAAAAATAAAATTTCTTCAGAATTCTTTTTTGCTTGTTTGTTTGTAAAAGTATGAAACTAGGCCACTTTCAAGGCCCAAACTGACCCTGGCTTTCTAAAATATGATACTAAGAACCACTCCCATTATCTATTCTCGAGACAAAATTCATGTTGAGGGTTGAATGCAGGCAGCCCTCTGGCCATGCATGAAGCTGCTGACATGTTTAGATTAAGCCTTGTTTTTCCTTCAGGGCTGTAGCATTGTCTTTCACTTACTTCCAGCAAATGTTGTGTATTGCCATGGCAGCTCACTGCTGGGCTACTGTTTTGGAATCACAAAGCAGGTAGGTAGGAAAAGCAGCTGAACAAATGAGTTGCTCTTAGAGCCCAGTGCTCTCGTCATGGGAGCATCATACATCTATTATTATTATTATTATTATTATTATTATTATTATTATTATTATTATTATTATTATTATTATTATTATTATTATTATTATTATTATTATTATTATTATTATTACTATTACTATTATTACTATTATTATTATTATTATCCCCAAAGGAGCCTGAGGTATACCAATGCACTTAGTGCTAAACTTTCAGAGGCATTGATACTTTTTTGTCATAGGCACTTCTCTGTCAATATAATTGTTCTCATGGTGGTGAACAAGCTGCAGTCGAACAGCCTTGAATACTAGACAAACTGGAAGAACAAAGCAAAAGAGAAAAAGAGGGGTTTTTGTAGCTGGAAGAACATTGCACCGAAAAAATAAAATGAAAGGAATAGAATAGAAAAAAATAGAATAGGATAGAAAAGCAGTACTATTGCTAATACTTGGAAGTGACAGTTTGGGGTTAAGGCAGGAGCCACTGAAGGGAAGGCAGTCCATGGTAGTGTTTTAGCAGTATCAGGTGGCTTCATACTCAGATCCGGAGATTTTAGAGCAGGGAAATGCACAGGCTCTGGAACAAGATATATCAGGTGAGTCACCTATTGCCTGTTAACATTGGTTTCTAGATTTTGTATGGTTAATACATAATATTATTTCCTGTTTTGTTCACAATTTCTATATATTCGGTTGAATGCTGTGAGAACATAGGAAACCTGTATGTATAGCAGTTTTCTATCAGTAGGGTTTTTAATTCGTTTGTTCTCTTAGTTTCAGGGTTGTTTGGTTTTTGTTGATATGTGGGATCTTCTGTGGAAGGAATTGCTTGAGAATGTTTTATAGGATTGTTTTATAGGAATGTTTCTGTCTTAGTTAGTACTAAAGTAAAAATGATCATTGAAGGAAATTTCCTAACACTCAATTTATTTAAAAGTAATGCATTTTCCTTGATGAGATTTTACACAGGCTCTGAGATATATAAATGAACCTTGAGAGTAGCAAGTGAAAAAACTCAAGCCTATATTCCTTTGATCCACCACTACTAAGAGTGGGCTGTCTGCACTGGTGTAACAGGCATGTCCAGCTCACAGAACAGAGTCCCAAGTAATGCAGTCTTTGGGTACAAGCCCAAACTGCCTTACATGCCCAAAAATCATTCTAGGCACCCTCTTCTGAAGAAGGAACCATTATTGAACTCTCAGCCTTCTTCCAAATACATCATGCAACCTGCTGCACTAAAAGCTTTCTCGTGTAGATGGTGTCATATAGAGTAACTACTACAGAAATCATAAACCTGGGAGTGTCTGGGTGTGGAAGCACTGAGGGAAAGAAGGAGGAGGACTATGAGAATGGTGTGTGCAGATGGTCAGCAGAATCTCAGTGCACATCTACCTGCAGCTTCCCACCAGGACTGGGAAACAACGGGCAGTGAGCAAACCCTAATGCAGGTGGGGATGGAGAAACTGACAGATCCTCACAGATACAAAAAGGTTTACCTAAAGCCAATACATGATCACCAACATAAGAAGAGCACAGAAGATGGAAGAACAACTTAACAGTTGGAGTTCCTTCTTCCAAATGTCATTGCAAGGACTCTTAGATACAGTACCTGCATATACATTATTGTCTGAATGCTGGACAAATGACTTGGGCTCACACATTTTAGAGTTGTGAGTATGTGGATAGGAGAAGATGAGTATCAACAATTGGAACTGGTTTTGTTTAAGAATAAAACCATCTTGTATGGTCTGTTAGTTCAGTTTCCTATGTGGCTGCAAAAATATTGCTACTTTATTTCCTACAGTGTTGCCTGCTCTGCAGGATTAAGGTAATCCACACAAGAAGAAAATCAGACTTTATATTTAAACAATGCACTTTTTGTATCTCTCCTTGCAAATTACATATTGCAGTAAATGTGCCACGTACTTTTTATTTCAAATTTTGAGTTGTATTTATAAAGAACTTTGGAGCTTCATAACATGTGTGGGTGGATCCTGTAGGAGGTGAACAGAGTACATCTGGTTGTGGAAGATGATGTCAGTGTTCCCTAGGATAAAGATACAAGGGGCAGAAAGGAACAGGAGGGAAAAAGTGCAGGATCAGCCGTGTCTGGCTGCTGAGGGGTGACACAGAGTGGGGCTGGGTTGATGTGGGAGGCATGACCACACAGAGAATTGCTGGCCCAGGGATGGTAGGAATACACCATATTTGTAGGGAGGTAGTATTTCACTGAACCAAGGAGGGACTGGAGGATATATGCCAGAAGTGACTGAAAAGGACGAAATGTTCTGAACTGAATGAAATTCCAAGGCTTGGAGACGGAGATCACCAGCTTTTCAGAATCCTTGCTGTGTGCCTGTGAAATAAACTCCCTTGGTTTTGGATATGAATATAGAAGGACCCATATATGAACAGAGAAAGGCACAGTAAGTTTTCTGTTGTGAAGAAAAGCATGCCGAAAATAATAGACCATTGAAAGAACAATAATTTCTCTGGAGAAAAGGTGGATGAATGGAGGGGGAATTCACGTTTTAATGTAGAAACTGATTATAGGATTTGGTGTAATATTAAACAGTGATGCCTTATACAGATTGCATTGTAGAAACATCAATCAGTTTCATAAAGCTGAAACAGCACAGGACTTAAAGTCAATTCTAATGGCTCCTTCCCAGCTCTGCTGGATAACCCTAAGGTTCTACTGTACTGCAGTAGACAGGAGTCACCTGCATGTTTGTGTCTGCATGTGTTCCTCATTGATCTAAATCTGTAGTATGCTGTGTGACCATCTCAAGCTTTTGGTCATGCAAAAGCATTGTGAAGCAGTGAACAGATTGGATCACATGGAGACAAAAGTCACTGCTGTATTTTCAGCTGTAATTTTCCTGAAAAAAAAATTAATGGTGAAATAGAAAGGTGACACATTTTTATTTTGATTTGAATACTGACTTGCCACTTAAAATATGATGGTCAATTGTTTTTTGTCTAAGAGTGTCTGAAAATGTCTCGAAAACCAAGTTAGAATAGGCTTAAATTTGCTCTATGAGAGTCTCCACATTTCTCTGAAATTTTTTTGAGGATTTGCAGGTTGCATACACCTGACGTAGAACAATGCTGGTAAAACCAGACAATGTGTCTAATTTTCCCCTGACATTTGTAAAAAGAATCTAAATGAGGCTGGTAGTTCTGCACACTTATTTTGTTATGACAGATTTCATTTTTCAGCAGTATGCCAAGAAGGATAGAAATAGAAACAGTCTGAGAAAACCTGCAAAGCTTTCTATATTCATTGTTTTTGATGGTCTAGATACCTAACTTAAAAATAATGCATCTTGGATTTCTGCTATTTTCAGTTACTGCTGGCCTAAATTAGAATATGGGAAGGACTGAATAATTAGCAAAGATAATAAAATGTTATTTTTCAAATCTTTTGGTGGATATGATCAAGCTGGAAAGGAAGATGCAGTTAATTTACTCTACCCAAGGTAATCTGATAATTTCTGATTTTGTTTTTTTTCCAGTTACCTTACCAGTAGCCGCAGCACAAAAATCCAAAAACATTCAATTTTGCCACTCTCTACTTTGGTTTAATGCTTTTTAGTGAGGAAAAGCTTATATTTAGAATGATGAACAGTTTTATTGCTTCTCTATTCTGTCCATTGAACAAATCCATGTAAGCACAGCTTCCTGCAGTTTTACGTCACAGGAGCTTACAGACATCCAGGCTGTGCCTATACGAAATTAAATACTAAATGTGTTCAAGACAGTTGAACCCTCTGCCACCAGAGACCAACTGGCTTGAAATGACCTTCTAAGCCTTGCTTCTCTTCTAGCTTCAAAACTCACTTTATTTTGGCTATGAGTCCTGACCTGTCTAGAAACAATTGCTCCTGCCTGTTCCCTTTGCACAGTACCTTTGCTTACTGTAGACAAACTCTGATTGCTTGAGCTTTGGCCAGGTCCTCGATGATTCCCTTTTCTTGACCTGTCCTTTGTTGTGACTCCCAGGCTGTTGACAGGTGTGGGCTCCAGCCACAGCATCTGCCTTCAGGAGGGCTGACCAGCCAGAAGAGGGAACCGCAGACTGTCCCCTAGAGCCTTGTGCAGTCCTGTATAGCTCCTCCTCTGCTGTGCTGAATAGGTTAGGAAGGGTTTGCTATATCCATTCTGTTTTGACTTTTGCTATTTAGAACACTGTGGGAGAGACAAGCTGGCAGAGGAACTGCCCAGCTCCCCACATGGCTGGGCTGTGAACCATGTGTGTTCTGTGAATCTGAATGACTGATAAAATTTACTGGTAGGAAGAACTGTGTCCTTCCATAGCAATGAGCAAATTACATTTCTGACTCCAAAGTCAGGAACCTGTTTCCAGTGAGACACCGTTTTTATTCCTAATCCAACTGTGCTTGGCACTGTGGTATATGAACACCATGGAAATTTTACATCAAGAAGAATCTGACACGAGGACATCTTACCTGTTCTGGACACAATTCAAAAATAACTGTATGAGGGGCTTGAAGATTTATTCTGTTGTTAATAATGAAAAGATTTCTCATGGTGTTATAAGTTAAAAACAAATTTCAATTTGAAATTGTTTTTTGGATCTATAATATTTTTATTTTCAATTTATGCACTATCTGTTAATTAGCATTATTATTAGTCTATTGTACATATACACACACTTTAAAAAAAGATTTTATTATACATACACCTATAGTAGTTATATTAGAATTATTATTATTGTATTAGCATTTTCCAAAAAGACTACGAACTTCTTGCATTATGAGAAGTCTTGGCATGTGGTAAGGTATTTGCTGAGCAGATTCCAGTGCTGGTGAAAATTTTTCTGAATGTAGGAATCTTTTCACACAGTCCAGGGATTTTCAGTGTTTTGTGTCAAGTGGCTGCTTAGGACAGAGTATGATCCAGTCTGAAATTACTGGCATTTCCCTTGGAGGTTCCACTTTTTCTGAGGGAAGATGTAATATCAAATGGCAGAAGTGAGGATGGCAAAACCTTTTCCTCTTTTCTCTCCTCACCTCTGCTGACATAGTCTGACTGCTGCAAAATTTACAAAACCAACATAAAGAATACCAGAGATATGGTAACCCATACAACTTTTTTTTTATACACAGAGAGATTATCTTTGATTACTTAGGCAACGATTGATGATTAAGGAAGTGGAGTGCTGTTTTGGAAAACTGAGTTTTTTCCTGCTTCTACAAGAGAGCTGCTGTGTGGCACTGGGTGAGTCAGTGAAATTGCCGGGCCATAATGTGTTTCCAGGGTGTTACACTGAGGGGTCAGTCTGCTAAAGTGGACAATGTTTATGAACTTGCATAAAATCTGAAGGATCACACTCCTGTTTGGCTGAACTTGGTGATCAGTGATTAATGAACGCTTTTAGCAATTCCAACTTCATTTTCTGGGCCTCAGGTCCCAACTGTTCAGTTAA
Organism: Phainopepla nitens; assembly: GCA_013400175.1. Lineage (NCBI taxonomy): Eukaryota > Metazoa > Chordata > Aves > Passeriformes > Bombycillidae > Phainopepla > Phainopepla nitens. The sequence continues at coordinate 162,064 of VXBQ01006023.1, forward strand.
AAGAGCTTAGCATCCATCTCACAACAACTCCATTGTGTAGAGAAACTAATTAATGCTTCTAAAGCGTTCAAACGAAGTGCATCTCAAAGGAAAAATCTAGAGGGAAACAAATAATTTTGTGATCTGGGCAAAACTTTTGTATATATGTTTAATAAAAAAAGGAGAAGAAAAAAATCTGAATCACAAGCTGAACAAGAAGATTGAAAAAAAATGCTGAATAACAACTGCTGTACTGAATGAAGCTGTGATTCCATGGAGAAAATGCAAAAAGCTAATGTAATTAAGGATTAGAAGAGAAGATCAAAGGAGACCACGCTGAAGGTTTTTAGATGTGTGACAGGCTGATGCAAACCCCTGTTCTTCATGTTGGGATGAGAGTCCAGGAAAAGCACACAAAAATGCAGCAAGGGAGAGTAAGACAGGTATGGAAAACTTCCAGATGCGGAAAATTTTTGAATGCAAACATGAGGAATATACAGACTTCCATTCTCCATGTTCTTTGCCAGTTTCTTTCCATTTTTCACCTTATTTTTTCTCTTCTTGTCATGCTAAAATTTTGATTTTTGTCTTGTCTAAGCTGAGCTTCTCACTGTATCTGTAGACATCCTCCTTGCATTTGAAATCTAGAAAGTTCCCATGGCTTAGTCATATCAATCTGTTGGCTGTACTTCTATTCTTTAGTCTGTGGTAGAACTGTTTGTGTATTAATCAATAAGAGTTTCTTTGAGGAACTCATCTCTTTAACAGGTTTCCTCCTCAGAAGAGGAGATTGAATCTTGAATTTTTTTCAGTATGTTGAAATCTGTCTTCCTGAATACCATTTAAAAAAATTTTGCCCATATTTCTCTCTTCTAAACATGTCATTTCACTCTTGCTTTTTTTTCCCCCAGATGCCCTTCCCCTTGATATTGCAATAACTTCTCCCCTGCTGATTAGAGACTCCTGATGGTTTTTTGTGCTATTTAATTTCAAAACAATTGTCTAAAGAATAATCAAAGTATACATTTTCAAAAGGAATTATCTTCTGATTTGGCTCTGTGGAGCTTTTACACTCCGCTGTTGTAATATCTGGTGTCTTTTCCCCTTTCCAACAGGTCACGTGGTTTTGTTGGTGACCTAGAGAGGTAACATATGCTCCTTGACATCTTCCCTGATGACAAGGTAATATCTACATTATATTAAATAATCCTGTGACATGAATTAACCCACGAAGTCTCTTATTTTATTTAAATGATCTTTTGATCAGACTTGAGCCCATATTTGACTATCTTTCAAATTTTGGTGCAAATGTTTATTTTCTTTCTTAGTGCACATATGTGTTGTAATACTTTCATGTTATCAAGAATGACCATTATACTACAAGGAAAGAAAAAAATATTAATCTTTCTCCAACTTCTTCCAAGTAAAAGAGAACAAGAATTTAGAAAAAACAGGGAAAAATTGAGAGAATGAAAATGTGGCTGGCTGGGTGAAAAGTGCAAGGGGAGTAAGATAATAGGGTTATGATTAGAACTTGTCAATGACAAGAACATACAGGAAATCACAGAAATGTGTGTAATCTTCACCCAAATTTTTACTAGGAAAACAGACTACAACAGTGGCTCCATAATCTTTCACTGGAGCTTGAGGTTTGAGGAAGAGCTCTGATATCTACTATACGAAATGAGCCTGAGCACAGCGTTCTGTCCTCCAGAGGGAAGTATCAAACCCAAACATGGAAAGGTGGATATAAGTAGACAACAGCACTTCTGATAAAGGCAGGGGATTATAATGCAAGAGGCATATAAAACAGGCTAAGAAATGATGTTGTTGCCAGGAACCTAATGTCATTCCAGAATTGTTATTATAAGGAAGAGATTATGTCAGACAGGGAAGGTAATTACTGAACCCCACTCTATGCCAGCGAGGTTATCTGAAGAACCATGTACAGTGTTCTATACTGAAGCTCAGAAAAGATGCAAATAAATTGGATAGCATCCAGAAAAAAAAAAATCATTGATACCTATGAGAAAGTTTTGAAACACAAGGAAAACCAAAAAAAAAAAAAGGTTGAAAGAATTGCCACTGTTATTTTGAAAGCCTGGAACACAAAAGAGGGACTGGAGACTTTTCTGAGATGCTAGAGGGTTTCATAAGGATACATGTGATCAACTATTCCACATAGTCAGTGGAAAAAAGAAAAAAAAAAGCTATTTAATTTGAAGGAAAGATGGCTGGAAAGTTTCTATCAAAAATTCTTTCTCATTTTTAAATCCAGAAAAGGTTGCTTTAAGGATCTGATGACATCAGAGTTTTTGAAGTAGAGCTGAAACAAATGCTAGGGATGGACTAGGAATACTTCAAAATTAGTCACTTTTCAGCCCTTCATTCTTATGATTTTTGACTGTGTCTGCTATCTGTAGTTGCAATCTGTAAGTTTAAGAGAAGGATATGGTATCAAATAATTTTCTAAATTAAATTATTGCAAAATAATTTTGCTCATTAAACCTAGCATTGCAAGACTGACTATCTTAGCATTGGATAAGCTCTGTAGAGCCCAAATTCATTTTTGGGAAAAACAACTTCAATCATCTCTAGCTGGATCATTCCTATTTTTTTCATCCCAGGATGAGTAGTTCTGTGAGCAAGGGTTGGAATCAGAATCATGCTCCCCATGTGCCCTGCAGAATCAGAATTCCCCTTTCTTGCTCTCCGTATTGTTTCCCAGTTCTTTGCATTGTGCTGCAAATGAGACATGAAAAATGCCTTTAGTTTTGTGTAGGTTTTTTCTTTTTTTATAGAGGCACATGCATCTGGAAGGAAGAGGAGCGATGATCATTACCCCTTTAGACTGGCAACTGTCAGGGGGTGTCTCTGCTTTTGGGACGTATTCCAATTATGGAGCTGCAGCAAAAGGAAGGCACCAGTCCTTTTCTTTCATTGCTTGCCTGTTTTAATAGCCATTCTGCAGAAACATGGAGGTTAAAATTACTGGATTCTTGTTAGATCAAGCCTCTTTTGGGCTTGGATTCAAGGATATTCACTTTGGAAGAAATTCCGCCCCTGCAAAAGGTAGGCTTCAGTCAACAGCCTGTTCTGCCACAATGACACTTTCTCAGCAGTAAAAGAAGTGGGCACCTATGTGCAAGATTCTAGTCAGAAAATTTGAGGGGTTTATGGCATTTCAGGCATACAAATGCTATTTTGGATGACAACCTTACTGATTTATTTCTCTTTTATTTCCTGTACTTTGCAGGAAAGACAGAATCTCCTGCTATGCCATGTGAAATGCCTGCTTACATCTGCAAGGCAAGGGCTGTTTAGATTTTTTTTCACATTTAGGTAGCAGTACATATATCCACATTTCTAGAATACAGTACTTACATCACCCTGTGTCAAGCTGCATAAGTAAACTCTGCAGAGAAGGGAAGGTGACAGATACAAGCAGTCTTTTATTATTGAAGTATGAAACAGTCTATAGCCTTCAAAAATCTATCCTAGGGGTCTAGAAAAGATTCCCAGTTTTGCTTAAATTTTCAATGTCAGTGAGCTTTTCATAAGCATCACTTGCATGTCTGTAAGAAAATCATTATTTTAATCCTGGAATGATGCAAGCTATTGTTTTATCTCGCTGCTACAAAATTATTTGGTTTGATTTTTATAAAGGAATGTTCATTATTCTAGTAGTTGAATTTATGGAAATTATTGTATTGTTTTATTTGATAAGAAAATTCATTAATAGCATAAAGAAGTTTTCTGTTTCAAACTGAACAAGAGAACTCAATCCTAGATGAAAGATAGGCAAAATGAGATATCTGTGATCACTTGTCTTAATCTCTGAGAGCAGGTTTTAGATCTCTGAATGTTTAAAAAATGCAAACCAACAATACTTCCTAAATAAAATGAATGGGAATCTAAATTTATATTACTAGGAAGCAGCAGAAGGTTTCCATACTTAAAGAACAGCTTTCAGTTTCAAATCAAAATAATAGCTACAGCAGAAGAAAGGGAAAATTCAAACATCTTGGAAAAATAAGTAAATCTAATAAAATAGATAGGACTTGTTTGGTTGTTTGGTTAGTGTATAAAGATTTAAATATTGCAGGTAAATATTTATTGACAGACAAAACCCCTGCAAAACTGTGAGGCCCTGACTTACTAGCACTAAACTGTGATCCAGCATTCAGAATATCTGGTTCTGGAAATATAGCTACAGACAGAAAAAACCTCTGTGGTTTCTAGCTGTGAAATAGTTCTAAAATAAATTCTTACAATATTAGAAGGACTTTTCTGAGTCTTAACTTCAGTTAAGGTATTGCATTATTTGCTTTGCTTCACTCCCTAAAACTTGTTTCTCTCTGAAGGAAAGCTGAGCAGTATTGATATGTATGTCATTGACATGATGTATTACATCAGTTACAACGTGGCTTGTGCTGTGGTCTGGTGCATGGGATTTGTTTATCTCCTTGTTTTTCAATACTTAACCTTATGACTCAAGAATCATTACGTGCCCAATTAACTTCGGTTTATATGCTCAGGGTGTTTTAAATGTGCAGTGTTGTTTCTTGAGAAAAATTACTTTTCTACAACGCTGGGATCATTTCACCCAGCACAGGCCACCCTGAGATTATTACCTTATCATGGGTCAGAAGAGAACAGATGTTGCTACTGAATGTAGGGTCAGGAGGGACAGATTTGGTTACGCAGGCAGTAATACCTTAGCTTCTTTAAAACTGCACCACATTCTTGAATGTTATTCAGGGACCTCTACAATACAGAAAGATTCTAAATTAACTTGGCCTACCACCTTTATTAATTGGAACTACCTTTTAATGGTTCTCATGAAATTCATAAAGTTAGTGCCTCTAGTTTCTTTTGGCCAAGAAACTGTTGAGAAATCAGATTACAGAAAAGTGCCCTGTATATATAGCAATTATTTTTTTTGGATCTTCTTGTTTGCGAAATGTGTTGCTGAGATAAGATGATAACACTAAAAAAATACCTTTTAAGGATCTGTAAATACAATTTTTGGGTTTTTCAATTTCTGATCTTTCAATGCAGTATTGTGAAATAGTCATTACCTGACTACTATTCAAATTTTAGTGAGATGGTCATTACTTTAAATATAGATGTAACTTTAACACTGTACATTTCTTTTAAAAGCTGCAGCTCTTATTGTCTGAATTTATGTATTTATTTAGATTTTTGAAACTGTAAACATTCATTTGAATCCAGAACTTTTGACATAATATAGAGCTTATCATAAGTGCAGGACTGAAAGTCACTACTGCTGAAAAACCATTCCTTTGGACATTTTTAGTCTCACCCATTCTGCTATGTACAAAGTTCTGGAAAAAATAGGGTTGTACACTGTAATCTGGAGGCCATCAGAACTGGTCTATTTCAAAGCACAAGAAAAGTATGAATTTTAAAGGTGTGGAGCCTACCCTAGGAATGGGCTGGATCCTCCCCCTTTACTTTCAGTCTTGAAAGCTCCAGTCTGGTTTCCCCTACTATATCCAAGTGAGTAAAACTGGCCTTAGAGAATAGACAGTCTCCTTGAGGAAGCCTACAGTTGCCTATTCATTTGAGAGCCTAACAATCTAGCCAAATTCTCTACCTCTAGACTAGTCCACGATCCCTGTTTTTCCTTCTGGCTACTTGTAATTAAAAGAATGACTCTGTGTATAGTGATTTTTCAGGAATTTTTTCCAAATAGTTGTAAGACTAAATATCTTTCCTTTTGAGGGGAGTGGTGTAAATGTAAATAGTATCAGTAGAGAAGTGAGTAGCCTAAAGAGCCTAAGAACAGACTCATTCCAGTCATAGGTAAACCTAAATTTGATATTTTATCTGAAACAAGACATCCAGCTAGATGGATGAAAAAAGAAGAAACAAAACTAGTTGCAAGACACTTTCAGACTTTCTTTTCCTCCTCTGTGAAATGTAGATGAGAAGTATCAATATTATATGTAATGAAACTCTCAGTTAAAAATATGATAATCTTTTTAATGCAACAAAGGCTAAGCACATTAAATGGTGTAAGAATTTGTCATCCCAAGAGAATGTGTGTAAAAACTTATGGAAATGTGATAGTGGATTCTGATGCTAATGTATGAACTTTTTCCAAAATGTATAACCTCCTCCCCTCCATGCAAAGAAATAGCGAGTATTACATTTTCAGGAAACAGATGGAATCCTTGCCATAAACATGCTTTTTAAAATTTGACTAATTGCTTTCTCTTTTTGTTTAACTGTCTTTGCATGTGCTGGGCAATGAAAATTGAAGACATGCCTCCTGAAGAGGCATGTTTTCCCCCACTGTAGACCTCTGCATCCATTGCAATGTCATACCACTGATCTGTACCTACAATTTGAAAGAAGCAATATGCACACCTTGGGTATGTAAGCAATTTTTCTCAATGAGACAATAGTGAACTTTCATGCTCTCTGCTTTCTTTAAGGAAAAGTCACTAGAGAACTGGTGTTTTTCTTCTTTTTATTGTAGCCAAGTAACAACTGGGAAAAAAGAGCATATAGCTACTTCAGGAATTCACTCATGAGTCCCAAATCCATCAAGAAGCAGAACCATGAAATTTCCCTATGAGAGAAATGTCCTAAAACAAGTGATGAGACAAAATTATAGCTAGACCATAAGTCTAGAACTTGCCATAATGTGTCTTCAGTAAGAACTGCTGTTGCAGTGTGTAGATTAAGCCTTGGACACTTCCTAGCAATAGAAAGCTTACCAGGCTCTCAAGATGGATCATTTCCTTTACATAAAAAAACAGCAATGAGTCGTATCTTTAAAAAGGAAAAAAATAGCACTAAGCATGTAAAGTTTTTGTGATATATGCTTAATTGTGAAGATTTTTGCAAAATGTTTTACATACTAACTGAATGCATATGATAGATGCATGAAGATATTTCCTAATTCTAAACAAATAAGCACTCTAGAATTTTAAGTATTTGCAATTCTTAAAAACTGATTACTAGTCAACAGAAATAAAACAATCAAGTATGAAGAAAAGGAGGGTTTGTTCCACTATTATCCTACATGGCAATGCTGCTTTCAGCTCCTCAAGGACTGTTTAGTCCTATAAAGATTTTCACAGAAGCAGAACAAATATTATTAATTACAAGTTTATTTGAAACTTAGCTCAGCTGATGGAACTTATGTTCCCAAAAATGACTTTTTTTGGTTTGCTATTGTTTTTTTTTAATAAAAATAATGTCTATAGGATCTCCTTGTCCAAAATTACTATGGTGAAAAAACAGGTCTCTGAGCATAAAAGTGTATCTGCATCAACCCAACTGAACAGGTTACATGATCAGCATTGAATTTCTATTCTAGGCTGACACCATGGCAATGAGTTAATATATTCACATGGAAGTATAGAATGCTGTAAGTGTAGCATATAAGCCAAACCATGCATGCTTGGCCTGTGGGATCCTTAGCACTGCAGAAGGGAGAAAGTATCTTATTAGCAATGCTTGTTAAAGTCTGCTGGAATGCAGAAATAGAATAAAATCCATTCATAACTATAGCAAAAAAGAGAAGGTGAGTTAGCATATTTTTTTCCTTTTATTTCTCATGTTGGAGATGACTATGTAGTGAAAATTATATCTGTAAAGTCACATATTTTAACCTTGAATTGGTGTCTATCAGACATGAAATCTGTTTTACTACATAATTCAGAGCATATCTACCTAGTCTCTTGATAAATGTTGTTGTGAGGATAGCTATTTTCTTATTTTGTGTCACTTTCAAAGAGAAGGTTGTTGCACCTGTTATCTTTGGCTGAATGTGTAAGTGGTTTTGGAACCATGGAGAAAGGAATAGAAAAACAAACTCAGTGCCTAAGAAACTATTTAACTGGGCCCCTACCTTGTGATTTCAGCTTCCCATAATTGCTCTTTGCCAACAGACTCCTATTTCCTTCTGCCTAGACTTGCCTGAACATCACTTCTTAGAACCACTGATTTTCATCATTCGGCTAAGTGTTGGATGGCAATTGCAGAATGTAGGTAATTATGTCCTAGTCCCAGGATTAACTTAAATAAAACTGGAGATGTGGAAGTTTCTATTTTTCTTCCCCTTTTCTTTCTGCTGAAAACTTTCTAAACTATGTCCATCCCTAGAGGGAATGTTTCTCAAAAAATATAATATAGATAATTCATCAAGTTGAAATAGAATAGCATAATAAAACTCAGGGAAGAATATTCTGTAATAGAATGCAGGAAAAGCAGTGACATGGTGACATTATTCATATAGACAAGAACTAGTGAGATGGAAGTTTAAAAAGCTGCCTCTTGCTGTAGGCATGTTTTAGTTTGCTGTTCAGTACACTTTTCCAGTGGTTTTGTTGTTGTTGCTGAAGAACAATAACAAAAATAGCCATTAGGATCATTGAATAAAAAGAAATCTTGTTTTTTGTTGCCTCTGAGAGACTTATGATGCCTCACCTGGAACAAGATCACTCTGGCTGTGTACCCAACAAGTTGTCTCTCTGCTGCAACTGTGTCTTATTTTAGCAATATGAGTAAGGTGTCTGTGCATCTGTGTAGGCTGCAGTCACTTTAGAAATACAAAAATAAGTTTTTATTCCTTCAGGTGTCTAGGTTTTGACTTTTAGTTTGGCACTTGAAATCCTAACTGTTGTCCTCTCAGCCTCTTATTTTCTAGCAATTAGTTTTCAAGTTTCTTTATTGGGTGTTTGTCAATGTACAGTCTAGTATTTCTCCCAAAGGAGAGATTTTCCATTTTCTTTTGCCATTTTCATTCACTCCATGTGACAAATGTGGTAGGATCCAACGGGTGAAGTCTTGTCATCCTGCTTCCCCATCCCTTGCTCAATCTCCTACAGTTGCACAGCTGTAGATGCTTATGACTACCAGACAGCCCAACTCTTGCTCCATTCATCCTTTCATCCATTTCATCCTTGTTCATCTCCTGGATAAGTGATGGCAGACCTCTGATCTCTGTTATTGCATTTATTCCTCCTCTCATGTCCTCAGAACCATGTTTGAGGACAGACTATTAAGAGTGGACATACTTGCAAGTTTATATTTATGCCATTTTAGAAACCATTGTGTTTGAATTTTCCTGCATCTGTTACCACTAGTATTCTCTAGTATTCCTTTAATTTCTTCATTTTGCTAAGAATGTTGGAAGTTTTTCTCTTCCAAGTTTGAAGGGCTTCACCCCCTTTTCTATGCTCTTTTTTTTTTAATATTGAGAAGGAGGTAAAAGAGAACCAGAAAATAACACTTTAAAGTTTTGAGTGCCCTCTCCACCCTTCAAAGAATCTGAGTGCCCAGAGAGACAGCTGTGTTATTTCTGTAGAGATTTGTTTTCCATTTGATCAGGCTAAGATCAGTCAGGGTGAGCAAAAGGTGTTTGAGAAGTAACCCAAAATTTAAACCATGCTTTTATGTGAGCTTTATTTTTTTCTTTGAGGATTCATTTTCTTTAATATTATGAAGGACCAGTAGTGCTGTCAACTATAGAAGATTAGATCTTGTGGTGCAATGGGTAAAGTTTTATAGGATCGGGCAGGGCATGGTGAGGATTTTTCTGGTTGCATTTTGTCTTCATAAATTCATAGCATCAGCTTTCTGTGCTTGGCTTGAGGGCTCACAGTTTCCATTGAATTCTCTCCAGTAGAAGAACAGTCTACCCCTTCAGCTTCCCAGCTCACAATTTTAGATGACAGACAAGTTCCTGAAAAACTCCGTGATCTCTACTGGTTGTCTTTTCTTTACTGGAATTCAACATCAATGATTCATCAACTTTTGTTTTGTTCAGTTATGGAAAATCAAAATTGGTTACAGATTCAATGTGATAACATTTTGCTGCTTGGAAATAGTGCAAGTTTGATCAATACCATGTTAAAGGAACCAGAAAAGTTCAAGCATAATATGCATAGAATCTGGGCATAGAACTGTGTCAGTAGATTGGCATGATGATATTTCTGTAGCTGGTTGAGCCTAGCTGTATGCCAGGGCTGGGGAGAGAAAATATCATGGAGGGTTCATGTGCTGGGTTAAGGACAGAGAGATATCACTCACCAAATACCGTCATGGGCAAAACAGACTAGAATCAGAGATATTAATTGAATGTATTGCTAACAAAATCAGAGTCAGATAATGAGAAGCAAAAACAGATCTAAAAAAAAAATCTTTCCCCCACCCCTCCCTCCTTCCCAGCTCTATCTCCTCCCATAGTGGTGCAGGGAGACAAGCAATAGGGGTTACAACCCCAGATCGTCACAGGTTGTTTCTGCTTCTGCTGAGGGAGAGGAGTGCTCCATTGTGAGGTGCTCCATTGAGGGGTGCCTCCCATGGGAGACAGTCCTCCATGAACTTCTCCACTGTGAGTCTGTCCCACATAGACAGCTCTCCACAAACTGCTGCAGAGTGCAGCCTGCGGTGCAGTCCTTCAAGGACAGGCTGCTCCAGTGCGGGCCCCACATGGAGTCACAAACTCTAGCAGGAAACCTGCTCCTGCATGGGCACCCCACAGGTTCACAGCCTCTTTTCAGGCATCCACCTCTCCAGCTTGGGTCTCCTCCGTGGGCTGCAGGTGGGTCTCTGCACCCTGTGACCCTCCATGGGCTGCAGGGCACAGCTGCCTCACCATGGGCTGCCTCACCATGGGCTGCAGGGGAATCTCAGCTCCAGCACCTGGAGCACCTCCTGCCTCTCCTGCATTTGGCCTTGGTGTTTGCAGAACTGTTCCTCTCACACGTTTGCAGATTGTTCTTCTCAGGCCACAATTACATCTGTGCAATAACTTTTTTCCTTCTTCTTAAATATGTTATCACAGAGGCATTATCACCATTTCTGATTGGCCTAGCCTTGGCCAGCAGTGTTTCCAGCTTGGAACAGCCTGGGATTGACTCTGCTGCACATGAAGGAAACCTCTGGCAGCTTCTGAAGGAAGCCACCCTGTAAGCTCCCTGGGACCAAAACCAGGCTACACAAACCCAACACAATTCTGAATCTCAGCTCAGTCCACCTCTGTTATAAAGATAACACAAAAATAAAATTTATGGAAGAAGAAAGGAAACAAATGCACCAGATGCTCATGGTGAAGTAAGAAGAGACTGAAATGACTTGATATTTTTCAGTTATAATCTGGGGTTCTGGAAATACTTGATGTGGAGGTGAGGGAGGAGAACATTCATCCTTCTTGTATGGGTGAGATCCTTCAGTTTACTGGGTCCAGTCATCTTCATGATCTGACAGGTTTCTGCTTCCTGGTCCACAGGAGCCAAGTCTGGTGGCTGTGGAGACTGGCTTACCTTAGTTCCTGGAGGAAAAGAAGAAAAGCCAGATGCTTGGACAGGCTCTGAATTGACCGGACTACAAAGCTCCTGTATTTCTTGTCACAGAACTCATTCCAATCCCAAACTTTTATTTTTTCTGCCTTGTCAAGCAGGCTAGGAGCACAGTGAATGCTGCTATTTCTGTCGTCTGTGTTAGCTGGGAAAACCTTAGCCCAAAGTCCATTATATCACACAGCTGTCCAGGAGCAGTCATTCCAATATGATCACCAGATTGACCAAACTCCTTGTTGCTGGCAATGCCCCCTTGGGACAAAGCTGTTGTTGTGTTTTACAGAGTGTATCATAAGTCTTCCTTCTCCCTGGCTCCTCATTCTACTTTTACCCAATGTGCTTTGCAGAAATTAACTTATGGGACTTCTAGATTTTTCCACATACATGGAGCATCTTCCACAGAGTCTTGTTCCTGTAAAGGGAGCTAAAATTATGTTGACCTAATCTATAACAGTAATCACAAATTAATCATGATATCTATGTATGGTGATACAATTCTGTGGGGAGATAGGTTGCAAATGCTGTCCTTTATTTATCATGTAGCCTCCTTTCTTTGAAATGAAATAATTGCTTCATATGGACTCACAAGGTTAGGGAATAGCCTAATGATGCTGTAAACTAGAAGGCAATCATGCCTGTAAAATATTATTCTTTTTCTCAGACATTTGCAAACATTAACTGGTAACCTCTTGCAACGACCCTTTGAGATGCTTTCATTGGTGTTTGACAGAATAGGAAATAGATAAAAAACTATGAGAGAACTGAGGAAAGGTCAGAGAGTAAAATTTGTGAAATCATATACATCCCTGTTCTATCTTTCTGGGTCAATGACCTTCCCTATGTCCTTCAAAGCAATCCAGACTAGTTTTACCTGTATCTTTAATGTTTCATTCAACAAAGTATAAGACCATGAATAATGAAGTTTACACTATACAGGCAGAGTAGCTATTGATTTACACAAGGTATGTCTCATTTATTAATCTGTGAACACTATGCAAATATATGCATGACAAGAAATTAAATCAATGCCTGTCACTTCTCTTTTCAGTCTGCATGCTTTCATGAGTATATATATTTGACATTAATATTAGTTTACAGGAATGTACTTGCTGAGAAAGCAATGATTTACACTGGTGTGCAAATCACTCCTATGAGTGGAGAGTTTTTGAAAACAGTGTGTGTAACCTGGACCTGCTGTCCCATGAGGGCCATTTTACTGACGATCTTAGATCTATTCATTATATGGATTGTTAAAGTATAATAAGGGAAAGGGAAAACTCAATTTTTAAGATTTTGTGGATGGTCTCTATCTGGAAGGTTGAAGAATGAAACATTAGGGTTGGGTAGAAAACATGCCAAAGAGCTTTGGCTGGAACTCAGGGACAAAAATAGAGTTTGTGACCTTTGGAAGAAGAGGCAGAAAACTCAGGAGGACTACAAGGTTGTCATGAGATTATGTGGGATGAAAAATAGAAGGGCCAACTAGAACTTAATCTGGCCACTGCTGTAAAAGACAATAAATATGTCTTAGTAAATAATAAATACATCAGCCGCAGAAGGAGTATCTCTGTCTGTGACTGAATGCAGGGGGAAACACAGTGACAAAGGATGAGAAAAAGGCTGGGATACTTAATGCCTTCTTTGTCTCAGTCTTTAATAGTAAGAGCTGTATACCAGGCCTCTGAGCTGTAAGACAGGGATGGGGAGCAGAAGGAAGCCCCCCATGATCTAAGTGGAAGTGGTCAGTGACCTCTACACCCCCAACACACACAGAAGTCTGTGGGGCTGGATGGCATCCGCCTAAAGGTACTGAGGAAGCTGACAGAAATTCTCAGCCACTTTCCATCATTTACCAGCAATCCTGGTTAACTGGGGAGTTCCAAGTGTCTGGGGGTTAGACAGCACGACACCCATCCATGAGGTGGGTTGGAAGAAGCATCCAAGGAGCTACAGAACTCTCAGCCTGACCTTAGTGCAGGGGAAGGATCCTTCTGAGTGCCATCATGAGCAGATCATTCTGAGTGCCATCATGTGGCATGTGCAGGACCACCGGGGCATCAGGGACAGCCAGCAAGAGTTCATGAAACACAGATCCTTCTTTACTTTCTTTATCTCTTCTGTGACAAGATGACCTGCTTAGTGGATGAGGGAAAGGCTATGGGTGTTCCCTAACTGGACTTTAGTAAAGCCTTTAACACCATTTCCCAGAGCATTCTACTGGAGGAACTCACAGCTGCTCACGATTTGGACAGGCACGCTGTTGGTGATGGGAAGCAAACATCTACACAGAATTCTAGAAAAAAAATATTTTGGGGATTCTTCTTTGCTCTTTGCTGGATAGCTTTGTGCATTTCACTGTTTTCAGAATACCTGATAATTTCTTGTTATAGAGTGGGACACTGAGAATCAATGGCCTCTGTCTGAGTAATAACTATTTTGGTGGTAATATTTATAGCTTTTACTTACTGAAATATTAAGGAACAGACATTTTCCATATCTAAACATGCTTAAGTTTGAGCATGATCTGATACATATTTTTTGTGTGAAAACTAATGGCTTTTTTTAGATAGTTGTATATCGTGGAATATCTGCTAAAGGAAGGCATTGGATCGTGATAAAAACACCATGAACAAATTCAAAATACTTCTTCTTAAGAAATGTATGGTTTTATTTCTGTTAGTTGTTTTTTTTTTTCTTTCATTTTGAAATCAGATTTTTGTCATAGTTTCTTAAGATATCCTGAAAAAAGAAAGATAAAAAATTACTGAACTGGAGAATGTGGTCTGAGCATTTTATGCATTACTATGAGTTGGAAACGTCACAAGAAAAAAACCCAAAAAATACATTTTTAAAGCATATCTTTGAGTACTCCAGAGGTTTAGTTAAGCATTCAGCATCTGCAGGTTTGAATCTCAGACTTCCCTAATGCAATGACCTCATTTCTCTACAAATTGGTCTCTGTACTCAGCTGGTTGTAGGTTAGTTAAAATCAACATCTCTCTGCTAAGTCATACTTCAAAAATTCCTTTAGAAGTTTCACACTGAATACATTTCCACCTGTCAGTTCACATGAACCCATCCATATCTTCCAGGAACAAAAAAAGTCTGAACTAACTGTTGATGGAGTTTTATGATTCATTGAAGCCCTGAGCTATGTGAAACTGGCTTTAATTTCTAAAAATCAATAATATGTTTAAGCTGTGTGTGCCTCTGATAGTCTTATCCCAGTGAAGAAGCAAATGCACTCAGTATAACAGGTGGAAATAGATTTTCATTCAATTTTAGGCTGAAGTAGTGTTTCTGAATATAGCTCTGATAGCAAAGCTCAGTTGTTGGGTTTAAGTGAAACCATTGTGTAATACATTGCAGGCAGCTGAGCCTGCTGCAATGGAAGAGAAAGACAAAGCCCTTTTTGGCAGGGTTTTCAAAATAAAAATTAAGACTTTCTGGAGGTGAATCACTTCCTGATAGGCTGATAATGCTATGAAATCTGTTTGTTTAAAATATTGCTGATGATACATGGAGCTCATTGTATGCCACAGTCATTTGATGGTGTGTGATTCACAACACAATTTCCTTCCCTCTGCAAGCCTTTTGTGTCAGTCAGAGAAAAGAAATAACAATCCATCCTGGGGTTTGTATTGTCCTGTTTAGACCACTTTGGAAAGCTACAAAATGTCCTGGATAATACAGTTTGAATGATAGGTTCTCACAACTTTTTTTCAGATACTGTGAGCTTCTCATGCAAACCCAGTACAAAAAATAAGCATATCTATGTTATTGATATTCTACCATCCCTGCAATGAAAAATACAGCAAGAAACATATATATATATATATAAATGTAGACATGTCACATTTCAGAAGTCTGCATTTGCATTGCTCTGCATTGTTCATCCACATTCCTCTGTTAAACATTGCAGCACATTTTTGGTGCACATCCCTTACTGGTTTCTTAAAAGAGTGAGATTTAACATCCCGGTGGGCTGCACTCATAGAATGACTTTGTCCTTGGCTATCTGAACTAGTTTTCAACCCTTGGTTAGATGTCCCTTAAACCATCCCTCTTGCTTTGATGCCAAAAAGAGGTTCTCAATTTGCCACATTTGTCAGTGTTTACTTTTTAGTCTGCCAATAACTTCAGCACTTTTAATTGATTTACCACTGATTCTTCATTACCAAAGAAATAGTAATAGATCACATGAGTGCACCGTACAAAAGACTAGTGCCTTTCTGCAGAATCACCTCTGGAATTGTGGAGGGTCTCAGCCTGTCTGCAATGTGTACTTTTGGTAATTAGAACAAGAATAAGGCTAATAGCAAAATCTTGGGATACAACATGAAAGCATCTCTTTTCTGAGGTGTTTTTTAGGATATGTTTTTATTCTTCAGGAGAAGTGACATGAAGTAAATGAAGAAACAGTGAAAAAAGAATGAAGCAAAACACTGCATTGTTGTTTTTTAAATGATGTTTGACTTTGTCTAATCTCCAGATGTCAGAAAAAGAACAATGCTACTATAGCAAGAGAGAACTTGTGTTTGCTATAGGAAAGATGATAAACAGTTTTGACTTCAGTCCTGTGAATATATGTTTGCATAGGAGTCATGGAAATTCAGAACCTGCTGGAAGAATCAGAATATAAAGCTGGTTTGGAGCAGAGTTAATTTCATTACTCCATTAATCTTAACTCTGAGCTTGTTTAAAAGAAGCAGACTTGTAAATGACTTTGAGTTCTGCAGGAAGATAATTTTAATTTTATGGGCACTTTACTCAGAAGTAGGCGTTTTGCATATGGTGTCAGAATTCTCCTTGTCTGTCATGAGGACTGGATGATGCCAGCACACTCTCCTGCCTTCAAATGCTATGGCATTTTGTAGAGTTTCTGCCTATTAATAATGGACTTAGAGAAGAGCTCACTATAAGGACCAGATACTGTGAAAATCTTGTTACTGGATCCCAATAGGTTAATAACTACTCTGCAATACTCACCAGCCTCTATTAGCCACTAATGCTCAAGAGCTTTAAGAAAGGTGAACCAGCTTCTTAGGGGCCTCTGAAAGCGCACAATCAAGAGCTGTATATAATTTTGTGTACACAAAATACCAAAGATACTTCCTTTATGATTCTTACATTTACCTTGCAACAAACCAGCTAGAAAACAGAGCTGTGTCTCTTTGAAAGCTTCAGACTTCCCGAAGTTCAAAGGTTATGAAGGGTTTCAGCATCAGTTCCCCACCCATTGCAATAAGTAGCAATTTTAATCATGAATATACTTTGTGGACGCTTCAGGTCTGATCATTCAAGGACATGTTTTGCCTACTGATTCAGTCATATTTTTTTTCAGTAGTTTAAACCAAAACCAAATAAAAAAGTTCCTCACAATCATGACCTTGCAATAATATCAGACCTTTTCTTTTCTACTGAAATAGGAAAATGTGGGTAGCTGATAGAGGAGGTGCTATAGCTTACTCAGATATAGGGTTGCAAAGCAAATTTATTCTTGCTCGTATTCTTTGTAAAAGTTTTGTTGGGTAGTTTGTTCTGCAGGTCTGTACACTATTTTAGTCTCCTCTGGACTATGTGACATTTACATGATATAGTGGCAAGTTTCTGATATTCAGTTCCTTCAAATAAAATCAGAGGACCAAGGTGCATTAAGTGCATCTGAATTAACAAAAAAAACTGTTTTATGGATACACTTAATCCTCCATTTGTCAATCAGAATTCCAAATGCTGTGATATCTGTAGTGTATCCAATTTCAAATTGTTCTTAAAGAGGAAAATTTGTTTCCTTCTTCAGTGGGTATTTAATAATGGTAAACTAATTATGGCATTATTTTCTATCTTTTACAGTTAGTTAAATCTTGCCATTATTACTACCTCTCAAAAGAGTAGCCAAAACTGCTCTTGCAGATCCTGCCATTCATGAGGCAAATTGGTTTCACCTCTACCTTCGAAGTTTTAAAATCAGTATGCATTTTTTATTAGCTCTTCTCCTCTGTGCCAGTGAAACCTTTCATTTATACCTTTTTTTAAGAAATGGTACAGTAAGACAAATCACTGAGACTACGATTTAACTGGAAACACTATCTGCATATCTAATATCCTGTTGAAAAAGCAACATCTATGCCTTTTCCTTGATTCTTAAGGAGCATACATCTGTCTGCTACAATGTCTGGTAGATGGTATATTGTGATTGTCATTAATTATTTCAGTTGCTGGTATCAGAATGACTCATAAAATTATCTGGAAGTACAGAGCAATTCGGTGCTTATACTAAACAGAGAGTATTTGAACACGTTAAGTTTCAACAAAATCTGTGAATTCATCATTTTCCTTTATGAATTAGAATAATATACCAAAGAATATCAGTGCCATTTTGTGGTTTTAACTGCTATTATTTAAATGCTCTTATTTATTCTGTCTGGAAAACAATTCCAAATGCAAATACATTTTATGGAAAATTTTTGAAAAATCCTCTTTGCTCCTTACATGAGGATTCAGCCACAACGAAAAGCCATCTGCATTCTGGGAGAGAATAACTTTTTGTGCATTTTTCTCCAACTTTCATTCTTACTTTTTATGCCTGCTGAAATTGAGGGTGAGTAACAAAGACATCATACATAGCATTGCAGTCACTACTGCTCCTGATAAAATATACAAGATTAATTTACGACCATTTACCTACATACTTCAGTCTTTAGTGATTTTAATTAATCTTTACTCAAGTGAGATCTTTTATTCTGAGGAAATCTCTGTCAGAAGATGTTGACATAGTTAAAGGGGGGCATCACATACCTTCATGCTGTTCCTGAAACAATTTGTTCAGGGTTGCATTACAGTGTGCTATAGCAAGGCTGGATGGGTGGGTGCCAACCCCTCAGCTGAGATGTCAAAAGATTAGGAGTACAAAATGGCTGGTCATGTCACCAGCTAGAAAGATACATTGCTGTCACCTTTGCTGTCTCCTTCACGGGCATCTGCACCCGGTGGGTCCCAAGTAAGTACCTCATTAACAATAACAAATAAGAGATCAGTAAAAATCTTCAGCAAAAACTCCAGCATATTCTTCAGATCAGCTTTCCTAGGAATTCAGGAAGTATTTTGTCTTAGAAAAATTCATACCACATTTTCCCTTTTCAGCACTAATTACAATTCTCTGTCAGTTCTCTCTCTCTCTCGCCTGCCTTCCCTGCATTTTTACCTGACCACTACAGGTGGTTAAGAAAAACTTGATTAAGAAAAACTGTGGTGTCTTAGTATGATTTTGTGGCTGCTGATGGTAAGTGCTTCTGGTTTAATCATAATTATTATTATTTAGTTGCTTTGGTGGTTATTCTTTGGACTTTGTAGTAAAGATTTTAGTTACCAAGGAAACAAACTTTTAGTAAAGAAAAAAAATATAAAGCACATATTGTCATTATTGGGAAAGAAAAAACTGTTTTGTAATTTTTGTAGCAAAACTAATAGAAAAGGAGAAGCTATATAATTACTGTCTCCTACTGTATTTCCACACTGGATAAAGTAGCCACATTACAATTCCACCATTGTGGAAAACAGATGACTTAGTAAAATTGATTATTTACCTCTTGCACTGATTTCAGTGGCACTGCTTACAAAGACATATTTTTAATCAGCATGAGGAAGGGTGACAGAATCAAGCAAAACCATGTAGTGAGTGCCATGAAACTATTAGGTCGTGTTCCATCTTGAAGAGAAAGATCCTCCATTCAAGGGAGACTGGATTTTAAATTCTTTCTGTTATTTATAGTGACTCTTTCCACAGTATGGTGTGTTTGAAAAAAATTGCTTGTTTAAAAGAATCATGGGGAGTCAGTACACAATCTGGCATAAGTAACTCCCAATTAAAATAAACAGAACCCTGAGTAGGAGGAAAAGAAATTCAAAGAGGAGCAACTTAAAAAAGACATGAAATGAAGTATTAAGAAGTCAGATACTAGTGCAATTAAAATTACTAACCTGAAACTAGGGAAATATAGTAATTTAGGAGACCAGATAATTTTTGGTCATATTAACAATGTCACATGGTCATGAACCATTCCCTTATCTAATATAGTAACACTCTTGCAATATGGAACACATTTGCCTTTTTAATTACTTAGCTGTTAAAAAAAATTACACTTTTATTCCCAGAGGATAGCTAACAAATTGTGACTTTTGCTTTGCTTCATTAGAATTGGGTAAACGTGACCTTGACATACTTCTTGGAGCTTCATCAAATGCACTTATGGCAGAGGAATGAGTTAATGACTATGAATTGCCATGTGAAATCTCCAGCATTCCCCAGAACCTTGTAACTGGCAGATAATTTTTTTTTTTCACAGTCTCTTCCTGTTACTGATGGCTTTTAACTTTCATACTTCTGCTTTTTATGGGGCAACTCCAGTTAGGGCACATTAAAGGGAAAGGTATTATGGAAATAAGAGAAATACGTTTAAAAAACTCAGTCCATACCTGCCTCGTGACAAAATAAACCAAACAGAAAGCATTCTTCTCAAATTTCTGCCTGGAGGTGGTACTTAAGAATACAAACTGGCAAAATAAAATCCCAAATGGCTTAGGATAAGCTGGTTTATGGCTTCCACAGTTTGCATAGCCATTTTCTACTGCGATCTGAATAGAAGAAGAAAAGAAAGGAATGTCATGCCCACCTATTTTAGAACTATATATACCTAGAAAAAACTGAGTTCATATAATTATCTCTTTAAAATGCTGCCTAAGAATGAAGATTTTAACTCTGAATGAACCAAGACTTGGAGATCTATGACACCACCCCAACAGAATACGACTCTAGTGATTGTTTGTGAATGTGCAGTGCTATGGGCTTTACAGATTAGTAAAAGAGCCTCTTTACTGCAACACAGATTCAGGTTATCCTTTGACAGGGCTGGAAAATGTTCTCCTCTTCTTATGGCACAGAACCATGTCCCAGCTGCCTCTCTCAGGCTCTCCTGCTGGTTTCAGAAAGGAACATATAGGGTTGATAGAGTGAGATTCAAGCCCTGCTCACCTTACATTGACATCAACAGCATATCTGGATTTTGGGATGTGTCACAGGTTTGTCAGATCTGGCAGATCAAGGTATTTCTCCCAGGAGCACCTCTACATCCCTAGGTGTTATCTGATGCTGAGAGTTTTGCACTCTGCCTCATTTTCTTCCCCCTCTGGTTTGATTATAAGCAGCCACATTTTCAAAATGGAGATTGCTCTATTTCTGTCTTCCAATGTTTTTGACAGGGGCCTGCACACCACCTACATGCTCCATGTGATACTGAAAAGAGATAACAAAGGCACAACTGACATTGGGACACATAGGACAGGCTTAGTGAGATAGCTCTTCTCTCAGGACTGTTCCAGAACGGCAGCCATATTTTGCCACAGTGAGCTAAGATAAAACAAATTAAACAAATGCTTTGATTTCACCAAGAACTCGACTTGTACTCTTGGTTACTGTTGAAACAAATTAGTGATCTGTAATAATTTCAGGATTCATGGTCTTAACTCAGTTTCACAGCTAGTAATAGGCAACAGCTCCTACCATAGGCACATGATCAATTCATCCCTTTAATCCATCAATTCAGCTCAAACAAACCCCAGCTGTGTAAGTTCTGTGGGGTTTGTGCTGGGCCATAATCCTCTATACCTGTGAGCAGCTCTAACCCTGTTTGCCATTGGCTGCTTGTGGTCCCCTGTCCAACCAAAACTCCTCTGTATACAGCTTTTATTTTTTCTCACTATGGGGGATGGACTTATCCTCTTAACCAGGCAGTTTTATTAGACTAATAACCACTAAAGTGGTTATTAGACAGTCTAATAACAGGTAGCACACCCTGTAATTAGACTGTCTTGACCTTCCTTAACACATAGATTCACAAACCAGTATGTGCAGAACCTGCTGCTCAGGGTCCTCTATTCCACATGAAATGCTTTCTCTTCCATGTAGCACAGCATATCACATACTGACACCTTTTTTTCCCTCAGACCTATCCCTATGATCTTACCATTCCAACCATAAGAATTATTCTTTTTTAATTTTAGGGTTGCCAATGAAATCACATTTCCCCTTATTCACAGGAATTTCCATTTCACTCTTCTTGTTGCCCTGGCATTTGGTATCCAAGAGACCAAACAATTTCTTGTCTTTGAGTTTTGGTGTCTTCATCATTCTGCTGGTTGGTAATAAATTGGTTCTGACTTTATGACCCTTTGCAGCCCTCTCCACGTGTGCTAGCTGTGTTCCAGCTAGTCTCCAGCTAGGGCTGTACTGCTTATACATATGATGCAAGCTCTGCAGTTCACACAGGCCTACCATGCATGTTTTTTTGCTGCTCTTGAAGGAAAATAAAACATGAGGAAGGTGTGTCACATTAACTATCTTCCCAGTGTCAATTTTTACTGACTAGCTTAGAGTTATTCTTGCAGAGAAAAGACCAAAATATCTTCTGCATCTCTCCTGGTGTCTCATTGACCTGCATTAGGGACTCTGTGTATTTCTCATCATTACCATTCTTGTGCATTAACAAACAGGGAATCAGATTCCCCAGATTAATTTTTAGTAAGTTTATTTAATCCAAATAAAACACCTCCAAATAATAGTATTTTTTTCAGGGTTTCTAAAATGTTCAGGTCTTCTGAAGTCTCATTTTCCAGCTTTTCCTTGCAAAAGAAAGAGCTAGAAACCTGTCGGGTTGTTTTTTGGTTTTGGTTTTTTTTTGTTTTTTTTTTAATGAAAACTGAAACTTTCATTTCAGGAACTGGAGCTTGAAGAAAACTACTATGGTAAGGAGATAAATAGCAACAGTGGGGGAGCTGGCAACCCTGTTATCTTGTGTGCATCTTAGGAGTCTTGGCAATCACATCCCAGCTTCTTGTTCAGAAAAGTTTGCTAGTTGATCAAAACAGATCTTCAGCCTCAGTGTAGCACCTGGTAGCTTGGTGAAGCACATTCAGCTTGGTCAGTTCCTACCTGGAGTGCTCTGGAACCATGCATGTACTGAAAAAGATTTCTGAATTCGGAGGTTTTTGAACTCTGAACAGCATTTCTTAGTTCTGAGTCTGCATTTCAGGCACAGAATTTGGATCTGAATTTCTGTTCATATGTCCAGACTGGTTTCAGTCAATATCCTTGGTATAAATAGATCTAAATCTATGGGCAAGAGAAAGACATATTTGAAATGCAAATGGAAATACTGTCATTCTAACTCTCCCTAATGAAAATTCAGACCCTGCAGCAAACCCACACAGTTTCAATGAAGAGAGTTTCTTCATGGATCAGTGGCAGCTATTCCTCCTAGAAGGATGTTGGTTCAGTGGCAAGAGAAGGTGACTGTCCAGCTTCTCCTCCATGCTCCTTGTCATGATAGTACAACTTGTCTCCTCCTTACTCTTTCCTTGTCTACTGTAGTTTTAGGAAGTTCTTTACTGTGATCAAGCAAAATATGTTACCACTGTTGAATGGCCGATTCTGAGCCTAACACACTGGCATGCATATTACTCATGGAAATGTGAGAGCTGACTTACTGAGAAACAAACTAAAGCAGATTTTCTCTGCTCAGTGACAGTGCAGGTGAAGGAAACCAACATACAGGATATGGGAAGTAGGGTTTTTTTTTTGTTGTGCTGGGGACCTGTACCTATGACTTTGACAGCTGAGGGTGCTCAGCTGCTCTCAAAATGAGCCCCAAATATTCTGCCCTCAGCAAGCTTTTGTTGCTTTAGCTCTGATTGATGGGTTTGGGGAACTGGAGCCTAAAGATAAGTCCTTAATGGATCACTAAATTGTGACTGCCAAGCAAATTATTGTGTATAGGATTTAGAAATTGTACTAGCTAGAAGACAGCATATTTCAGGAATGAAATTTTATGCTGGAGGGAAAACAAAACAACAGAATTTTCAGTAGTGGTTTTAATGGCTGATTTGTTCAGAATATTTACTTGCTGCTGTCTCCTTTCTTTGTTCAGTCTTCACTTAAGCATCTCTCCTTTCTGCCAATTACTCTTTTTATATTATTTTCAACTTTAAGACTTTGATCCCATAGTTATTAACTCTTAAAAGAGTACAGATAAATTTCTTTTTGAAAGGTATATTTACAGATGTCATATAAGGGAGTTATTCTTTATGTATGTTTAGACATCTTTATGAAGAAATATCTTGGACACTGAAGTTGTGACCTCTTATTTTGTCACTGTTATCTTCATAAACATTTACTGTGAAATATTTAAAGGCTTAATACAGCTTTTCTGCTCTGGGGTAACACTCACAAACCCAGTTTTTGCAGCGTGCTCACAAATAATTTATCTGGACATGGAACCTATTTTTAAAATAATATTAGTGTCCAATACCTATTTTTGTGTTGAGCATGTGTTGAATTGCCTTTGACAAGGATTGGAAGCAATTAAGTTTAACAACTGTAATAACATCTCAGGTATTGCTTGTCTATGAATTGTTGCTATTGCTGTATAATAACAAACCTGGAAACAGTACATATCTCACAGTCATTAACCTCTATGTTAACAGGTCTGTTTAAAGGTTCAGAGGATGGTAGTTTATGCTTTGAGCAATTTTGTGTGTGTGTGTGAGAATTAGATTGCTTCTTTGTCATTATTTTTATGACCTAATTTGTGTATCACAGGTTTATTCAGTTTTATGTGATTTATTCCTGATGCAAAATTGTTGCCATAAGAAAACACACTGTTTCAGAGTTTAGAAATATATAATGGTACCCTTTAATTCCAATGCATAAGAGACAATATTTTAAAATATTTAAATTGAAAAAAAACCCGCAAACCACAATTAAATATGCAAGTAGAAAACAGATTTAGGGAAGGATTTGAATTAAGAAAACCTGGTAAAAGTGGGAAAATTTAAAAGACAACTTTTCCTCAAAACATTATGAAATCAGAAATCAGCATTTGGTAATAAAGCAGAAATTAGAATTTGTAAACTAATTTCAGTTTTGCACTGAAATACAAATGGCAAGTGTATGTAATGAAGCACATGACAAATTTTGCTACAGATTTTGGCTTAAAAATGGACATGAAGCTGACTTTGATTAGCTAGAGAGAGAGGAATATCTTGCTTCTGCACCTAAAAATATGTCGTTTTTCTGTTGCTAATGGTAGTGTGAATTCAGATGAAAAAAAAAAGGTTACACAGTCACATTTCATTAAGCCAACAAAACACTGAAAAGAATAACACACATTTTCAAGGGTAGTATAGTAGACTTTTGGGTACCTTGGATGACTTTTATTTTGCTTGGGTAAGCATTTTGTGATCATTACAAAGCCTTCATAGCAATGAAAGTGCAGACTCAAATAGTCTGAAATGAAAATCATTAGTTGACTTGGGATATCTTCAAAAGAACACAGAGATACTGGGGTTTGCAATGTATTATCCTCCAAATTATAAAATTTGTGCATAACAGAGGTGTAATAGGTCCCATTTATAGCCAGGAAATTGAATCAAAACTTATTAAATGAACACTGATGGACAAATACATCCTACATAGCGGTCACTTTACTTCTGTATATTGTGCTTTTCTTATCAAATGTACTGGGTCATGTGTTGTCTTCTGTGTTAAACCCCCAAAATTATAAGATGCTGTTTTAACTGGGGTAAGTATCTTAGAAAATAAATATTTAGCTTAACTTTGCAGACGACATGGGATGGTACCAGACTTTGAAATCTCCATGTCCTTCAATCAGTCTTTTCATCTTTGCTGATTTCTGAGGTGGAATAAAAAATACTTTTAGTGCTAGGATTTTTGAATACAACCTCATGTTCCATAAGGGCTCCTGAAGCATGGATAAGGAAAGAAACTCTTCTTTGGCAGCCACAGAGAGGTGAAAAGGTTAGTGGTCTCTCACCAGCTATTGCAACACTGACTTACTCAGTCTAGTTCTCCCCAGCTTCACATAGAGTATACATAGACAGATGGAAGAATAAAATTACATTAGAGTCAATGCTGGAGAGTAAAAACTGGGAGTGCCAGAGAGGGATTATTTGTGAAATTCCACTCCTTTGTTTTCTCCCAAACTGTTTTAACAATGTTGTCTTTATGGCTTTAACACTGTTAGTACAGGCAGTCTTATTCCTGGAATGGGCAGGAAGTGCCTAATCAGCAGATAATTTATGTGTCCTTCTGAGGACACATAAACCTGATATATGTCATCTGTTGGATGCGCATCCAGCTTCTTCAGGCAACAGGAAAGAAAGCAAAATTCCTAATAATGCTTATCTAGAAAAGTGCAGAGTAATACTGAATGCAAATAACCCAGATGGAAGACTCCTTGGAAGGAGATATCTTGAAATCTGTTCCACATCCTCTGTCCTACAAGGAAGTTTTGGCATATATGAAAACGATTACCAAAGACAGAAGAGAAGGAGAGATGCACAAGTGAAACCTCACAAAATACAAGAGGAGGGTAAGATGATGGTAATTATAGATGTCTTTTTCAAATACAGCTAACACAGATTTTGTTGGAAGAAGGAGAATTGTCCTAAGGAGGTCACAGTCAAAGACAGTCAAAAGCATGGAAACCTGTACTGAGATGGAGAGCAAGCATAAGATGAACTACCAGACAAATCAGTGTTTGCATACAGAATGGTAGCATGCAATAAAAGCAAAGAAAGCAAGAAAGCTGTTTTTGCACCTTAGAGGAGGAGCCATCCTGTGATGATAGGTGGTGACGAGGTTGACAGTAAATAGACTGAAGTTCCTGAGTAGACACAGACGACATATTCTTCCAGATTTTACCCTGTCCTGATCACATCAAAATGGCCAGTTCTTAATTCGATGATTCCTTTGCTATTTGCCATTCATCATCACAAGAACAGAAAGAAGTTGTTCAACATAAAACATATTAAACTCTTGAAATTCTGATAGGACTGAAATTTAGTACTCATGATGCTCATTATTTTTAGCAGGAGATAAAAATAATGTAATGCGATGTTGAAAAACGCTTTGAAGTAAATGCAGCTACAAGCCTAAAACTAAAGGCAGCAAAACATGCTGTGAGAAATCTTGTCTTGGTTGGACATGTGATTGATAAATGTGATAGAAGAGACAAGACAAAATGTGTAGATGAAGTGACACTGTTCACTAGTACATCCAGATTTCTGTGGATCTCTGATAAGGCAAGAGTGTGTGACAAATTCCGACCTTCTGTTTCCTCCGAGGAATGAGTTCTTTATCAAGAACATAAAAGAGACTTTGTGGCCATCTGGGATAAATTGCACAAATATGCCTTTGATGATTTTAAAAAAGGATTGAACACATCTTCAGCAGTGGCATTTTACACCATTTACCAGTTCTCCAGGGATGATGCCATTTCTGTTGCACTGAGATGGCAGGAAGCTCAGAGCACACTGTTTCAGGAAGCTGCAGATGTTGATGACCAACACAACAATTTTGATGAGGCATTCCTGGTTAATATAAGGTCTTCCAAGGATTTCAGTGAAGCTTTGGAACATGTTATTATAAATATCTAAATCACATATTGGAAAATGCTGGAAGACAAAAACCAGGCTGCCTTTAGGATGTCAAAAACTTCCTCAAGAGTTCAAATATATGACTGGAAACCTGCTAGTCAGTGTAAGCGTTCCTGGCATCTGCTCATCTGTGCATGCCCCAAAAGGCAGATTTGAAGTGGGCGGCTACATGCAATCTACTTTGTTACAGGAAAAGTATTATGTCTGGATAAACATTCTACGTGAAAGAATCCTGTCCTTTGCCCAGCAGCTCCAGGTCTTTGCAGAACTGTGTATTTCAAAAGGTGCTTAATAGCTCAGGCCAGTCTCACAGCAGCACATGGACACCAGAATGGCAAACCACTTGGGGCACACCCACTTCTTTCAGCTTGCACCATTTTGCTGGACTGCCCTTAGGTTACTCAAAGTAGCCTCATCCATGCAGTCACACTGCCACTAAATGGCATTGAATGTGGACTATGCAGGAACATCCAGTATGGGCTCAGGGCTGAAAATGCCTAGAGACATCAGGCTAGGGGTGTGATCATACTGCAGAACCAGGGAAGCAAAATGGATTGAGAAGGTCCAGCACTGTTCATCTCCAAAGAGAAAACCAAAATGCTCTGAAACATGTTTCTGTCAAATGCTTATGGCTTGGCTAGCCAGTGCCTGCAAAAAATTCAGCTATTTCTGTGCAGGGCTGAGCAGCACCTTCTTCCTCAGAATCCTGTTAGCACTGTGACCTGCATGAAGTGTTAAATGAGTGTCTGGATCTGCTCAGCTGAGAATATCTCTATCACAGTAAATACCTCTGTTGGCTTCTGTGTGTTTGCATACAGGTGGTAAGAAATACAAAATTATAGCTGTTCTCCAGCCTTACCTTTGACCAATAAAGAAATCCGGTCTCAAGGGCATCAGGAGACAATTGGTTAATAGAACAGAAATGGGCATTAGGTTTGCGTCTGTGGTTGTTTATACTTTTTCACAGTGAGCTTCTTTAGTTTCTGTGCTGCATACTGAGCACACAGAAGCCCATGGATGATTGGCTATTCAGCTATGAAGAAGTCAGCTTTAGCTTGTTTTATCTGGTCTTTACATCTGCATAGGGGACAGCCTTTCCAATGATGTAGTTCAAAAGTAACAAGTTATTTTTATACTGAGCTACTTTTTAAAGACATTTGATAAGCTAAAACCCCATCACTTTTTGTTCAGAGTTTAGTAATATTCAGAACTGAAAGGGCTTATATACTGTGCTAAAACCCTCTACTTTATGTGCTTATGAAATGTGCCAATACACTTAGAAGAGAGCCAAACAGCTGAAGGCCAACTGTTCTTTTCTCAGGAAAAATAATTATGTAACTCTATGTACATGTAAAAAAAGGATGTACAAGAGAAAGTGACAGTGACGATGTCTTTCAACCTGAGATCATAACTGATTTAACAGAGTTAAATACTTATAGACTGTGTTACTTAATAGAGAAGAAGAAAATTTGTGTTATTGGAAAGTTTAGAAAAAAGGCACCTGAAACTGTACCTAAGTTGGTACCTCATTTTGGGCAAGGAAGAGTACCTGGAAACACTGAATCACAAGACCCTCATACAAGGTATGAATGTGATTTTCTTTCATGGACAGCTCACAGAAAATTTGTTTAAGACTGAAAATTTAAAAATGTACAACACCAACCCGCCCAAAAAACCCCTGTGTATAGAGTATCATGGACACTTTTGAGTGTGACCAAACATCCTTGTGTAGTTGGCAGTTTCAAATGTCAGATCTTTGCTAGTTCATCATGTTTTGAACCTGGGAAACTCTTGATCAGCTCTTTCATTCAAACGGTGAACGATTTAATTTTGGGAGTTTGAAAATAAATTAAAACTGTCTTTATATAAGACTGAATAAATATTATCTTTGCGCTTAGTGGAATTACCTCTTGCAGCTCAACATGTTGCCTGTCTTGGCTATGCAATGGCCTTTTATTTTGTTCTCTTTTCATTAATAGTCTATTAGATCTTTTAATGCAATTAGAATGGCGGTTGATTTTGGGGACAAAGAAGAATAATCCAGCCAAGAAGAAGGTTAGGCAATATATTGATAAATGAATAAATCTCAGTCTAGTTTGTTTCCTTGTTTGTTTATTTTGTTAGAAAAGACTGCAGAATATCCTGGTCAAATCTAAGTGGGAATCTTCTCTCAGCAGATAGAAATTCTCCTTTGATGTCCAGTTGCTAATTTTTAGCAGAGTTGCCAGAGTCAGCTACCTCTGTGCCTCCTGGCGAGAGGGCTTGCCCTAATTCTCATGTTAGCTATAGTAGGCAGAACTGTTGAGATTATCTCTCTTTGGAGTAAATCCGTTCTGCTTTTCTTTTCTAGGGAAAAATGATGCTACTTGCCCTTGGAGTGGAGTTCACTTCTGTGCAGTTCTATCTTTACCTGGATGAAATTCAAGTGTTGGTTAAGGCTTAGAAACCTAATGCTTCCCATTGCCTGGACACTCCACTGCTTTGCTGTTGATTTGTACTGTTATACTGGGTATAGGCAATGTTAGGAAGATCAATTGAATACCTCTGGGAATCCTTTACTAGTGTAGCAGCAACTTTCTCTTGGTAGTGAGCTGTAAAAGCATCAAGATACAGGTGGCTGAATAGTTGCAGGTGATTTTAATATACTTTAACTATTTGCTTTAAAAGAAAGGGAATTTTTTTTCCTTATGGGATGGTATTCTGATGATAATTCAGAAAAGGTGATAGGTATATTAAAAACATAAACTATCCTTTCATTCTGCTTTTTTAAATAAAACTTTAACTTTCTTTTGAAAAGGACAGATGCCTTTGATACTTCTAGCCTTTAAAAGACTCTAGGGAGCTTCTGATAATAAGGATTTTAGTTAACAGTCAATATAAGGATGAAACAGGTAATCCACATTCATCCCATGTTCCCAATGGGAAATTCAGCTCTCCCTTACTATCCAAAACAGTTGGATATTGTATGTACTATTAAAGATCTTCTGTTCCTCTGCTGCCAGAAGTGTATCTTACCTAGACAATACTCACTTCTAATGCATTTGATTTTATGTTTGAAAATGTAACTGAAGCATGTATGTGAGGAAAGGTGATTATGCAAGTTCCTAGAAACCCCAAAGAATAAGTACATATTTATATTTTGCATTAGTGAATTTTGTCAATTTGTTTTCCTCAATTGACAGGATCTAAAGAGCGATATGATTACAGTGATCATATGCAACTGTACTGAATGCCTACAGATACTCTCTGCCCTTGTAACTGGAATTGCTGTCTGAAGAAGGATTTGAATAGACTTTGTCCTTTCAATACCACTTACAAAACTTTTGGTGTCAGTAAGCATAATCTATTTCTTATTGCATATTGTAGAAATTATTTTTTCTCTTTTTGCAACTTGAAGTTTTGAAACAAACAAACAAACAAACAAAAAATATGTTTGGTTCTAATGAGATTAACATCAGTGCTTTTTTCATGGTAAAAAAAAGGAAAAGGCTTCATACATCACTAGCTGAGAAACACTAGATGCACAGATGGGTACAGAGATTATTCTCTTTGATAGGATACACAGTTGGCATGAATGCAAGAGAGGAGTTTGGGAACTGAGGTTTAAATTTATTAATTATGAGCATTTTGGTTACTTATTTGGGATTCTGGTGCTAAATTTATGGTATGAATTAGAACCCTTTGAGCTTGTTTGGAATTTGGGGGAGTTAGGTAGACTTTTATGCAGATTTTTATGTTAGAATTCAATTCAAAACAAAACCTCCTGATTTTAGTTGTCCACAAGCCCTGCAGTTGTCCAAACTCCCGCATGAACATTCTAGTGTGGGATTCAGCTACCTTTCAACAGCAACTGTGCTACTTAATTGTGTGAGTTTTGCTGCCTGGGCTCGTGTAGCCTCTCCAGGAAGAGAAGATCCCTTGTGAGTCCTACATCATGTTGTGTGGAAGAGTCTCAGATGTCCTGTGACATCTTGGACACACCGTGGATTTAGTAGCTGAATCCTGCTGCCAGCCAAGGGAGACTGGAGAGCCATTCACCTCATCCAAAAGTGCTACCACCTACATTCATAGCTCTCTTATAGATCCATATTATATAAGTTACCATTTAAATACATGTCTCTCCTATAGATCTGTATAATATTGCCTGTCTGTGCAGGATCTGCTGGCATGGGCATCTATACAGATACCTTAGTGGCTGGTAAGCTCAGTATCTCTGCAGTCATTTTAGATTGTGTTGGCTTTATCCGTGGACCAAAGAAAACCTGACCTCATGTTCAGACTCATGCCTTGGAAAATCTGATCCCTTGGGAAGAAAGAGATAGCATTGTTTAAAGTAGGGTTTTATCCTTATCAAAATGTATTTCTGCATTCTGGAATGCATTCATATGTGCTTCTTTCTAACATTTCTTTTCAGAAAGGACATGTCAGTGCGCTGCTTCTGCTTTATTTTCCAGCACAATTCAGGCTGCATGAGTAGAATAATTATGAAAGGTGAGCTACACAATTTAAAAAAAATAAACAGTTTGGGACAAAGTATTCCTATTTCTTTTTTCTTTCCTGACTAATAGGTTTTGCAGGTGCTTAACATATGAAAGCTGAAGCATTAGACTGAGGTCCATTGAGCTCCAAGTTCTCTTTCTGGCAGAAATTAGCAAATTTTGATACTGCAAAGAAAGAAGAGAGGGGAAAAAAATGAATCATATCACAGTCAAGTGTGGTTAGTAGACTTCTGTTTTGTTTCCATTAATCAACAACAAATTGAAATTAAGGGGATTGTGAAAGGCAATGTAAAAGAGTAAAGCTTTAACATGGAAATAAAAGGTTTTAACATTGAAACAAAAGTCACAGTTATCAGTGATTTCCTTCTATATTCCACCATACATCATGATCAGGTTTTATTTGTAATGCAGTTCTGTTCCCTTGCTGTTTGAGTCATCACTGAGAAGAAACCACTGACTGGCCCTTGAAATCTTTAGAAGAAATATATCACTTGTTTTTGGAGAAATTATTCCAAGATTTAATTATTGGAAGTGTTCTGTAGTATGAGTTGAAATTTTGTAAAAAGTGCTCATTGCACCCCTGGAATCCATTTTGTAAAGGATCCTTTTCAATTTTACTAGAGTTGTTCTTTCCAAAATCCCTCAAGCACTGTTAGACTGCAATATTTTGTTTTTATGAAGAACCATGCCCTGTATATTATTATAGTCCTATATATTCTTATAGTTGTTAGCTATTACATTAGTTGATCATAGTTTAACTACAGTTTTCATAATCTATTATTAAGGAATATTTTATTTTATGTGCGGTATTACTTTGCCAAATGAAACTGCAGTGAACTTAATTACTGTGCAGGTTTCCTTAAGCTGAAAATGAGAGAAATTGCTTTTGCTGCTAAATTTGTCTATAGAATTTGTTGTGTCATTACAGGATAATGCCAACAACATAATCCCTCAAGAAAGCAAAGCAGTTCTCAGCCTTGTCGTATTGTTAGGGTGACTGATTAAGCACTTGTAGAGCTGAATCCTGGCAGGGCAAAAATCTGCAGCTTTGTAATTTAGGCTGCATTCAATTGTAAAATGAATGGTACACTTCCATAGTCTTTGAAATATCAAGCCTTTTCTCATGTTTGTATTTTGACCTACTCAGGTACTAACGCTCATTTAAAAATATATTCTTTCCACACATCCAGCTACTCCAGGCTGCAGTGGCTTTCTGCAGGAAAAATTCAATGGAGAAGGCTCTTTTGTTCTCTACTGCACTTCAGGGATTTTTGATGTTGGCAGCTGCTATGTTTTTGGAAACTTCAATGTGCTCATGATGTTTTCAAATGTCTTTTTGTTGAAAGCAATTTGAGTCCAATTTAAAACATATTTCTGCCATTACAATTGACATAGGTTTTAATTTCAGACTGAAAGAACATTGATTTATCGTTTGGCTTTTCATGGTGCTTTAATAAAGGCTGTGTTCCGCCTGCCCTTCTAGGAGAAGGAGCACTTTGTGAGGCTTTGGGGAAGATGATAGGTGACTTTGGTACTGAACTGGGCCCTACATGCTAAGAACCCCTCTGTCAGGACACCTTAGCCCAGCATAGCCAGAAGATGGGCTCAGCTGCATCTGGACAGGGTAAAAGGGAAGGAAAGATTTTTCTGGTCAAGGGGTGGCTTCCTGAAAGCCTTTTTCAGACTCTGTGTAGACTATTCTCTGTTTCAATTCACAACACTCTACTCATCACAGCTGAAAAGTTGCATAGCAGGAGGCCTCTCCTTTAGCTGTCTGGGCAGAAGTGAAAGCTTTCTGTCACCACAGGTAACCCTCGTTCTCTCATGTTTTAAAAATGCAGAAATTGAAACATCTTTTAGATAATAATCCTTGATGATCAGTCTACCCATTTTTCCATGAAATGATGAACAATACTGGTTAACCTCCATTCCTATATATCCGTTCCTTTTGGTATTCAGGCAAAATTGCTGGATTGTTCTCCAGCAGGAAATACACTCAGTTGATGGCATCCCAAATATTATCTCCCTCTTACTCTTACATGAAATTTTCTCTATTAATGACAAGAAACCACTTTTTAATCTTAAAAGGTGATTTTTTAATGAAGGAACTGAGTTCAGATGGATGCTTTCAATTGACAGAAGAATTACAATAGTATTATACTTCTTCATCATGTAACAGATTTTTATAAAAGCAAAAAAAGAAAATATGAAGTGGATAAGACGATCGAGGTATTGTATGTTCAGGTGGCAAAAGGCAATGTAATTGTGTCAGGCTCCTGATGACACTTTTGGAAAATACATGGGAGAATGTGGCTGGAGTCTTTCTGCTGACAAAGCCCAATTACAAAAGCTTTGAGAGGCCATGGGGATCTGGGTCCAAATTTCTTGCCTTATTTTTCTGCTTCATGGTAAATTACGAAAAAGAACAAGTAGAATAGCCCCGGGCCCTCCACTTGTGTTGCTGTTGTCTGCTCAGCATGGGAAATTAAGCTTGAACTGTTCAAAATCTGGACTGTGTGAGGATATAATGGTAGAATTTGGATGTACCTAGTCAAAGTTCCTCTCAGTCATGCAGCATACACTCCCATTGGTTTGAAGTCAGAAAGCTTAAGTTGTTAAAAAATTATATGCAAGCTCAATCAGCTCTTCAATCTAGATTTTGAATAGCCAACAGACCAGCTTCCAGTGATTTCAGACAATTGCTTGGCGCTTGCTGGAAAGAATCACTGATAAATGTTTCCAATTGTACCCTTCATTATGATTTTTCAATGCATCTTTAACTTCTTGGAACTGGAATTCACTGTGTGCATTTGATTGCAGCCCACCATCCTGTGCTGAAAACCCCTGTATTTCTTGGTATTAAGACTCCCAGCATAATTAGAGACTATTCATGGCAGATAGCAACACAAATCCTTTTCCAGATGTTGGAACTTTGACAGCATTGCTTGTAATTTTTTTTTAAGCAATTTGTTGCGTCTCTCAAAAAACTCTGAGACAGTCTGTTACTGCTGCAGCCTTCACCTTATTATAGCCAACTTTTAAAGTCTGTTGACTGAATTCTTAGATGGAAAATAATTAGGAAAGGTGGAGAAAATTCAGCTAAAACCATTTGCTTATGGCTTAGTGCATCTCATTGCTTTGCTCTAACTAGAAAACATGAAGAGAGATAGTGCTGATGCATTAAGAAGGGAGAAATAGTATTTTTCAAATATTAATAAAAATTCTGCAAAGCTTTCTCCAGCTTAAAATACGGATTCTTTCAGCAATTAGTGCCCATATCCTGCTAGGTCTGCCATGATCTATTTTATTGTTTACAGAAGAAATGTTCTGCAACAGACTGAGGCGTGGGTAACCTTCAATAGTTCACCTAAGACCTCTCCATTTGTGTGATGGATAATTGGGATGATAAAACCAGGATCACCACTCTGAAAACTGACACAGGGCTGTTCCAGCTCCCACAGGCCCAGGAAATGAAGTGTTTCAAATTGGTTTCAGGCATTTCTGTTCTGCTGCAAACAGCAGTCTCTGACTGTGTGCCAAGTGTGTCACTGAGAATGGTCTTCCTGCACAGGGAAATCGTTACAGTAGAGCATGACTTCCAAGTGCCGCAGCTGTGCTGTAGGAACTGTTGTCTAAATATGCGTCCTGCTTGTGGGGTGGGAAAGGGCTTGTGGGGAGAGATGATACAGGGCTCTCTCTGGGTGTCATCTTGATTGCATAAAGCACCAAATGGACACCAAGTAGATTTTCCCATGGTGTGCCACAGAACGTATCCATTGAGAGATTCCCAGCATTTGAATGGACATAAGATTTACTCTCATCTAAAGTCTTAGCTTTTTCTATTTTTTTAAAGCAACTATTTTAATATCATGTAATCATAGAACACTACATTGGAAGGAAGCTCTACGATCGTATGATCCAATCTTTTCTGGCATAAGCACAGTCTAGACATGACCCAGCACTCATCCAGCCAAATCATAAAAGTGTCCAATGTTTGGGAATCTGACACTTCCCTGGGAAGATAATTCCAATTGATGCTGTTTTTATTGTGAAAAATATTCCTCCTGTGTCCAACTGGAACAATCCCATGAGTAAATTTTACCCATTGCCCCAACTCTTTTCCACATGACTCCTTTTAAAAGGCTTTTTAGACATTCTTTAAACTAGAACATGGTGATAAGGTCTCCCTTTCTCTTCTCAATGTTGACCAAATCCAGTTGTCTCAGACTTTCCTCATATGACAGCCTTCCCAGTCCTTACATCATCTTTGGAATCTCTCCAGGCTGGAGACTTTATCTGACTAATTAAAAAAAAAAAAAAAAAAAAGTGCTGGCAGGATAAAAGTCTCTTGCATTTGTGCAAATATATGAGCAACTCTTGAAATTTCTATATCAAAACTGATCACAAATGATTTCATAACTATCTCCTCAATGACACAGCTTGACTCTCTTTTGTGCTCACAATGAAGCAGGTCCAATATGATAAAAAATTCTTTAACTGGTCTTCTCAGGGAAGAGTCTTGTATGGGAGGAATGATTTCAGAAAATCAACCATCTGGGACAGGTGACCCAGGGTTTATGGCAAATAGACTGTTCTTGTATCCTCCCAGATGCCTGGACCTGTCTGAAATCTGGTCAGCACAACAAGCTGCTCAAACATACTTTCAGCTCATGAGGCTCTGCCAGGAGTCTTACAAGTACTGAAGTCAGCTCAATTTTCTGCATGTTTGGATTTTCATCAACAATTTGCTCTGCAAGGTGGCCTGCTGTTGAAGGCATATCATTTAATAATTTCTGTGAGCATGCAGGGTGAAATTACCTATGGGTTTTATGGCAGGTGTAAGGATACTACTTGAGTGTTGGGCAAGCTTGGGCTTGCTAGGTGGTCATCTGGTGGCAGTGATGTGGACTGATCACATCCCTGAGAGTCTAACTTTTGAGCTGTAATGAAGATGGTACTGAAGAGCAAATAAAACATTTTTCTTAGAAACACATGGAGTGAACCAGGAACACCACCCTTCTGGCTCAGTAGGAGATCCCCCGCTGCCTAACTGTGGTGGAGAGTTGTTCTCCAAGATCTGAGAGTCAGCATATGGACTGCTACAAGAAGGCACAACTTAGTAGTCCATGCAGAGAACTTAATAGGATTTTGGCAGGTCATCAACATTTACAATATCACTTTACTTCTCTCTTACCATAAACTGAGCCACTGGGAACTTATTGATAGAGCTTTTTCACAGCCTGAATTATTTTTAGATGGTGTCTGCTAGTCAGTTTTTGAAGTACAGGAGAAATATAAGAGTTAAAGACCATTAACCCATATGTTTCTGATTTTCTTTGGGAAGTACTGGAGTTCTCAGTGGGCTTTGCAGACAGTTCAGGCTGGCTAAGCACACTGTGGATGGACACAGATTTCAGGGCTTTGTGACTGACTTGTATTTTAAGCCAGGAAAACAGGAGCCTTTGCAGCATTGCTCTTAACATTGCACTTATAAGCCCCCACCCTTGTTTTGTGCTGACCTGCTCAGTTCTCAAGCTGTGTCTGTGGAGGGACTGGACACCTTATTTTTACCACATATGTTTTTCACCTAAACTTTTTTACATCAATTTTTACATTCCTCAGGGATATCTCTAGCAGAGGCTGTGGCTTCTTTCTTGAAGTGTTGGCATCTTTCCTGATGGTGGTACCTCGGCCTGTGCTAAGAAAATGATAATTTATATTAAGTTCTGAAGCTTTTCTGAAGGGTTTAATTTCCCTTCTCTTACTCCATATGGCACAATATAGTGGTATAAAGCACTGTGCTTTTGCCACAAGAAGAAACCAATCATCAGCTTGGCCAGGGGTGGGCTGATGTACTGACACAGTTTGTATGTGAATATGAAGAGGGGTTGGACAAGATGATTTCCAAAGGTCCTTTCCAAACCTAACAATTCTGTAGTATCAACCTTACAAAGGTGTCAGAAGATGCTTTGGCTCTGTTGTCTTTAACTCTTCTCCCTTCTTAAAATGGCAGTGCTGTCCTGACAGCCTACACAAACCAGTCTGAATTGTGTAGTGCTCTGTGTGTATCCTTACTACAGCAGTGTGCCCCCAAGGAATAGATCAAATCCTCTTTTGACTATAGGATGTCACTAAAAGACTGACATTAATTCTTCCTTAACTCAGAATAATCTGGGGAGTGGGGTGTGTTACTGTGGTGCCACATCCACTCTGGTGGGGATTGGCATATATGGCATAGGATTGCTTCTTCAGAGAATGCACGTCAGATAGAGTGTATTTCTGCCTATTTGTAAGAAAACATGATTGGAGATTATGTAGAGCTTAGTGTTTTAACTGTTTATGTAGCTCAACAGACAGAGAGATGTAAACAGACTGTCACTCTAAAATTGAAACATTAAATTACTCCCTAAAGCAATAATTGTTCATTTTGGTTTTTTAAAACTCATACAGCACATTGAAACAAGACGGAAAAACCAAATGCAGAATAAAACTGAAGCTATAAATCTGCTGAAGTTACCAGAGTTATTCTGAAGCTAATTATAACTGTATGCAAAGCAAATGAAGTGAGAACTGAATTAATGGAGACTACTACCTCCCACAAGCTAATGAGGCATGCCTTACACCAATAGCTCTTCAAATTGAAAAATTAGCCATGGGAAGGAAGGAAGGAGGGAAGGAGGGAAGGAAGGGAGGGAGGAAGGAAGGAAGGAAGGAAGGAAGGAAGGAAGGAAGGAAGAAGTTATTTAAGAATAGTATAGAAGATCAGAAAAGCAGTAAGATCCCTGCTGTTCAATGTTCTGCCTTGACATGCTTTTCTAAGTAGTTGGCTCTCAATTTTTTTTGCCTGTCTTGCTAGGCATTTTTAGTGCCACTGGGCTAAAGAAAACAAGAAAGCCTTGTTGATTTGGGGTAAATTTTTCCCAGTCTTCCTTGGACATTTTCCACGGTATTTAGTTTTAAAGCTATGTGCCCAGTACTCTGTAGTAAAAGGGGAAATTGAGTTGGCTGAGGCTGCTTCTTTTCTTTGAAGCATGTGACAGGACTTCTCAGCCCTGATACAGGAAAAGCTTATCTTTTTTCCCTTCATGGCTCAGTTAAGCTGGAGTAGCTTGCATTGCGGTGAATTATTTTGGCTAAAAATCATCCTTAGCCAGCAATAAACATCCTTCCCTGAATGCATGGGAAAGGATAAGCAAAAATTCATGACTGACAGACAAAGCACTTCTACAAAATATAAAAGCCCAATATAATTTTCATAAAATCAGAAATCTCTTATATACTCTCTGAGCATGTGGGGAGGTGTCCCTGAAGTCGAGATGTCAGCCTTGAGTTACTCTTCTGGAAGCTGAGTGAAAGGAGAATTCTGTACACCACTGCCATTCCTTGATAAGTTACATGGGCTCCTAATCTATACTATTTCTTTGCTAGCTGTATCACAGATACCTTTATTCCTGTGCACCGTCTTATGAACCCACTAGCAGTGTTTCTTTTGTTTATCCTGTGTAGTAAGAAGTCTGTTAAAGTCTTAAGTCTGTTTTCCTTGTATCCATTCAATAAGTAATTCATGTTGTAACAGACCTGATCAGGCATTATTAAGAACTTGCAATCGAGAGACATTTAGGGTGCTGGCTGCCTCAAAAGGAGCTACTGTAGAAATCTGAGTCAACAGCACGACTTCTCTGAGCTCTTGTCTCCATTCGTAACACAGTATAACAAAAAACGATTGTTTTCGGCTTCTGTTGTGTGGTCCACTCCAACTGCTCCCCATTAGGCTTTTAGGTCTTCCTTTTTGTAATCTTCTATTTAATTTTATTTGTCTGTTGTTTTCTTTTTCTTTCATAAATCAAAATCCTGATCTTCTTTTCTGTGTTGCTGTGCATCTACAGCCATATTTTTCTCTGGTGAAACGGGATATCTTTGCCGCTCACTAGAAAAAATACTAATAAGAAAGTGTTTGAATCAATATCTTACCTGTTTAGAAGATACGTAAATCTGTGCTTTAAAGGGGCTATGTGTCCCCTCTTTCACTAACCAGCATATATATCCACTAGATTTTATTCACATAGGGAAATTTAATTTCAAAAGCAATCAAAGAATTGCACAATCTTATTTAATAACACATGCATCTAAATTCAGGACATTTCCCTGAAGTATATACTACTTTTAAAAGGCTCTTGAATAACCTGCAGCCAATATTCTTGCATTGCATTTCCTGCTAAATCAAACTGGAAATTAAATGCAAATTACAAAATAGAAAGGTAAACAGAATTCAGAAGAGATATATAGTAATAGCAAAGAGGTGAAAAAAGTGTTCTTGACTACAAGCCACCACAAGTCTCAATTTTGTTACTTTGAGTACATATATATTATACATATATATATATATATACACACATATATATGGTAGAGTCTAATAATTAGATTACTAAACCCATCTTTGCAACAGAAATCTATTTCACATTTCAGCACCAATTAAATGAATTTTAACAGTTATAAGTTGCCAATGAATTACTTTTTCTATTCCTATCCTTATATATCCTTATATATCCTTATATTGCTCAAAATGAAGCAAAACTATTTCTGGAATTAATTTCATATAGGAAAGAGGCTTTAAATGAAAATGGAAAATGCTCCTCATGAGGCACAGCTGAACCAACTGTTTTTAAGAAATTCCTGACAGACTTATATTTTATCTATTTTTGAAAATGCTGAACTGAACAACCCACTACCCCCTAAAGTTTCTGTTATGAAATATCCCTACTGAAATTATAAGTTATATCAGTGCTTGATTAGTCTTACTTTTAGAAGGTTTTCCCAAGGTTTAACATGTTAATATTTGTTTAGGTAAAACAAGAAAGGACCTTTTAGTGCCTCATCTCTTTATAAAATTCTAGTAACACCTAAATATTTGTTAAACATAGCAATTAGTTTCTCCTCCCCTCGGCTGTGCTTGTTTGCTCATTTGTGCCCACAACAAGTTTCTTCTGTGTTGTACCCAAAGGTGTGAATCCCTGAAAATTTTGAAGAGAAAGCTGGCCATCATCCCCTTGTGATGACTTTCCAGGAAATCTATCTTCTTCAGACAAGTCACAGCTAATGTGAAATCAGATTTCCTTCAGAAGCATCTTGTTTACAAAAAAACCCAGTTCTTGCCTTTGTAAGACTGAGAGTTGTTTTGTCAGTTCTTTTAAATGGAAGTAAACTTAAGAGGAGGATTTTATTGGATTTATTGGTTCTTACTTCCTAATTGCCACATCTTCCAGCAAAAGACCAACAAAAGGGACTTGCAAAGTCTTCATTGCTACATTGTAGAATTAGTTTAGTTACAAATGCAATGTCACTTCTCTAGTTCTAGTGTATTCTATTTTTATACTTTAAAAAATGATTTATGACATTAAGGAATTAACGTCCACTTGAAACTGCTGTGTGAAAGTAGAACTGATTGTTCAAAAGGTGCAAAAATAGCAGTATTATTTACACACTTGTGGGAGTGATATTCTTGTAATTGAATCATGTCTTTGCAAGGTTCTTTATCACATTAATTCTGAATGCATGCACAGCGACATTAATTTCAGTATAATATATGACTTACATGTGTTTATTTATTCCTCTTCATCCCTTCTGTCACACTTCTCACTAGGCTTTTGTGACATATTAAAAAAAGTTTAAGTCATCTTTCTGATGGGGCTTTTAAACAACAAATTTTTCAGTGTTGGCTCTGACGACAGGGGAGATGAACAAGAGTGATCCTCTTGTTCCAGCTGGTTCAGGCTCTCAGGCTCAAACATTTCTACATTGCTAAACTTAGCCTGGGGGAAAGCCTTGGCCCTCTTGATAGAACTGAGAAAATCAGTTTTATTTGAAGACAATCTTACTGCAAGGAAAAGGTGTGGGTATACACAAGCAATTTTAATTAAGGGAAAGCATTATTTCTTCTCCACACTAAGAATAGTTCTAGTCACCCACTGTTTTAATGGAAACATAAAATAAAAGTGCAATCAGTTTTATCAGTTTTTAAAATGAATCTCAAATACTACCACAGCTTTTTCAAATTTGTGTCCTCTCCTTCACAGAAGCAAAACAGTTAGTCTTTAATAGTCCAGGGAACAACTTTTGAATCATATCCAGAGGATGATGGCAGTTCTTTACTTTCTACATTACTTGTTGCAAAGATGTCAAGATGTATCTCTTTATCACAATGTACACTTTATATAAGTAGACAAAGAGTATTACACTCTATTACACTTCCTGAATTTCTTCCTTACATTAAAATTTCTGTGAAAACATTTCAATCACCTACATATCAATTCTAAACAAACATATTCAATGAGCTGTTGGTTCCATTTCCCCCACCCCTGCCATTTGCTTTAAATGCACTTTTTATTTTGGGACAGTCCTTAGCGTCAAAGAAATATCAGCTTATCTATGATTCAATGTATCTCTGATAAATAACTCTGTAAAGATCTTTACATTTTTAAGTGGCACATTTTTTATTTATAGACATGACAATCTCATCTGCTCCTCAAAGAGTTATATAGGTAATGTTCACCCCACTGTTTAAAGAGAAATATCTCTAAAAATACAAAAATTGTCATTTTCAGATATTAAATTCTCAAAAGTCTATCAGAAATAAGCAATTGATCTTGCATTTCCAAACCCAGGAAACTTCAATTGAGTTAATGTTAGTGGAATGTGGATGTCCAGAAAAATGAAAAAAAGCCCAAACATTTTTAAGACTGCTCATACCTTCTACTGTCAGTCCAGTTCTAGATAAATCCTCTATTTTTTTTAAGTGTTGTCTCACAGATGTCTCTCTAAGCTTTACGTTGCTTGCTGGTAAACTTGGATGAAAATAATAATATCAGGTGCCTGTTGTGGTTCTGTCTTCTCTATGTTTTTATAGCTTGGCCATCTCTTCAAAGGCATCCCTGGAGAGGATTCTCTAACCATAAACATACTGGAACACGATTTTAGTAAATGTGTTTATGCCTTTTTATATGCTATACCTAAACCATTTTTACATTTTCTCTTCCTTGCAACACAATTTCAAGTTTTTGAAGTATGCCTTTTTATTTTAAATAGCCTTCTTTACTTTGTCGTTTAGCCATGCTGCCTTTAGTTGTGATGTTTCTACAAGCATTTTGGCAAATAATACACATATGTTTTAAATTTCTAATGTGTTATCTGCCAAAGTTTTGCAGTTTTGACTTTGTTGGTTTGGGTTTTTTTTCTCTCTAGAAGTTTTTCTCATTTTTAATGCAATCCTTTTTGAAATTAAGCTGTGCTACAGTGTCTGTATAGCTTTTCTTATTTCTTCACCAGATAATTGATACTTATTCACCAGAATTTTTGAAAGTAAATTTTAAATCAGGTCTACAAAGCTGTTGTTTTGACTGAAACAGTCTTGATTTCACACTTGAAAAGCTTTTTCTATCCAGTGTATATCATAGTAAATGGAGTCTCAAAATTGGGATTTTCTCACTAGCTTCTAATCACCTTCACCCTCTCTCAGTCACTATCACTGCCCTAGCTAAACAATCTTGATAATATATTTTTCCTAT
This sequence comes from Phainopepla nitens, assembly GCA_013400175.1. NCBI lineage: Eukaryota > Metazoa > Chordata > Aves > Passeriformes > Bombycillidae > Phainopepla > Phainopepla nitens. Next base: position 204,955 of record VXBQ01006023.1, read on the forward strand.
TTTGTCCTTTAGTTTCTACACCTGTAAAGATTTTATGTTGCTTGTTATTCATCCATTTACCTGATTTGATGGCTCTTTACAGATGAAACTACCACAAGCCAGGATAAAGAATTCTTAAAATAAAAGAGGTAGTGGAAAAGAAGTTAGTCAACCATCTCAAAGTCCCATCATTTTTAGATTAAAGGCTTTTTGGTAAAAGCTAGAAGGATCACAGAAGGATGATACAAGAGTCTGATTGTTAATAGAAATGGTAGATATAAATATCAGCACCATATGCAAATGGTGGTAGTGTAAGATTGAATTCCGTATATTGATATTTACTGTTATCATATCTCTGGGTTTCTTCAAAGCTTCTTCAATAGAAGATTATGTAAATATTTTTAAAGATACTTCTGCTATGGGGAGATTCAAGGCTAAGCAGATGACAAAAATATCAGTGGGTAGACTGCAGCAATGATCTAGAAATCAAATAAAGCTTGTAGGACACATAACAGAGATATGAGAATGGTAAGCAATAGATTTCCTGAGCCTCAATTCTCCTTAGTCCAGAAGGGAAATAGGAACAAAAGTTTAAATCAATCCTGTTGCTCTACTAACTGAAGAAACTGTTTCCCAGTTTCTAAAAGAATCCCCAGAAGCAAAGAAATGAAATACACCAAATTAGAGTAAAAGGGAGAAACTTGACCTAACTTAGAAGAAGGGCAAGCCAGGAAAAAGTTAGTCCACCTCTGGGATAGCTGGAGAGTTTTACAAGCAAGAATATGCTTAAAATTGGGGGAGGTAAGAGGAAAACTCAGAGGCTGAGAATACCTTGAGCTCTTTCCAACAGATAACAGTAATATTGCCTGCTGTTTCCTGCAAGTGAAATTGAAGTGCTTTCTTGCTTTTAAATTTAGCAGTATTCATGTATTACTTTAAAGTAATTGAAGTTTGAATGAAAAATCCCAATGTAAAACACTGCTTTCAGTTCCCCATTTATTGGAAAGCAAAAAGTACTTGTCTAAGAGATCTCCACTGGAGTTCTCTGATTTGTCATACAGCTCTTAATGCTTAACTCATCTTTAAGTTCTGCTGTTATCTTCCTGTAACAAAACAGATAAGACACAAAGAGAAATAGAGGAAGAGAAGCAATCTAATAAATATGGATTTGTTGACATTTGCAAGACTTAAAAGACTAATATTTTTGCCAGCAGTCCAGATTATGGACGGACAGTCAGCTAAAACACTTACTCTGCATGCAGATCTGGCATCATCTCATCGGTCTTACCTCCAACCCTTTTTTCAGGTGAGTGCCACTCAGCAGCATCTCATTGGTGTGCTGGATTTCTCTGGGGTCCTCAGTAGTTCAGAGGTGATGGCAACATGCTTGCTGGGGTTCTGGTAGTACACAAGGCAGCTTGCTAGCACAGTGTGTCCTCTTCAGCTCTTCCACTTGTGGTGATGTGTTAATTGGCATTTTAATTAACAGCTCCAGGTTACCAGATCCTGTTATGAGCTTAGAATTGCTTACCTGTATTTGTCCTCACAGTCAACACATACAGCCTAAACCTAAATTTGTATAGAATCTGTGCATTGGGCAAGTCTGCCAGTCCTTATAGGACACAAAGGTTAGCAAGAATTTACTCCATGGAGCAATGTAGTAACCTATTTTATAGGTAGGCTGGAAAGCCCATTGCAATGGATCTTTTGTGCTGATTTTGCTAAAGGATATTACAAAAAATACACCAATTCATAAGAAAGTTTGTTTCCTACCCCAGAATTTGGCTCTAGAAAATACATGCCTATTTAAGTATCCAAGCAATAGTTTCCTATTTCTTTTACAAATGGGCTAAGGGCTGTATGTTTATAATGAAACCCAGTTTCCACTAAATGAATCACTTGCCATGAATAAGTTTAACTTTTCCCATTCCAGTCCAGAAACACCAACTTTACCAGTCCCCTTAATTATAAGGATGAACAATGAAGCAAAAAGGAGTTACTGTATGACATTTGATGATATACCATGTAATGTCTCAGAGAAGACTGTATGTCATTGTAATTCAGTGCTGCATGTTTTCTGGTGCCTATGCTTGTGAAGTGATGAAAATTTGTTCTTCACTTTATCAGCAGAGGAAAAAATACTTTTGTTAAGTTAGAAGAGAGAAAACATAAATAATTTAAGATCTATCTTCTTAATACTTGCCTAATTTTAATGAAATTGAAAGACAAGTGTTTTTCAATTAAAATGATAAACTCATGAAGCAACAATCTTCCAGCCTGATTCTTAGTCAAAACTGGCTATGTTCAATTAGTATAAAAATGTATTATGCATCTTTTTATGTATACATTCAACACAGTTGTCAGTAAAGTAAAATTCTGCAATAATCTTAGGGAGATAAGATATAAATAATTAAATATCTGTCTTTCTAGAACACGATTAGCTATTATGAAATTTAGAGATAGAGCGACTTACTGAAACAATAAAGGTTATTCATAGTATAAACTGTTTCTCTTCTGCTTTGTCAATCAAAATTCAACTTATTTGATAATCTTCAAAAGCAAATGCATTCATTATTTGGTTTCTGCTTGCATCAGTTGAAAAATCTTATCTTGGTACTCAAATACTAAAGAATCTAATTTAAACACAAATATATGCATCTAAATAATATTTTTTTAATATTGTCAGAGCTCTTTTGTTGATCTCTGGCTTTTCCAAAGGAAGACCATATAACATATTCCTTACAGAGACGTCTTAATCGGGAAAATGGCTGTGGCAAGCAAACAAAAGCTCCAGAATTTCATGAGTCTTAGAAAAAACAATGTTACAAATTAACTTCTTCAGTCACTGAAATAAAGCACAGGAAAACAACAGAGAGCCTCTACTTTGCTATCAGTCAGGCCTTACACAACAGGAATTGCTGCTCCTGGGATTGCTATTGTGGTTTAAAGCAAATACAGGCTACTTCTACACAAGTTCCATTTACTTTGGTTATCTAACAAACTCTAAACTGGGCATTACACTGGAAAAACATTTTCCATAACTTTGAGGGTCTCCGTATCCACTGTCGGCCAGATGGCAAAGTCAGAAAGGTATCCACAACCTGTGTTTAAACATGATTCAGATGGAGAGTATCTGAAATCTTCTATCAACCTTCAGACAATTTCATAGCAGAGCAGAAAATCCATGAAGAATCTTGCAGTCTCCCAGAGGCTGTCTTGCTATAACTGTACAGATTTCATTTTGGAATTCCACAATCCAATAACAAAGCAATGAATGTTTCTGTCAAATAGATTCTAACAAAAGAAACTACAACTGCTTTTCTGTACTTAATATTTTTTTTCACATGCTAAGATGTAAATGTATTGGAAATAAACTCTAAGTTAATAATCAAAGAAATCCAAATTTTGGGCTTATTTCATTATCAAACCCCTCAGCTGCCTAGTAGGAAAAGTGTTTTATGCTCTGAAAAGTACGGTTTCTAAATACAATTAATATTTTCAGAAATCCTGTCAAAATGGTAAGAATTAAAAAGCTTTTCTTAATTTATAGGAGCTTCATAGGTGAGTGTTACAGCTTTATCAGTGCAGCCCAGTGTCCAGCTTAATTGGTCCCAGTGGCTGCATCTATACATAAAGCTGTGAAGAGCTGGTGAGTACGACAGACCACATGTACCCAGCTTCACAGCATGCAGCCCCTGGCAGGGTTTTGGCCTTGGGTCAGCTCACACTCTTCCAGACAAAACCCCAAACCCTGTCTGAGCTTTGGCATGGACAAGGGAGCAAACTCAGCAGGCAGTTTGGAAAAGCTCCCATGTTCTGGTGGGTAAGTAAGTCTAGTTGTGTGGATGCAATCCATAAGGTATCACTCTGTTAGAGACACAAGGGATGAGTCCCTGCTGGGGGTGTACAGCTTCTGGGGCCTAGCACAAAAGTTGTGTCTTCCTGCACTCTGTGGCTTTACTTCTTCTGGTACAGCTGTCTGGAGTCCCACTGTGCTTGGTAGAGCCAGGCTGACATTTCTAAATTCTTGTACTTGTCAGGCAGTTGGTCTCTCTCCCTGCCTCAGTTTCTTGCTCACACATTGTGCACTGTAGCCATTGCATTCTCCCTCCCTAATTTATAATGTCCAATGTAGGTTGGTTTTAGACTGAAATTACCTACTGAAGAAAAAAAGGCTCATGTAATTTGGTGTTGGTTTAGAAGCTGGAAATATACACAGAACACACAGCAGTAGATGGGTCCTTCTTTCACTAAGGAGATCTCAAGTAATCACAGACAGCTATTTGTGTATTTCCTTTCATAAGTTTATCAAGCTGGCAACTAATATCAAATTGGTTTGTGTTCTCTCTGCTCCAAGAGGAAGAGTGCCTCAGAACTTCCCTGTCTGGTCCATTATATATTAGATGCAAAGAGAGAATTTCACACTGCGCACAGGCCTGCAGTATTTGTTAGCTCATGTAGTTCCCTGCTCCTCTCTTACTGCTTGCTGTAATTTTAAAGCCCATTTCCACAGGATCTTATATTTTGTTGCCTAAGCAGATTGAGCTGTCACCTGTGTGAACAAAGGAGAAGAATTTTCTCAGTTACTGGTTTAATTTTTTATTTTCTATTTAAGATTTATTTACCACCAGCTTGCCCCTTTTTGGACTTGCACAGAGTCTCCCTTTCAGCTTACTTTTGCTTCTTCTTGACCTATGTCCTTGGTGTATGTAGTGCTGCTGTGGAAGTGCCTGAAAGCTCAAGACATGTCTCGAAGGAAATTTCAAAATTCTTTTGGTAAAACAGATGATACTGTTAACAAGGAATTATTTCTTGTCATCTGGTGTCCAGAACAATATTTAGATCACCACTAGTAGAAATTCTAGAAAGGAATGGGAATAGGAAAGCAGATATTATTCCTGGGTTGCAAGATATAACATGAACTTGACAGTGCTTTAACAAATTTGTCAGCAGCTGTTTAAATACATTTTTTCATTTTTAGACTATAGGCAGTTGAATCGGCTTATCTGATTTTATGTTCTGAATTGTAGCCTAATTTCCCACAAACAGATTTCATTTCCTCGACTAAGTAATGCCCAGAAAAACTTGTATTTGCTTTTTTTCCCCAAACAAATTTTAGGGCAGTACCAAGGCATCTGAAGATTTCTGGGGCAAAAAGACCAGAGGATCTTACATTTAGGGTCCATTAAAGGTTACATTATTTTTATAAGAAAATTATAAGTGATCTCATAGCCCTCCTTTTGGAAGGACAGAATGCTATATGCAAAATAAAGGCAGCATATTTCCTTATTTAGCAATGGCAGTTCCATGTCAGTCAGTGAAGGCTTAAGATGACATCTTCTATTTAATAGCAGAGATTGAACCCAGCAAAAGTGTAGTTGCAAATACAGCAGAAGACACAGTAAGTGACAGTAAGTGACCTTTCTTTTTTTAGTGTTAGGCAAAATGCTGCAGTGTACTCCCATGTTTGGTGTGCCTACATATGCTCTGCAGAGGTCTAAGAGTTTAGAGGTTATTTCTTTATTTTGGAGTAAAAAACTAAGAATGACCTACTAAAAGGTCATGTGGCAAATTAAGTTCTGGTTAGCCAACTACTAACATATTAGGTGTTAGCTGGTGCTCCTAACTAATAGCTAAAGGATAAGGGATGACAATAATTTTCCCTGTCTCATATATTCTGTCTTGCAAATAGGGAAGTTAGTTCCTTGCTCTTTCATGGTAACTAAAAAAAATCATATTTAGGGTACATCTATAAGGATAATTGAACGCAATCATCACAAATTTGTTTTGCTCATTTACCAAAACAGCAGGATATTAGCATGGTTCAATCAAGAGAGGTGTAGTTTTAATTAGAAATTAGTGCCATACTGAGTCAAAGACAATACACCCAGACCTGGCATTGCATATTGGTGTCTATCTGCAATTTGCTGTTTGATGTGTAGGCAGAACATGCTTTTGATAATGTATGGACCCTACTTTCTTTCAAGTCCTTGGTCTACATGACAGTGAGTATTGTTGGGAGAGTATGAAAGGCAGGTAACTGAAAAGAAGCTGCTGTGCAGCATGAATTAGCAAAAATTATCATTATATAAATATACATATACAAAGAATTTATAGATGAACAGTGTAAAACGTAATTAGATGTTGAAACTGTCCTTTTCACCACATGGTTCTGGAAATTGTCCATAATGTTGCCCCAAGACAAAGAGTGACTTTCAAAGATGCAGATGGAAACCATTTTTGAACATTTAGCAAATCTGGAATTCAAATATTTTTTGATGTGACAAATAGGTGAAAATAAATGGTAATTGTCCCTAAGTGTATAAAAAAAGAGATGATAATATCTACCTAGCATCACGACTACTTTTCATCTATGGCTCTACGGAGTTTGCAAAAGGAGGTCACGAAAACTTCAAAGGTGTTTGGAATTTATTCAAATGTGACAGAATAGAAGATTTGTCATGTTTATATTCTACAAAGTATTTTCTGAAGTGCTATAGAGGATAAAACACCTAAGACTTGTCAGTGAAAAAAGTAGTATAGCAGACAAAACTCACAAAATACAGCATCTATTTTAATGTTTTTTTTTCACAGAACTTTTTGTGGATGTGGTTTTTTTGGGGGTTTTTGTGGGGTTTTTTTGGTGTATGTTTTTTTTTTTAATTTAACATAATATACCTCTTCATGTATTTATTTTTCTACTAAGAGAGATTAAACTAATTCTAAAATATCAGCTAAAAGCAATATTCTTTATAAATCAGGGTTAGATGCCAAAGAATGCTGAATATATACTTAATTGATTCTTGCATTCTGAAAAAAATATATATACTAGTGAGTTGTGAGTTCAGGTTTTTTTCCCTCAGTGCTTGCTGATTGCATTAGAAGTGGAGTCCCTTATCAGAAGTGACTAGAATGGGGGGGGTGGGGGGAGTGTGTGTGTGATTCCTTCCTGTCAAAAATCTTGCTTTTCAAAAACATTGTTCTGGACGAAATAATTCTAAAACAATGCCATCGATCTCATTGATTCTTACTCAGGTGAATTATGAGTATTTAAAGATGTGAGCTTCCCTACCAAGTAATTCCACAGGCAACTTCTGAGGTGGGGTATCCTCAGGATTCCAGCTGCTTGGCATTACTGTTCTGCAAATTCTGGTCAAGGTTTCTGGGCTAACTGGAAGTAGAGAGATTACGTGAGAGTATTGGTCACAAGACAGACATTTCAGTCTGACTACATGTTCATGTCTTCCTGAAGACAAAAGAAAGAAAGAAAGAACAAACATTTGTTCTAAGACAGGTATAAAAGGTGCAGAAGATCAAATTTCACAGCAGTTCTTATTTCTCTTTACTGGATAGACTAGTTCAGGCTCACACACTCTTATTAATAAATGAATACAAGCAACGTTATCCCTTTACTCTTTTTTTAATTAATCTGTGTAATTGTCTTGACTGAGGGGACTTGGCACATTCTCTGGTCTGGAGCCATTTGTACTGTTGCACCTGCCCCAGTCACAGACTACCTTATATTAGCACTGGAGACCATATCCCACACCAAGCATACCACCATGCCACATGGGTGGGTTTGATAAACTGCACTAGGCCATTTGTATGGGATCCAGACCAGATCCTCTTGGACTCTTTTGTTAGATTTGTTGGGGATTTGTTAAATTGGGAGTGTTTCAGCCAGAGCAGTTCCAACAGCTCTAGTGAATGATATACATACAAACAGAAAAAGACTAAAAGAGTTTCATGACTTCTGAATTTTTAAAATATCTTCCAGATTTTCAGCTGTCTCATCAATTTCTCCCCACTACAGTATATAGGTAGAAGTGCCAAAAAATCTCTACTCTTTTCAGCAGAAGCCAGTGCAGAAACAAAGTACAGAGTTTTAAGGCCACAGATTGTAATAAAAACTGTTGACAGTAATGAGGATGCATAAGTAAATGGAATTGTTAACAATGGAATGATTGGTGTATACCTCAGCTTCTTATACATCAGCTTCTCACTGTTACTTGCAAATGTGCTTGACAGCCACCTAACTCTTAGTTTAGGGCAGTGAAAACCCATGCTACAAACACCAAACTGGTTCAAGACTAAGATATATACTTCTGAGTTACAGCTGTGAGTTATTCTGTATTCTCTTACTCTCGTGATGGATCAGCTAAGATATGTAAACATTCTGCTTCAGAACAGCATGAAAAACCTAGTGCATTTTTATAAGGGACTAAAGGTTATTTCAAACCTATCATCTGAGGGATGCTGTCAGTTTGTATTTACCACAGGGGTTTCTGGATTCTTAGCTCATTTTTTATGGTTGTCAAATAATTTCCTCTACATGCAAAGCCTTCCTACAGACACATGCACTAAGGACAAAACCAGTTTGAATCCTTGTGTGGTTATTTCCCCCTGCAGTTTTCTCCTTTTTTTTTTTTTTTTTAATACAAGCCTTCTGATACTATTTTCTGATTGCCAAATTCCTATTCTTTCCTGCTTATGGAGCTTGTAGGAATAATACACACAGCCAAAGTCATCTCAGCCAGGGTTGCACTTCATTCCTCTCAGTCAGCTCAAATAAGTCCCATTATTGCATGAAGCAAGCTCTCCTCTGCTTCAAAGCAGATCTCCTTGTACAGATTCTCTGTGAAATCTCAGTATGATTTTGCTTATTTATTTAGCTGACATTAGTCATCATGTCGGGTGCATTCAAAACATGAAAAGATATTCTATATTCCCTTCCTTCCCATTCTTGACTATCACTCAGACTAGGACTGAAATAACTGTGCAAGGATTAGCAATGGGTTGCAGGGCTGTTAAAGATGTTACTTAATTGTAAATGGAGACCAGCAGTCAGATCTTGCTCTGATGACCAGAAAGGATATCCCCCTCTTCATTGAAAGCATAGAGAACTTGCGAATTTACAATATAGAGACTGCCTCACAAAACACCTGCAAATTAGGGAAAACATATTTTCTCCGTAGTGCTGAAGAATTTTTAAGATCTTGGCTTTACTGTCTCAGTCTTATGCTAACGTAGCAGTCCATCTCCTGTTTTCTTGTGCACAGCTAAAGTTCTAGA